>CM076735.1:15273811-15343599 GCA_038501795.1 Pseudopleuronectes americanus | reverse complement strand
GGCCCGGGGGGGTAGGGAGCCCGGTGACACACACCCCTACACCGCAAAATAAACACTCACGGATCGGAGCAACAGAACTCGTGGGCTCCTGCTGTCGAGTGACTCGTGATGTGCCTAGCTGCTGTTAGCCGGTATCACTTTAACCTAGATCGGAACTACGTGGATGCTGTTAGCTCATGTAAGGCAGAGTGAAAACCTTATGCTGTGTACCCACCTGCAAAGCTAATATAGAGGTTCTCGACAGGCGTTACGAAGGAATGGGAGATGGTCGAAGGAGACTATAGGAATTCTCGTCGACTTCATTACTCGACTAATGCAAGTCATGACTCTTGCTTTGTTAACGAGCATGGATATAATGTATTAAGCCACTCCTTTTTATCACATTACTGCATCTGAGAATCTGTTAGCTTACACCCGATACTGAGGATTTGAGAATGACCACGTATTCTTGCTGAGTCCGTTGATATGGAAATTCTAGTACCGTAAGGGTGTGGATTATGTTTGATCGCGTTACCTGAAACGACAACATCCATGAGGTTGCGTAACTGTCCAGTTAGATACATGATTTCATGGCAATCTGCTGTCTGATCCAACCAGATTAATGGACACTGATCGGAGATGAATTTATGACCAATCCGTTGTGACTACGATAACCCTATGCCTAAGACCCTGCGGCATGAGTAATCCATTTGACATCAGATAAGTCTGTAACTCGTTAGTTCGTCCTTTCTTCGTGGCGCCGATATGAACTAAAGTCCATGAGTCGTCGAGATGAAAATATTTGTGTAGTGAGGAATACCGTTAATTTGTCTGCCAGTGTTGGATGAGTGGGGTGTGTTACTTGTGTGTTGGGGGAGGGCTTGAAGTTATCAATCTGGGAAGTAGACCTGACGCTAATCTGTATTCATCGATTTTAGTGTTCATTGCGTTCGGCCAACTGTACTATAAAGAGGCGGTATCTTGTATAGTGTTAGGGTTGAGAAACATTTTGGGTTAACACGGTGAAAATAAGATTAAAGTAGAAATCCAATAGCACTCTTGTGAGTTACCGTGTAGAGAAGTTTTATTGATGAATGTAGTGTTAGCACTCAGGTAATGAGCTAAGCTGGGCCGTGTTATGTAGGCACGCTGAAAGCGGGAGCTGTATAGACGATGGAGGGTGTGTTTGACAACGGTTGCTGTCCAGGAGCAAAGTAGTGCCACTTTCATTTATATGGAATATTGCAGCCGGCGTAGTGCGCAACGCGATAGGAGTTAGTGTGGGGCGGAATAGTGTGTTGATAACGTCGACAACGAACAGAAGATAGGGAGATGCAGAGGGACGAAAGGGAGAACGTTGAAAACCTTCGTCCACAAGAAACTTATAGAGGAATAGTGAAATGTTGGATGATAAGCACTATCGACTAATACTAATTACTGTGGAGATGTGAGTACATAATATCTTTTCGTATCTTGTCATTAGTGAGTTTTCACGAGGTCTTTTACTTATCACCCCCGATTTTCCGAATGGTTATGTTAGTAACATGAATGTGAACAACCTGCTAGGACTCAAGAATGACTTATTAATATGCCGAATAACCTATTATCATTTGCGAATCCATATCTCTTAAGTAAGCAAGGTGATTCTAGAAAACTAAACATCAATTGCTTTACGGGGAATCATGACTAATGATCTGGTTTAAATTATATGCGTTATTAGCAGTGTACCTTGAGGTCATTTGAGAAAGGATGAATTGGAGTTTAGTGTCTAAGATGGCTGTATGAACGACAGAAAGGAACGCTGAGGAAGATCTAAGAATACGACCCTGAGTATTGTATTATTTCTTATAGACGATTTAAAAAAACAATATCACAAGAAAGTCACCTGCTGGTGTGGTGTGTGATTGAGACACGTTACGCGGAATAGAGAGAGTGTGGGGCTATTTTCTGTTTGTACTCGATGAACACTGCACTCTCAATATAGATGCATGTTGATTGAGTGGTGATGGGGGTAGTGTGTGATAACCTCTAGCGTAGTTTGGGCGAGGGGAAGAACTGCTCAGCTGAAGTGTTTTGAAGATAGATGTAGAGGGCTGGGAGTGGATGTGTGGGGCGGGGATTTGAAGTTAGCTGTGCCAAAGTACAGCTAACTCGCGCGCGCGCGAGGCTCATAGTATAGAACTGAGAGATTTCGTGTTTGGTTACGTAATGACGACTGGGGCACGTTTGTGTAAGTTCCTGTTGGTGTGGTGGATGTGGGGGGAGGCTATGCGGTAATACACCGTAATTTTGGTGTGTTGTGTATTAGGAGCGGGGGCTGATACCACAGATATGAGAATTAGCAGGGTGGTATTTGTTCGGTGTTGTTTGTGGCGCTCCGCTTCTGGGGGAGAGCGCAGGTGGACGAACTGAAATTTTCTCATAAGTGTGTTGTGTGAGTTGAATGGGTGAATGCACCCCCACCAGTGCTCGCCAACGTAGGGACCAATGTACACTCACAAGACGAAGAAAAGGAACCGAGCTGTAATGGTAAACCCATCATGGAGTCGTGCACAGCAACACACGGAGAAGACAAATCCAGAGAAGAGGGAAGATAAAGGAAATGCCCCCCCCAAGGTGAAGGGAGAAAGAGAAAGAGTCGACGGAGTAAGCTCAGAGCTACGATGCAACCCTACCGGCATAATGAAAACCCCGCGCTTAGCAGCTTCTTGCGCTCGACGAACTACCAGGATAACCGCACAGTTAGGAGATGAGAGCACCGGTTAAAGCATGCCCCACCGACGCTGTTCACGTCTAGGGCGGCAGGAGTCGAATTGTTAGGGCGAGCTCGGATTGCACCTGGAGCCTACGGTTCACTGCAGAGCCACTCCCTTTTGCGTGAGTTACCGAGCGTGAGCAGAGAATGGTCCCAGCCGTCGTCTGTCCCGCATAACAGCCGGCTGCGCACGGGTGTGAGACAGCGTAGCCTATCTTTCAACACGTGACAACCCTCTTAATGACCGGCATAAACATTTAACGCAACGAAAAACGGGTGGACCGAGGTGAGTGCGCCAAGGCGTAGGAATCAGGTCGTGTGAACTTGTTCATGTAGGAACAAATGACAAGCAGATAGAGTAAACATTCGCAACTTTAATTTTCACGGCCACACATAACCGAAACACACTTACAATTCCTGAGACAGACCGTAGGAAACTACAATATGAAGACGTAACATGATCAATACGTTGATACTGCGTGTTTTGGATGTCTTTTTCACTCCCTATCGGCGAGCGGACAACTCGACTTATATTGTACGTCGAACTCGTATTTTGGAGAAGACCCGTTCGAATGGTTCATTCTAGGATGTCAATGATATACAATCAGATCGTGTCTGTTTGTACGGAGTACTGAGTTTATGGCAACGACATTTTTGCTGTACTTACACCAGAATTAGCAGCAAGCGGCTGGATGCCCGAGTCTGTGGTGTTGCTAGCTGTCTACCCGTACTTCGTATCACTATCCTGCGATACTGAAGAGCCTGCCTCAGGCTCTCTGCTAGGAGACATGTTTTTTCTAGTTCTACTAATCTGGGTCTCGATCAGGTTGACTTGGTTCCACTCTTCTACCAGTGACCTTGCAAGTAGCAGGTCTATGATTACAATGAGATCGAGATGTGATATTAACAAATCACCACTCGTGCTCTCTGCAGAGAGATCAGCAGTAGGGGCTGAGACCGTCAGATCCAGCTTGCCATTTGGATGGGGTACTAGGCGCTTGCTGGTTCGTTGGAGACTTGAATATTACGGTTCGTGACTGACTAAAGCTTACGAGTGCAATAATCCGCCCTGGATAATGTGATTTAAGCATTCTCATAGTTGAATTGAGGAACTTGGGTAGCAGCGAGAAGATTACAAAGATTATAAGCGCGAAGTGTTATCATAAAAAAAAGTTTATATTATGCCGTGTAAGAGGCATTAAACGCGAACCACGAGAGGTACGAGAGACCAAAACACCCAATTGACATGCTGAGGACTTATTTGGTGGAAAATGAAGGAAGATTAGTAATATTTTGAATTCAACCCTCTTCATATTTATATATCTTTGTAGGACAGACATAACGCAAATACTATGATATATGGGGGGCCCATCCTATACGCTGCCGCTATAGTTCAGTCATATTTCTCATTGGAATGTGGTCCTCACACTAGTAGTTAAAAGTATTCCTCGTAAAACACTGACCCTTTAATGCCCGCCTCTTTAATGTATATTATCGGTAAGGGGTAGTAGAGATTTGTATAAGTCTTGAGTGACTGTGATATTGTAACTCCTACAATGCACTTTATTTTTTGAAAAAACAAGTAACTCACAATAACACCCGTCATAGTTATGCTCTCGCGCACACCCTCAATCGAAACTAGAATGCGGTAGAAAATGAGGCATAGAATATACAATTCTTGTTGCAGTTAATACGAACAATTGTGTTGATTGTCCTGGCCAAGATACGAAGTGCAGCTTAAGCGATATAAGTCAAAAATGTTTGCTGAGGCCGGTTGTTGGTCGATCACATGCTTCCGATGGTATATGAATGGCACAAGACGTCGATCAGATCTTGTATAAAGTCTGCTGTAGCGTCTGCTACTGATGTAGGGGCAGTAACCTAGTCAGTTTTATTCGAGAAAGGCTAGACTCAAATATTTCAGATATACTGCCCATCGAAAGTGCGCCAGGCGACTTTAGTGTTGTTTCACAAAGAATAACCCTTGCACGACGCACTCCCCGCGGATGAATACAAAAACAATTTTTCAGTTGGGAAGATTCGTCCGTGTGTCGTCTAGCTTGCTGAAGGATCCCCCAAGGAAAGCAACGATAAGGGCCCACTCTTTTCATCTTGGAGTAGAGCCAAAGTAGAAGAGAAAACGACGACAGAGGCAAGATAGGAGCATGGAATAGATATAACAATATTACTGCTATGGGTCAAACCTTGTCACCATACCATGCTTCATGTCGACCGTAAAAGCGAGGTAGTAAGTAAAGAAGAACGACGCAAGGTTCAGATCTCAAAATCATAACTATGGAGAAAAACTATGTTAAATCAGCACTGTTAAAACATGTGTAAAGAGTTCTGGTATTGCGTACTTCGCGGACGTAGTAGAGCAAGTTAATAATCCCACCTAAAACAGACAGGTTACGATGCCAGCTGCCATTGACACGAAGGGATCAACCTTTCTCAGCTGCACATGGAAAGAGAGAAGAGAAACTCTTCTAATGGGATGTGCGACACTAGAGCAGGGCTGGTATGGGTGAATTCCGAATATATATCTTCCTCATCGAGCCAGCAACTTTGGCACGGATGGTGTTCGTCCGTACCCACTACGGTGTGTTAACGCTACCGGAGTCTAAAGCACTTACTTAAGTATATGAGCCAAAAAAGAAAAGCGCTTCCTGACCTCCGGAGCACCGTATAACGGCCCCCCCACCCCCCCCCCGCCCCCCCCACCCCCCACCCCATACAGACAGAGGAAATAAGGCGTCATTGGACTTCGGCCTGATCCTGAATTTGCAACATGGAAGCATTGTGGATCCTTATGTGCTGCCCGGTGAAGTAATGATATGAGAATGGATGGACCGGTGAAGGAGTGGAGGAATGGATCATGGGTTGATAGTAACTGACTTGAATGTGGCTGGGAATTTCCAAAGTAAACGCATTTTGACGCTGATTCCAGGAAAGCAAAGAGTAACATTACATCTATGATTAGGAGCTGAGGAGGATGCAGCTGGGCATAAACGAGAAGTCTGGACAAATGCAGAGAGCCTCTCATTATGGCACATAGAGGTTTCGTGTGGCTGATGAGCATTGGTAGGTGCTCATTGTTGCAGAGTACCCTCGATCTATGGATCGACTTGTACGCCCGGCCCCAACGCAGGCCGAGGTTACGCAGAGACAAGAAACGTAGAGAGAAGAGATAGGTGGTTGGCTAAACCAAATCCCTGCGGTGATTCTCAGAGACTCGGAGGAGGAGCGATGATGTAGTATCGCGATTACAAAAGAAATGATTCCATGGGGAGGATTCTGACAAACTATCTAAGGTTGCTGCTGACCTGCTTATTCGACTGTGCACCTGCGAGAGTACAAGCCCGGTTAGTGGAAACTATCAATATAACCTGTAGTGCTTTGAGACATTCGACGATAGAATAAGTGCGTTTCACAAGAGGGGGTCTGGGAGCAACAACAATCAAGTGGCGGCCTAATCAGACGCAGAAGCGCCGGCGAGGGCGCCGGAGCAAAGGTTGGTTTCAGGTAACGTGGCCCCTTAGAGTCCACACAAAGCGCATAGGAAGAAAAGTCGACCAGCAGGGGAATCATCACCGTTTCCTATCCAACTGATCTAAGTTATGAATGATAGGCAGACAACCGACCCTGGGGGTAAAATATAGTATTGGATGCTCTGCGATCTGACTCGTTTGTCCGATAAGTTTCTATAGAGTTTTCCTAGTCTAACACAAGTCTTATCGCAGAATAGGGGCTGCCAACCATCTTTGATGGGGTCTCTGTCGTCACGGTTTGGATCGCGGGCCGGGGTGGCCGGGGGGGCAAGGGGTCGAGCAGCAGTAGTGATGTATGTAGAGGGGTTGGTGGGGGTACTGAGGGGTCTCTCGGTCGAGAATAGCAGTGGCCCATGGCGCCCGTGACCCAAGAGGTAGTCATCTGAAGTCGTGTGTGTGGTGACGCGGAGTCGAATGCTTTGCTATTGATGCTTTTTAATCATCCCCTCCCACACTCTACATAAGCACAATATTTCAGCGTTAATATCAGAACTGACAAGATGAAGGGTATAGATAGTCCAGTTGCACTGAGTTGTCATGTTTTGCGCAGGTGTAATGATGTAGTTTTGTCTGTCTGCAGTGCTGTTTTTACTATTTGTCTTAATCTTGGGATAATGTTGGGTTGATCTAATATGTTCTCATATTAGTGGCTTGATTGATTTAGAGTTGATCTGATCGAAATTGTTTTAGAAGGTCAGTGTGGGGTGGAGAGACAGTATGGAGTTTGGTGTTCTGTCGTTGTCAAATCTGTATGGTGTCGCTCCCATACCTCTCCATCCCTTCTTAGTTGCTTCCGCCATGCGGCTTAACCCACGTCCACCTCGCCCTTCTGCCACAGTTCGACTCTATTGTTCCTTCGATGCGTTGACATCAGTAGTAGTAGTTGTAGCACAGGCTTGTACTATTAGAAGGGTCAGTTCGCCTTATTTTTGGGTGACTCGATTGCGGCATTTTTATACTGCGTTGTCGTGGTGTTCGGGTGGTTGGGTATCTGTTTGTGTTTATGTGTTGTGTATGTGTTTATGTTGTTGTGTTATGTATAAATGAGTGGGTTATCCACGTTTTGCTTTGTATTAGTCCCCCTGAGGTTAGCTGGTTTTCGAGGTAACGCTGGTGAGGTAGTGTGTGTGGTGTTGCTGCGTGTGATACTGTTCCGATGGATGTGTTCGTGACTGTCCTTGGGTTCGGTCGTGGGTGTCACTGTTCTCGAGATTTGGTGAGGTGGGCTATGGATGGAGTGTTTGGACGGATGGGGGTCTTTTCCTCATGAATCACATACACAGCCCGGCGACATAGATGTTGAGACAACCACAGGTGTGTGTTGGGGGAGAGTGCGCGTAGTCATTTTTTGAAGCGCTAGAAGCGGCTCTGTACATTTTTCCCATCGTGGGCCATAGGTGCTGTTGTATGTCATAGATATGGTAAGTGGTAAAGAGATAGAGTGAAAAGAGAGTGAGTGATCAGAGAGCTGGTTTTGTTGTCGTCCGACCTGGGACGACAAGGGCAGAGGTCAACATACATGGCATGTATTCATGTCTGGTATGTCTTTCTGTCTCGGTAATCACTTGGCTGTGGTGGAAACATCAAAGTACCTCGGAAAAGGAGAAAGAAGGGAATGTTCATCTCGTCCCTAGTGCCTTGCCACATGAATTGGGAGGAATGTGGGGGGAAAACAAGGGGGTTGTTCTCATACAGATTACTTTAAAACCTCCCCGCGCGCGACAGATCTTTAAATTGCAGATCATAACAATCTCAACTATTAAGAGCCATTTGGCTCAGCCTGCGGGCTTGCAGTTCAGTCGTAATTCCAGCAGACAAAAGCGTGGAGAATTTCGATTAATTGCCCTTGGTCTGTACGGGAAGCTTACTCGGCATGTGGATCAACTTGTGCACACTGCAAGAGGAAGCATGACTTATTCAGACAAGATGTCTGTTACTTATCTTGCCTATACCTACCGATTTGATTATGACCTCATTTGCTAAGATAGTAGTAAGCATCAGCAATGACAAACTTCTATTTGATGTGAATTTGATCCTGTAGATGCAATGAATCAGACTTCCATTATGACTCTTGACAATATCAAAGTAAAAGATTAGGACTGGGTGTCCGTTTTTCGTCTTAGGGACTAGGTGCTAGTCAGGGGTGCAATATCGTTTGACAATCAATATCGCAAAGCTTTTGCGAGTTTCAATATGCATTCTCGGTTGACCAGCAGATAATTGACTATTTTCAATGGTGGTGACTAGTCTTAGTTAAGTAAAAGAACGAGTAAGAGGAAGAGGTAGAAAGGTTGCGGTGTGTTTGCTGAAACAACTGTATAATGTGGCTCTTAGTGTTGACAAGTTTAACGGAAATAATATAAACACCTTTATGATGCGAGATCTACGCATTAAACTACTCAAAGTCGAAGTATCTAGTAGTTTGGATTTATATGAAGTGTTTGGAAGTATATCAGTTGGCACAAACGTTTTGTTGCTCAGATTGTCTCGATTGCATGGGGGAGGAACTGGAGGGAGCCTCAGCGACTTTGCCAAGTCCAGCAACAATTTCTCAGCTCGTGGTTTCTATCTGGGTCCTGGGACTTGGGACAGCGCCGCTCTTCCAGTCCAAAAAAACTGTTTGTGTTCGTGTGGATTGTTTTGTTGTTTCTTGGGATCTTGTCTTGCTTGAAAAGAACTGATTTTCCCCACAATGTTTTTGCAAGTTATTTTGAGACCACCATTTTCGTGCTGGATTTCTGTGTTTTGTTGCTGCAGTCACTTTGCCACGCTGTTCCCTTTCCAAGCCTTCCAGGGCGCGCTGCTGACAAAGGCATCTACACGAGCATTGAGTGCGCAGCCACCTCAATACATCTACGATGCGGGATTGAATGTTTATGAACGATTGCAAAAGGGCATTTAGCTTGGTAGAAGCAAACACTAGCTTAGAGGTGCATGGGGAGAGCAGGGAATAGTGTTGGTGATCATCACGACCGTATACAACACTTGACAGACCCCAGGCTGACTTTTCGAGTCTATTCTGCCTTCTGGTGTTATCAGTAGTTTTCGAACTCGCGATTGAAGCTGCTGATGGGTGAGAGAAGCACCATGGCACATAGAATGTAGTCGTCTGCAAAGAATCTCTCAATTGTCTGATACATCTGAAACTTCAAATTATCTGCTATGGTTAGACAAACCAAGATTTAAAATCTGCCTTAAGATCAGATGCTGTAAAATAATAGCAGTAGAGAATTTCCACGGGGGGGGGGGAGGTAATGAGAGCGAGGGGTGGTGGCCGTATGGTCTTGTTATAGGCGACTGTATATACTTGGAGATGGAATTACAGTACAGATAAAATGAATGTAGTACGGTCTGTCATCAAGCGAGTCTGCATGATTGACCATTGTCTAAGGCGGTGGAGAAAGGGACAAAATTGCGGGACGGTAGGGTGTTAACTTTCACCTTATATGATTTTGCGTCGTCAACCCAACCTGCTTTAATGTATTCAGCTGCCTTAGTGGCAAGAGGAGAGCGTCGGCAGGCAGGGGCGCTACCCCATCAACTAATTGAAAGTGTATTGGTGACGTTAGTTGTAGAGAAATGTAAAAGGCGAGAGGATTTTATGTGATTACAGGCAGTACACATTAATTAAAGTTACACAATCTGTTCTGAGGTTCTGACTTTCACTCTGTTTCATTATCATTTCCTTCGCAGGAGACCATTTATATTAAAGTACTCACTAGGGGAGAGATAGGAGGGATCCAGCGAATGGCGAAACTGTTTAAAGGTCCCTTTGCCAATTCTTCTAACCTTGTAATCCCGTGACTATCCAAATTGTTTGAATTGTGTGGAAAACAACAACGAGTATCTTGTATTTTAATGTCTTTGCAGCTCTGGCTGGCTCAGCCTTCAATTTGTGTGTGAATATGCTGGTGGGTAACAACTCTGGTTTTTCTTACGTAGTATCTACATGCTGAATTTTTGCTGATAGTAGTTCTATGTTAGAAAACAGTGGTGATGTCTGTACTATTACCTCTTGGAGGTGGACAATCAATGGAGTGGTGGCTCTAGTTGCTGCCTAAAATCTGAAGCTTGATGTGTACTGTTAAAGCTACACGTTGATGTTTGCAACAGTCAAAGCAGATCTCATTTGGAGTACAGTGATTTGTTATGGCTAGGGAGACGGAAGAGAGGTAAAGAAACCTTTTTGAATGTATCTCGGGTTTCAAGAGATGAGAGATGCACATGAACAGAAGGAAGAAGTAAAACAGCAAGTGAAGCCATAGGCCCGGTGGGTGGAGGATACGAGGGAATCGAACTGAAAGAAGGTAGAGTGTCATAGCATAGGGTCATCCCAAATGAGGAGGCCAACGGGGTGAAATGAAGAGGGGAATGCGAGGGATGAGTTGGCAAAACCTTGTGACGTCAACTGGGCATTGGCAAAGAAAGTATCGAGGTGCTCAATAGTGTCATTGAGTTTGGTTCACCATTGATTAGCTTGTCTGGAGATCGATTGATGGGAGCTGTGTTATACTCTGATGATACGGTGTTATAGAATCATTGGGGGGAGTGGGAGAGTCTTGTGCTTGTTGCACAGGTTTGTTGGTTTTGTGCCCGCGCCCCGTCTCGTCTTTTGTGTTGGAATTGGGTGGGTCGAGTTTGTTGTGGAGCGTGGTGTACAACGTCTTTGGCACTTGCTGGTTGTTGTGCAGTGATAACGTAGTTTCCTTGTTTCTTTTGGGGGTGAGTGAGATGGGACAAGTCTGATCCCACGGGTGTTTGTGGGGTTTGTGGCGTTTGAGTTGGTGGGTGATATGGTGAATTCAATTAGAGCGTTAGTTTGGGCCGGAAAATTGGCGTGTTGTGCGGGGGGGAGTATGTATTGTACAGGAGAGTGTGTGTTTGCAAAGGACCAGATAGACGTTGTGAGTTGGTGAGGTATTGGAGCGCCTCGTTTGAATCATCCTGTAAGCTAATAGAACGAAAATTTTGAACTTGCCTTAGGAGGTATCAATTACAGCGCTCTGGTTCGTCAGAGAAGACAATTGATCCCTGTTATGGAGTTAAAGAAGTGAGGGTGCGAGTGAATCTTAGGATATTGAACCGTCTTGTAGAAGTGGTGCGGGACGGGGGGGAGAGGTGCTCTTTGTGCCAGATGTAGTGAGATTCTGTTGGTATTGGGAGTGAGGGGTCGGGTTGTGCTACAGTTTGCCGCATCATGAGGCGTCTGATAGTGGGTTTGATCATGTAATCGTACGACGGATGGATAGTTAATGTAAGATATGTTCAGGCGGGTCGAATCTCGTAAGGATATGATGGTCCTCGTCCCTAGCGTTAACGGTGTCTCTCGAAGTGTCGTGCTGGTTCGAGTGTAGGGTGTATGATCGATTAAGCCGGGTGCGGCTTCCTATCGCATCCCAGCCGGCCACTCTACTGCTGGTCATCATTTACTTCATTAATGATGATAGTCATAAATGCGAAACCTGCGCGCACAAGATGGCCCACCAGGACGACTGAGAAGGCGCACTGCCCGTTCATCATAAACTGCGAGAGTATCTTCCTACCGCACCCCCCTCCACGGGGCCTTGGCTGCATGTGCACTCAATGCGGACCGATTGAATGTTCAATACGCCACGAATAGTGGTAGTAGTAGAACCAATCAGCACCTAGTTCCGTACTACGTCCTGTCTTTTGGGGCAGTGGGGGGCGGTGAGTAGGTGTGGCGTTTTTGGTGTCAGGGTGCTTGCGTGTGCCGGTCGCGTACTGCGAGAATTCGAGCTTGCAACTGCAATCTAGAATGTCGAGTGCCATTTGGATGAAGCACGGCGGTACACGGACCAAAACCAGCGAGATTTGGGGGATTCCCCCCCCATGCTCACCTGTGGTAGTGCATCCTACTAGCCTCCTAAGTCCATAGTAATCTTAGATGCACACGAGTAAGGGTGCGGGGTGGTCAGGGTAGATTGTCCCTTCCTCCCCCCCCCCCCCCCCCCCCCCCCCCCCCCCGCAACTCCAGGATCGAACCAACGCCGTCGGGCACTTCTCCATACATCATCAAAAACATGTTGAAGATTACGAAATTGTAAGTGAAAGGGTGTTTCGGTTGAGAGAGGGTTAAGCGTTTTAGCTGCGTGAACAGTAAAAAGACAGGGGGCGTGATTTATGAACTTACGAAATGGAAACATATATGAGCCACCCAATGGTGTAGCTGAGATAATTGAATGGGTCACCTTAGCAAGAAGGCGGTGCTGTCTGATGTATATGATAAATTGGGGATCAGTTGGGCCTTTGCCATGCTGATATGCACTCTGTGATAATTCATTAGAAACAGGAGTGTTTACTTTGGAAAACTGCATCGTTAACTGTGTTATTATTAACATATTATTTGGGGTGTTCTAGGTGTTGGATTTTTATATTTTGTGGTTGTCTCTACCACTTTCTTTCTCTAGCGGTTTATCTTTGAATTCACTTCTTACACAATCAATAAAACACATCGCTTCTGGACTGTACCTCACATTTTTTGGAAAGTAGCAAATTGCTTAGAAGTTCTCTATTTCTTGCCAGTTATTATTAGTAGTTTCTGTTCTTCGGTCTTAGACATGTGTCAGTTTATGTACTCAGAGTGGCCCTTAACACTCGTTATTGAGAGAGTGCGAGATTGCGAAGGAATGGCAGCATGAGCATCTCACAGAGCTGCTAAGAAAGACTTATCTGTTAGCTTTGGATAGTGGCAATCATGTAGCAACCTTCTAGCAAACAGCTGCTTCTGAGTTAACATCAGCCCCCTAGGTTACATGTTGCAGTTTATGGAACAATTGCAATAATTTGCACTTTGGGAGGGCTGTTGGCTATGGTGTCCACCTGTACAAAAACACTACACTGTGATGGGTGTTTTTCGTTTAGCTATTTATGGTGTGCATAAGCGTCTACAAAAGGACGGATCAGGATCTGGCTCTGAGATGAGTTCAGCCACACCCCCGGGGGAACGATGAGAAGGTCTGCAGTGGAACTGGCTAGTGGCTCCCCTCTTGTGATTGGTTTGACTGCTTGTTTTCTCTTTGAGAGTACAGAGAAAAATGGCCATAGAATGGAAAGTGCTATATGACACTCGCTGTGTAGGCAATTTTATCTACATATGTACTCAAAGGCTAATCATAATAGGTACTAGTTGCTACACGGATAGTGTAACAAGTTTCGATGTATGTGTACCACTTCCTGTGCAATATAACCGCAATTGACCTTGTTTTTTTTATGTTTGTTAATACAAATAGTAATGTAATTTAATTGAAGTTAAGCTAGTCAAAGGGAGAAGATAATGATTGCTACTGATCATTAAAAGGGATGTACTTGAAACAGTAGAGGAGAGTAAAGAGGGAGAGCAACAGAGAGAAGGGCCGGGGGGCGGAGACAGAAGTAGGCAAACAAAGACAGAATGAGAGAAGATGCGGTTGTTTGTTTCTCTGTAGGATTTTCGCACTCGCGTGTGAAAGAGTGTCATGACGAATTATTTATGATTGTAGATGGAAAGGGAAAGAGTAGGCGTTTTGGATAGCTGGGTGTAAGTTTTGAGTGTTGGTGACTTGGGGAAAACGTTAATTTGCTTGGGTTGGGGGTTTTGGTGACGCGCGGGGGAGGAGGGGCGGGTGTTAGTGTTCTTGTTTTGTTCGGTGTGTTTAAGGTTGGTTCATAACGTAAGTCAGGAATGACGGCTGGTTTAGGTGGAGTCGTTTAACCACTCCAGCTGTTTACGTTGATGTTATGAGTGTCTGGGTATTTGCTGTGTTGTAGCGTTTGGGTTCTCTGAGGGTTGGTCGGTTGACTTCGGTGACAAGCGGTCATTGGCTACAGAATCGGTGGGTGCGCCGTGGTTAGGTCATCATGTGGGGAGGCTCATCTCATGAGCGACGACGTGAGCACACGTCGTGAGTTCCACTTGTCTTCATCCTGTGTATGGTGTCCCAGGGCGTATCTGGCACGACTACACAATCACTATTAACATTGCAGTGTTTGTATAAGGGGGGTCTTGGTGGTGGCGATTATGTGTTGTGGTAGAGTGTAGGTTATGGTGTCATTTGTATGGTCTCACCACGCCACTCGTTGATGATGGCGCTGGTAGGTGTCACGAACAGATTGATTGATGTCGATTTATGTTCGTGTGGAATGCTATGCTTTATCGGTGTTTGAATTTTCAGATGTTATACTCCGTTTCCATAACTTCATGTTTTAACTCGACGTAAGGTTCTGATGGGGGTATAGCTGTGAGTTAATGTTTTGTGTGACTATTGTGAGCGTGGTTGTGGAATTCTGTACTTTGATTCGGTGTGTGTGTTTTGGTTGTAAATTGGTTGTTTAGTGGGTACTTGTTAGGATGTTATTCTTTGGATGGTGGTTTTCTTCATGACTTTGTTTCTTACTGCTCATTTTTTATTCCAATTTGTGAGTACCGTACTTTATAGATTCTGTTTCACATTTTAACCATTGATATCGATAGTAATACCTATTGTTTCTCTAACCTCTACTTAGGTTGTAGGAACCAACGGCCATGCTAGACCAACGTATCATGACCTGTAGGGTATCAGGGTTTGGGTTTTGTATCTTTTTCTCCTAAGTTTATAGTCAATCCCTCTCGCTAGTGCAACTATGACGTATTTTCCAGCTGGTCGGTCGTGTCACCTTAGAGGTCTATCTTTCACGTCAAAAGATAGTAGATCAATAGGGTACCGCTTTACTCAATTGGTATGCGTCTTAATGTGGTGTGAGATAGTGATAGGAACCACTTTTATTTTGTATAAGCATGTATCTTCGTGTTAGAGGCTAGGTGGAGATGTAACTCAGGGGTATGTCCTTCGCAAGTAAAAGCTGGGAGTTTGGAATTTCGGTGTAATGTAGTTCAGAGGAGTTGTAACAAATTAATGGGGGCGCTGTAGTTATCGTTCTGTATTGTTACAAGTTGGGCTCTGGGCAGGAACGCGGGGGGTGAGTCTTCATCGAGGGCTCGGGTAAGACTAGGCATGGTTGGGCGTCCAGAGGAAGAGTTGCCGGAAAGGTAGAGGGAGGGGATTGGAGAACGGTGACAATTGGGGTGAACGATCTCTCTGGTACACACGAACTGCCGGTCAGTTAGTTGTTGATACTCTGACTGTGTGATCGGTAACATGAACCGGTAGCTTAGGCGGCGGCGATCCACAACACTGGGTGCATCCAACATCTCTCCTTATAGAGTTTGCTTTGTAACTATGGGGTATCATAGTCAATTGTACACCAGACACCTTTGTGGCTGTCCTCCCAGTAAGTTCACCCTTGGCCTGCACCCCAGACACTTTTGTGTCCACTGTCCCCTGCTGCTGTGTCATCAGCGGAACGGGGGTGGCCCCGGGTAACTCTTCAAAATCCTGTACCCTTCTCAATATCCAGCCCGCTGTCGGGCGTAATGTGGTCTAACAGGCCGAGGCACGAAGTATTAAAAGGGAAAAGGGTTCGAATTCTTTGGTTGTGGGTACATTCTTTGTTTATTTTATTTTGATTTCTTTTTTTTATTGATAGGGATGGCGGTATACTAGGTTTTGTATTTTAGCTTTCTGTTTTGTATTATTATATTGTTTCGGTTTGAGTGTTCTTTAGATCTAAGTTTTCTATTTATACCCATAAGTTTATTTAGTTATATGTATCTGTATAGTTATTCTATTCTAGTAATTTTTTTTTAGTTAAAGCTGACGGTTTCTGGACCGTGCATATCCGTTGAAAACGGGAGCCCGTGGCGGGCGCCTTAGTGCGCAGGGCTGACCTCTCAATCCCGGGACATACGACAGGACGTCACTTATTAGATTTACCTTATGCTCTTGATGTTTATCCACTTTTGGCTGCCACTGCGCGCCAATAGTAACACTCTTCCGACCGAAGATTACATGTCTTTCATACTAACAAAAATGTGGAAAGTGATATATAAAAATAAAATAAAACGACGGTAAGAAACTTAAATAAAAACAATAATATTAAAATAAGCTGATCAAATTATTAGATATTGTGTTCTATTAAAGTCTATTAAAATACACATTTAGTGTCATTTTACTCCATTAAAATGAAAGCAGGGAATGTAGTTTATCCTTAATGTGCAGTCCGATTCGAACCCGACTCAAACCCCCATGTTTTCCATGTTTTCCATGTTTTCCATAATCTGCAGTATAAGCAATCAAAGAGATCCCAGTCAACACGACCGACTTCTACCTGAATCCCAGCTCCACCGAGGAGCTCCCTCTACCACCTCAGGCTTTTTAACTTTGCAGAACTTTTTACATTTACAAGAAACTGAAACATCATACATCTCCTTTAAGATGTTCATCCTCTAGGAACCATTCACAGATGGGTCATAAAATAAATGGGATTTGAATATTCGATATTGGCCGCTTTGTACTTTACTGTAAACGCTGCACAACAATGAAACGCTTCTCAAACCCTCCTCCCTGTATCGTAACCATGACACTACGTCACTGGTCTTTACAGGAGCTCCCCACTGGATGTTAATCAACTGTTCTGGTGAAACACAAACCAAGGCGAGTCCCGACTTTACAGTGAAATGAAAAACAGATGCGAGTGAAAGCAGCTCAGGGTTAAAGAGGAGCTGAGCAGTGCATCATCGTTCCCTCGGTCTCTGGGTGTTTACAGCAGGTTAGTGGAGGAATGCTTGATAAGGATCAACGCCACATTGGTAATAAGAATATAATCTCTTTTAAGTGATTCACACATTGCTGCATTATTAATGCGCTAGATGCATTTTTTAGCTGAGGCCATATTTTGAAGAAATAACGCAACGGTTTAGGCACATTCAGACAATCAGATGTTCTCGAGTCTGTCAGCGTTTGTTCGCACTGATCATGATGATGAAACTATTGTCCAGGATTAAATTAAAATGTGTTTATATCATAAAAACCTGCAGCAGCTTCTCTCCCACAAATCTTTAATGGGAAACAGAGACACTCCAGTTGAGCACCAGGTGAAAAGCACTGAAAATCTGTTGGGTTCTAACCCCGATGAAAAGAGTCAGTGTCAAATGGTCGAAGTGTTTGTTGGTGAAATCAATAACGTTGCACTGAAGAGGAGGATTTCTTTTTTTTCAGTGCACGCTTGTCTACATGAAAGTAGAGGGGGCTGGGGCGGAGGGGATTGTTGTTTTTCTGCCAGCCCATCATTTTACAGCTCTGCTCGGAGAATGATCTGAAACCGGGCTTACGTTATCAGACTTCAGCCTTTTAGCCACATTCTTGAATCACGAGCTAAAGCTTTCATGTCTCTTTTCCCTTCTCAACGAGGCCAGTAGCAGCAGCAGCAGTAGTGGTAGTGGTAGTGGCGGGTGGAGGAAGAGGAGGAGGAGGAGGAGGAGGAGGAGGAGGAGGAGGAGGAGGAGGAGGAGGAGGAGGAGGAGGAGGAGGAGGAGGTGCACACACTCGGTACACGTGCCAGCAGAAAAACGAGGCTCGTAGCGGATATCTTTTTTAGTGACAGTCTGTGCGGCATATTCAGCAGACTGAAATGTTTATATTGAATGTTGCAGCAGCTTGGAAATCACCATGGTAATGGTCCCAAAGACAAAAGCCCTCGCCTTTTGTCATGGGTAATTATTGCCGAGCGGTTCCCCTCAAAGCTTTCCATTTGGCTCTGAACAATTTCACATTTCATTTTGCTCTCATGCATTTGACACAGAGATTTTTTTCTTAATTTTTTTGTATTCAAATCAGCCTTGAATGTAGAATTTAAATACCCATTGAAATGGTTTTCCGATTGAGGCGAGTGGTCCTCTGTGATTCGTCTCCGCCCGCCTCCGATTATTCCAGTGGAAGAAACTATGGGATGAAGAGGGGCTATAGAGGGACCTCTTGAAATTCCCAAATGAAGCCACCTTCACTGTAGAGCCGGAACATTCAAGAGACACAATACCTTTTAAAAGTGAGCTTCCGGTATTAAGCCCGAGTTTAGGAGTCTTATCTCCCCCCGAGCTGATGAGACCTTCAAGACTGGCTTGGCAGAAAGAGAAAAGCTGATCCTCGCTGAAGAGCCGTCTCACACGCCGTGGAACTCCGAGCAAGTGGGTCAGGGAAATATGGCATACATTCATAATTCACCCGAATCAGTGCATCGCTAACAATGTCTCAGATGTTTTAAGACTTGAACCGAGAAGCACTGAGAGAAAATAAACAGCTCCAGGCTACAGGAGAAGAAAATAATAAATATAGAAATATCTACAATATTTGAGCAGTAGCTTACATAGCACCAGCACCCAACACAGGCGTTGTTGTCTATAGCTACTCTAGTGGTTTGACTCCAGTGCTTTTGTTCCAGGCTCAGATGTGTTGCATGTCTATATAAAGACATGATTTAAAAGGTTTGATTCTGTATTGTTAAATCTGTAAACCTCAGATACCGATACTACTCTAGGATAAAATTATAAAGGAAGTTATAAATGGGATATATCTGTCCACGTCTGTTTTCTTTCTCATTTCTATTTTCGCTCTCTGCTCCTCGTTCCTCTGACCTGTTGTCACCCCCCCCCCACCTCTACCCCTCTCCTCGATGCTGATAGGCTGTCGGAGTGCAGACAGGAGCTCACCCTTTTCGTCAGCCTCTTAAAAAGCTTCCAATGGCTTCAACCTGCTTCCCTATTTTACTGCCCTCACTCACTCTTCCCTCCACTGTTCGAGGCGGGGTGGTGAATTATTCACAAGCAAGTTGCCGTAAAGATAAAGCGTTTTTTTTTCCCCTCCCTTACGCAATCAGCTGGGGACTTGCACTCGGGCACAGAGGAAGAGAGAAGAAAATAAGGATTCTGTTAAAAAACACTTCTGATAAATTTATAAGAACATCCTGCAAAAGCTAACTCTATAAATGTTTTACCGAATCGCGAAAAAAGAAAGAAAAAAGCACGAGAGGTTCGGCGATGTCCAGCTGGGAGATTTATTTACACGAGATTTTTATGTAAAAGATGTTTTCACCGCAGTGGATGATACACTATTATTCTTGTACTCCATTTATAATGAAGTTCAACCAGTTACAAATCACAAAGGTCTGATTATTTTTTTCTGTCCAGACATTATTTATGAGGGTCGCTAATATTTGAGTGTGTATAAAAAATAGAAACATTCCGAGTGTAGCCAGACGTTCGACTCAGATAAATTCCAATGGCAACAAGCCAGCGCTGTCTGAGGCTGCGAGTGTGTGTTTGATTGTTGTTACCAGCCGCTTATCTTACGACAAATGAAAATACACAACACAACTTTGTGAGGGTTTGTACATTTACCACGTGGACTGTCTCCAGTCTTGCCGTCGTGTTATTGACTCGTTCTCCCGTGTTGTTCTTCCTCTCCATCTCGGCCTGCAAGGGGAGGACAGGAAGCTTCATCCTCCTCTTCTCCGTCCCTGGGAAGTTTTAAAACAAAGTCGTTTATATTAATGTTTAACTTTTAAAAACCATCATCCTCCATCTTCAATCTTAATTTGCAGCTCTCCCCCCTCACGAGCATGTGTCATCGTCAATCTGACAATTCATTTTCCGTTTTAAATAAAAACACAGACGCTTTTTCTTTCTCAAACGTTTTTCATCCTCGGTGACGTTGTTATCTTGTTTGTCCCCCGGTGTCATGCAGGGTTTTCCTTCTTACTCTTTATCACGAGCTTGTCATTTCCCCCGAGGAAAACAGTGGACCCTGTCCTCCCATGTCGTTTTCCAAGAATAGACGCCTCTTATCTAGTAATTGTGTGTCTCTCAAAATTGCTTCCTACCCCCTACAGTTCCCATGTACCGCTCCAGTTTCCCCCCCGTGTTTCCAGGAGCCCACCCTGGATTCTTTCTTCTCAACTCAAAGAGCAAATTTTTTCCTTTTTGATTCACGAATGAGATAAATCGGTTCTATATTCTTAACCAAGCATGACTCCCTTTTTTTATTTCTAGCTAATTCCCTCATATTCTTGATTTTTTGTTGGAGTAAATCAACGGGAAACAAAAAACAGAGGCCAAGGTTGTATGGAAACCATGTGAGAAAGCCACTGTGTTTTTTTTAGCTGCTTTTAAGTTTAATTTGTTTTAAGTGTCCACTGAAGCAATTAGCCACACATGAACCGAGTTGTGCAAAATGTCAGAACCGAGTCACAATCGATCAGTGTGATGAGAAACAATTTCAAAAAAAGAAAGGCAGAATTCAGTTTGAGGTTTTTCTTTAGAACTCGTGCACCGAGGGGAAACTTTCATCAGAATCCAATTCAACAACAATGTTACTGACTCACACAGACAATTTTTCATAGCTGACATTTTATGGGAAAAAAATATCACGGCATATTCAAAAATCAGAATAAAAAAACCATCTTAGAAGGGTTGAAACTGTGCGTTTGAAAGCTTGAAATCGAATAAAATACGTTTTTGAGTTATTGGAACCAAGTTTTGAAGTCTTGCAAATAGTTTTCTGACAGGAAAACCAACATTTTAAAAATTATTTTGGTAGGAAAAGCACAGAAACAAGAAATATACATTTGTATTTACATCTGTCTTTAAATTATTGGTATTGGCATCTGTCCCCAAAGATCCAGTTTGGCTCCAGGTGTCATTCAACTGTGTTTCACTTAGGTGAGCTGGTTCCAGTCTATTGACCCACTCGGCCTCACTGGTATCGTCCCACTTGACTGATCTTGTTTAGGAAGCTGTGTGATTTAGACAACTGTAATCCTGTGAAGCCTTGTTAGAGGATTTAAAGCTGTTCAGTTCAGGTGTGCAGGCCGAGGTGACAGGAGGCTTATAAACCCTGTGGAGTCAGGTGAGCTGATCCTGGAGGACTGAGACTGTCCGGGTCTTGAAATGGACGATTATCCTGATCTGGGAAGCTCACATCTGTAATCCTGGAATTATAAGTAGCTGGACCCTCTCACCGTCCAAACCAGCACATTGCTCCGCTCCCTGCCCTTAACATGTGATTGTTCCTGAGGGAGGTGAATTAGAGTTTATGGCAAACGTGTCATTTTGTCATTCATTAGCGTTTCTATATGGGAGTCATGTGCTGCTGGGCGATTACGGCCCACGGGGGCAGGTGAGGAGCTGCGCTGTTGCACAACGTTGACAGAGCAGTAAAGCTATGAGTTCAGAGGAATGGGCTTACCCCCCCAAACACTCCTCCTCCTCCTCCCGTCTGTGTGACCTCCGCCAGCAGCCGCTGACCTGTAAAATATCTGGTAAGTCCGAACCCTCGCTTCGCCTGAAAGCAGGAGAAATATTGAGCCAATTACAAGATTATTATCTGGTGGCCGGGGCGAGGGAACACTGGGGGTGGGGTGTATTTATGCCGGCCAGGCCCTCCCCTGCTGGAGGAGGGAGAATGAATCAAAGCCTTCGCGTTGGGGTACAGACCTCATGCCCACTTGCCTCTTGACGTCTTTACAGCTCCCGTCAATCGACAGACGTTGGCCAGGATCCAGAGCGACTCCTGAAAGGTCCGGGAGAACCGCGAGGAAACGGGGGCCCCCTGTTTCAGGAACCGATCGCTTGTTAGCTTCCTGCTCCTCCCTTAATTCACGTGTCATGCTGTCATCTCATGTGTGTGTGTGTGTGCACCCCAGTCACAGTAAATAAGACCTTATGGCGCATTCATACTTTTTGCATTTATATAACAGGCAGACATGAGTCACAGCCGGTATATGAGGGCAGAGTTTTGGTTTGCGAGTCGAATCCGTTCCGCGGGGGGAAACGAAAGCAGCCGTTGCATCGCGACCCTTTTCATATTCCGACGTGGTTTCTTTATAGTCGAGTCTACAAAGGAGGCATTGAGTGATGTGCTGCACTTCACTGTGTACATTGGCTTTTTTATTATTAGGGGAATAGAGCTGCCTGAACAAGTCCTGGCGTCTCCCTCCAGCTAGTTAGTTCCATATGAGCGGAATGACGTACAGTTACAGCGTGTGTTATGTTTTGTCATGTACACAAGCTGTTTGTGATGTTCTTAGTCATCTTGTTTCTGTCCAGAGCAGGGGATTTGATTTAAAGGTCAGGCCGGGGTCCATGTGTGGTGTTTCCTGTTTGGTTTGCGGGCCTGTGTCTTGTTTTTCGGGAGTGGATCCCGCTGCTCGTGTTTCATGCACGGCTGAGCTCAGGGAGTCGTATTTTAGCAGCGTGATGAAGACATCAAAGCCGAATCTGGAACCCGCAGTAAATCTCAAAGCACTCGGACGGTTTGTCATCTGTTACATCACCTACCCCGCCAATAAAGTTTCATTAGAAGGCAGCCGTATGCTTTTTTTGCTGTAAGAATGGAAAGAAATACCTTTAGTGTAGTTCACTGACTTTGAAACCAAGCGGCTCTGGTTCCAAACTGAAACTCAAGAGCAGAGAACTTGTTTTCTCAAGGATAATGAATCAGTGCTGAGACTGCAACTAACGTTTATGATCATTCATCAATTTAATGTTTTTTGATTAATCATTTAGTCCAGAAAAGTTTCAAATAACTTTCAAAAAGTCTGGTCCAGTCCAAAACCAAGAGGGGAACTTTACATTCTGTTTATGATGCAGTGCTTTTACACATTAAATCAACGTTTGAAGACAATAGATTTAAAAAATATATAGGTGTGGAGTTGTCGTAAGTCCAGTTGCATTCTGGGTAATGTAGGCACCAGATAGAGACACTGGGGGACATGTGGAATAAAAAGGGAAATATCTTTTAAACAAAAGCAGTTCATCGTGTTTATTTAGTTTAATCAAGAATAAAAAGTATGGAGCAGCCAGTATATTTTTCATATGACTGCACAGATGCACCTGAAACCATTCTTCCAATAACTATAAAATTTACAGCAACCTGAATATGTGAGTCCTCGTGTTGCACAGCGTACGACACACGCTGACCCTGAAACGCGCCGAGTGCCCTCGCCCCCCCCACGCCCCCGCTGTGAGTGCATCGACCGCAGAACAAGCTCCACAACACACCATCAAATATGGATGCGTTCCTTTGCTACCGGCTCATTTCTTTTTCATAACACAATAATGTTCTCCTTTGCATCGTAAAGTTGTTGCGTTTCAGACGTCTGGTGGTTTCCCCAATCAGCACGTTGCCACTCTACGCAGGAAGTCGTACAGGAAGACTACCTGCATGCCCGCCTCAGAGATCCCCGTCTATCAATAATTAGTCTCCGACGAGTTCCATTATCGACCGAGCCGAGTGGCTATTGTCTTCCCGGATGACATTGGGTTTGTTTTGAAGCATCGCTACACAGTACAGCTCCACCCGGGAGTCCTGGGGCGGTGAGGCTGATGTGTTGTCGTCCATGGCTGTCGGTAAGGTCACAGAAACAGAGAGGACTTTAGTATGTGTGTGTGTGGGGGGGGGGCAGCGTCGAGACATCGGTGGACTCGTGTTGCTGCTGTTGCTCGTATCGACCACTTCCTGCATGTCCGTCCGTCCGTTCCCACCCCGCTTCTCAACCACATAAACTGGATGTGTTTTGACACTGGCCCGGAGGTATTGACTTATGGCTTTTAGATCCGTTTCATCTCATCATGCTGAGCTCCACCGGAAGCTGTTTTTTCAAATCCGGCTGCACACACTCACTGTGTGCTGTCGCCTGAGTGGACTCTATCACTGAATAGGTCAATATCTGTCCTGGAAGTGGTGTCGTCCAAATGGTTTGTAAATTAACGTGAATCCAGTCTTTGTAAAAACTGAAAATGTAACATTCTGGAGGGTAAGACACTGCCCTCGCATTAATTATGACTTGTATCTATTGGGAGGAAAGTAGTGTGAAGTGGTTAAAGAGCCAAGAAATCCACGGGAAGACGAGGTCAGGAGGTTTGATGGGTCGAGAAAATATTGGAATATGGCAGAAGAGATGGTTGTTCAATGTTGTTTTCTACAAACCTTCACCCTAGATCCAATTAATGTCTGTGCCTTACCCAACCTAAATCAGATCCGTGTCAGATCATAGAAAACTTGAATTTGTCCAAAAGGTTGTTTATCTCATGTATGAATGTTGTATTTTCCTGTTTGGTTGTCTCGGATCATACCGGAGAAACCAGTTATCACAATAATCACTACAGCTGAAGTATTTTCCAACAGGCACTCTGTTTGTAAAGCTTGGCCTCAGCTCACATCCTGGTGCCCTCTGTCTCATTTCGCTCTGTGTATGTTAAACGGAGCATGATTGTTTACCAGCCTTTTTTGCAAGGGCAGAACAAAAAACCCGACGCCCCTCACATCAGAGGCAGACGCTCGCTGGTTGATTGGAACATACTAAGCAGATTGAAGTCTCGAGCAGCCTCCGATCCCGAAGTCAGGAAGTTTTCAGACGACCTCCCGCCTTCAGGGTCTCTGTAGTTCTGTCACGGGCAGCGAAACTGCCCTGGGACCAGCCCGGGCCACTTTGTCAGCGCCGGTACTCGGTTTAAACCGCAGCAGCCCGGCGGATGAATAATTGACGCCTGCATTCTGTACTTTGGTGAATTTTAAAGCTGTACTCTGTAGAGGCTCTAAATGGCACGGGGAGGGCGCGTTAAACATTCATGAGCTGCTTTTTACCCACTTTGCTTAGATTCACTGTCCTGAGGAAGAAGGGTGGACGGAGGGGAGGTGGAGAAAGAGGAGTGGAGGGGGGGGGGTTTGGGGGGGCACGGACGAATGGATCCGCTTGTTTCTCATCTTGTTTGTGAGTTCACGACAAAGAAGGTTCTGGTCAAAGAAGAAGCCAAAAAAAAAGTACCTTAAAATGTGTTGACCTAAGGGTTCAACACTAATATCTAATTTCATGAGGTGTATGAATTAGGATTTATTAATTATTAATGATTATAACACACAGAAACACAATTATAAAGCACAACCACTGGAAAGCTGCAGTGTGGAAATACGTGAAAGACAGGAAGGTGATCAATTATGCTGAGAGGGGTCCTTTTGGCTCAAGTATCAATATTTCATAGCCGGCACTACCGTAGCATGGGTATGGAGATTGATATTCTTCCTGCTGCGCCATACGAGTATGAAGAATACCTCCTTTCAAATGCACCCAGGGGAGTCCTGTGCTTGATTCCATGAACCCTCCGGCTGCATTAAGGATCACTCGAGGCAGCATCTGCATACCATCACCGCAAGAATGTCTTTACATCGAGGGGCGAGCACGAGTCTGGTGCTGAGCCAAGGCTGCAAATCAACATTCGGTCACACCTGATAGAGATCAAATAAATACGCCGCTGCACTGGCGCTGTGAGCCGTGTTATTCTGGGTTGATTGGATTCAGAGTATTTGATGACTTAGCCCGAGTTCATCCAGTTGTAATGTTTATTGTAGTAGCAGAGGTTGTACAAGTGGGTCAGTGGGTTGCTGCACTTCAGAGGTTCAATTCCAAATAAATGTCTCACTTCCCTTTTTCCTTCTTTGGTGTTTCTCCAGGGAGCTGATGCCCAAGACGCTGGAGGGCCAGATCACCATGGAGAAGACCCCCAGCTACTTTGTGACCAGAGAGGTTCCCGCCCGGATCGCCGCCATGTCCCGGGACACCAAGCTGATCGTGGTGGTGAGGGACCCGGTCACCAGGGCCATCTCCGACTACACACAGACACTGTCCAAGAAGCCCGACATTCCCTCCTTCGAGAGCCTCACCTTCAAAAACAGGACTACGGGGCTCATCGACACCTCGTGGAGCGCCGTCCAGATCGGCATCTACGCCAAGCACCTGGACAACTGGCTGCAGTACTTCCCCATGGGCCAGATCCTGTTCGTGAGCGGCGAGCGGCTGATCAGCGACCCGGCCGGAGAGCTGGGCCGCGTGCAGGACTTCCTGGGCCTCAAGCGCATCATCACGGACAAACACTTTTACTTCAACCAGACCAAGGGCTTCCCGTGCCTGAAGAAGGCCGAGGGCAGCAGCAAGCCCCACTGCCTGGGGAAAACCAAAGGGAGGACCCACCCGAACATTGACCCCGAGGTGGTGCAGAGGCTCCGGGACTTCTACCGGCCCTTCAACATGAAGTTCTACCAGATGACGGGACGGTTCTTCGGCTGGGACGACTGAATGGGACACTGAGGACTGTGTGGAAATACCGCGATGGACGAGTGAGGGCCACTTTCAGAGGGAAACTACTTTTGGGAACAAATTTGTGACATTTCAAGAAATAGCACTGATATTTTTTCAAATAGTTTTAATTTGAGTTTAAGTACATTTTGTAAATATCGGGAAAATACAAGCAAAGCTAAACCTTGGAGATTTAATCTGATATAATTGATCAAATTCTAATATTTGGTTATATTCTCAAAAATAAGAATCAATCTCAAAATATTTTCTCATAGATTTATATTTAATTTAACACTCATTGTAACATTGAGGCTTTATTTTTGTGCATTTATTCTAAAAAATATGTTATTATTATTTAAAAACAAATATATGATTCATATATTAAAATCATAATCATATATAGAAATTATTTATTCCTACAAATTATGAATATAGTAATTGTAAAAGAAAAAAAGATCTTATATAACAGCCAATGGAAATTATAGGACTTTTTTTCCCCAGTAAAACTTTTGTTAGTTTTTCTCATAACACAATTATTTTTGGAGTATTATAAACTTTTTGACTTTCTGAACTTTCCAGAGATATTTCGACTTGCTTGTCAAAACGTTTCCCACCCCCCCGACAGTGTCCTCGTCCCTCTGTCGCAGGAAGTCGGCCTCGCCGCTCACCCTAAGCAATATGTGGCTGTTCCAGGAGAGAGGACGGTCCCCCCTCTCCTCGGCGGCAGCCCTGATATGCAATCTATCACCGTTACATCATTCATCATCAGCGCTGCCTCTAATCCACAATCATGGAGATGTTTTCATCCCAGAAAAAGACGATTGAGCTGTTGAGGGATTTCCGTCACGTCTCCCTGCACTATCTGAAGAAACTCCTCTTCCTTTGACTTTTTTTATTTTTTAAACTCCGAAGTCCTCGCCTGCGAGAGAGAGAGAGAGAGAACTGTGATCTGCAGTGCTTCTTTAAGAAGATGTGTTATGGGGCTTTTGATAAAAGCTCTTACCGAGTGATTTAATGCCATATTTTAAACATACATAGCTGCTTTCAAAAAATTTCTAGCAAAAAAGAATATAAAGAAAAGATAAAAATATATGTATTTTTGAAATGTATTTATTCAAGAGGTACACATGCAGTATGTTTGTATTTTGAATAACTCCTCAGTGATTATTTGCTCTTGTATTATTACGCTCCCCATGCCTTTCAGAGTATTCTTTGTTTTATACTGAACGCTAAAAAAAGAAAGTGTGTTGATTTCAGGTCATCTGTTCTAACATGTATGTGCCGCACAGTGCGTGGACACGTGTGGTCTGAGCCTCCGGCGTCAGAGCCGTGTTGTTTCAGGGGTTTGTTCCCCCACCTTCAGTTAATGGAGTTAAAGGCAAAGATAGCACTCGCGATTATTCAAGCACCGGCGACTGCGGTGGAGGTGAGGGACCTCCGCCTCGCCTGCCCCGACCGCGACTCCAGTTTCCTCAACATGCCTCCCTGTGAATTGAATACACTTGATGTCACTGGCCTTCCTTGCCTCGAGGCAATGTGTGTGTGTATGTGTGAGTACATGTGTGTGTGTGTGTGTGAGCGAATGTGTGGAAGTCTTCTCAAACCCAGGGGCGCATGAGAACAATGGCTGAGTTGTGTTCCTAATTTTCTCTCTACTTGTATTGTGAGCCACTTTCTGAAAGCAGATGTTCTTCAAAAGGCACAAAAATCAACAGTGTGTTTTTTTTTGCGAGCATCAGAAAACATCCTAATATACATTTTGTCTTCTGGGCGATTATATTACCAATCTAACTGTGCTGTTCTGACTGTTGTTTACTCCGAGTTGTAGGGATTTTTAAGGCACTCATTGAATAAAAGATGTTATATGTAAACGTTTTAATTATGAACTTTCTCTGTTGTCTTTTTTTTCCCGCTTCTAAAATGTATGCATGAGTGCAACAGTCGCCAAAACTCTGAGGAGAGAACATTAAAGTCATCACAGTCCTGATCATTCATCTGATAAACTCGGCTTCCTGCAGAATCATAAAATCGCCACGTTGCTCCTTCTCCATCTTTACACCTTCACTCATTGTCTCTGCTGATCTCCACCCTGCCTCCGGGGCCAGGTAATCAAAAGAGGCATTGAGAATTTTAACAGCTACTTGGAATCTGAAAGCCTCATTCAGGATGTCCTCACAGCTCCTGTACGTGGGGGACAATGTCAAGGAGGTCGGAGAAGAACAAGAACTGGTTTAGTTTGGCTTCAAAACCTCAGCCCCTGCTCATATTTGTTATTAAGTGATGCAAAGCTGATTTGGAGATGTTCCTGAGAAACAGACGCTGTTATTGAATCACAGTTCACGTCTGAATCACCTGTTCATAGCCGAAATATAAGACTTGTGCTCAAACTATGGCCTTGACGAACGTGTTTAGCAAATAACTTTTTAGGGGTGCCTCCTTCAAAGAATGTGGTCTACGTGGCCCACAAAGGCGAAAGCTAAATGACTGTTAGGGTCGTGCAATTCTTTAAAATGAATGAGTCAGAAAAAGGGGGAGCGGAGGCTGAGGTCCATTTGTCGACTTGTTCAATTTGCTTGTTATTCCTTGCCCAGGGTGGGAGGGGCAGCGGGAGGGGGGGGGCCTCCTCACCACTGGTTACTCACAGTAATAGACAGAAACAGTTTTCATCCTCCCACTGGATCCTCTGAAGGGCAGCTAACTATAAAGGGGATGCCTCTGCTGGCGGGACAGCGCACAGACCCTAACCCTAACCCTAACCCTTGGAAATCTCTCTGATGTGCTTTTTCCCTTTCTTCTTAAATTCTTCTGCTCATTCCATCAATGTGGCCTCACTCAGCCTCACACACACACACACACACACACACAGAGAGAGAGAGAGAGAGACGCTGGAGCACCTGTGGTAAGCCACATGAACACAATTAGCTGGCCTGCACCCGCCTTAACACTAACTAAGCTACCAAAACCTGCTCTCATCCGCACCCCCCGTCTCCAGACACGCAACTCTCAGCCTGTTTTTCTGCACACGTGGACGTTAAAGAGGGGCAGCGAAGGATGGGTGGGCTGCACGACAACCGCCTTTAGAAAAACACAGTTCTAAGGGTGTGTGCGTGTGTGTGTCTGTGTGTGTGCACGCATGTCTGCTTGCATGTGAGGTGCCACAGGCTCCATAAAGGCCATGTAAAGTGATGAAGTCAAGGGATCAGTGAGATCGCTTTGAAGAGGCAGGGAGAGCAGAATCGTTTGCACATCTCTTCCTGAAGTGCACGCCATCGCACACACTTGCATAGTATCTGTCATATAATGCAAGTGCAAACACACACACACACACACACAAACACAGCGACACACACGTGCTGACCTGCTGGTTTCCACACACAAACACCACTCCCGCCCTGCGCAGGGACACGGAGGAGATCAGACCTGTGTTTTCTCTGGATTCCCAGAAGAGAAGCCCTTAATCCCCGGCCTAGTCTGGGCAAATATCACCGGCAGGCACACTCCACACACACAACCTTAATCAAAACAGCCAGGAGGGGGGACTGAGTCGCACTTTCAATTTCAACTTTGCTTCATCCAGCGTGTTCTCGTGTATCTTAGCGAGAGATCTTCAAACTTCAAAGCAGCATTTCAAGTCTTATCTGGAGCACTATGGACAGATGGAGCCCAGATACCTGTGTGTTATACTCCTGGCTCCAGGCAGGAAAACATATATGCATTGAACCCCACACAGCAGCAGCAACACATTCATTCTGTCATTACACTGATTCAAATGAGGATTGAAAGCCTTATTATTCTCTGCAGAGGATTCGTGTCCTGGGAGTTTTCTCCTTTTCAAACCACAGAGCAGATTCTTTTCTCGTTGTGACAGAGCGGAGAGAGTAGAGGAGCCTGTGGCCGGCAGAAAGCACGAAGAAAGAAATGTTCTGCTGCGATTGTTGGGTTTTAAGTTTAAAAGACGTTCCCATGAAAGTGACCAATTGTTCCTTTTCGTGATTAAAAGATGCCGGGAATAAAATAAAAAACGTCGGACATGCTCTTTGAACTGTCGCTTCTGTGCCCCGGCGCTCGGCAGACAACGCAAAAAAATTAGCAATTAAGCTCGTCTGGGAGCCGGACTCTTTCCAGACATGTGTGTTTTGACTTTCGGAGTTTTAACGCATCTTTCCCCTCCCCAACAAAAAAACTTCTTCAAAAGAGCTGCTGCTTCTCAAAGGGTCGATAATTGATCCTGACACACGATGAAAGATGTGTTCATGTTAAGCTCAAATTTTCCTTCCCCTGGATGAAAAGCAGGGTGACAGGAATCTAAACAAGACGGCCAAGAGTCCAAATCCGTCCTGGAGGGAAGAGACGTGGGTCCCGTGAGTGGAAGTCTCTGGAAGCTCTGGAAGCTCTGCCACTCGGCGCTGGAACCTTTTAGTCACAGAAAAAAATCCCTGAGTGCATCAAGTTTTCAGAGGCTTCAGAGAATTGTGTAAATGTGCACGTAAACACAACGGCCATTTTTCTGGTTATGTGAAACCATGTCGGGGAAGATTATTTCTAAATGAATTAAGATACGATGGCATTTAAAGAAAAGAGAAATAACCAGATTAGGTTTTCAGACAAAAGCAAAAATGTGAAGTATTCTGCAGTTATAGCTTCTCAGATTTTGGAAATTAGATTTTTTTTAAATGAAACATCCACCTGCCAACATGTCTAGAACACAATAATTTAAAGTCTGGTTCTATATTTTACTTCATAGCGTTCATACAAAGACTTAGACCAGTATGAAGCCAGAGCCTGGAGGTAATTCAACTTGTCTTCCCACGAAGGCTGCATGAAGTTAGCAGGAAACACTCTGACTGTTTATAAAGTCTGAGAAAAGGCCACTGACCAGCAGCTCGTGTTAGTTTAATCGCACATAATCTGCTGTTTGTAAAAGAAATAGTGACAGAACAGACTGCCCGTGAAACCACAAACCGTCATCTTCACTGCAATTTGTGGTTTCGGGGAGAACAAGCTTGTAATGTTGCATTTGCCAAAATGTCCATTCACTTAATATTTCCCTCTTTATGCTCTGTGGTAGATTGTGGATTTTTTTGCACTTTCCCCCCCCACTCATGTAGTTAATGTAATAACTGTTATTTAGCAGCAGATGAGTGGGGCTGGACAAACTGCTCTGTTTTTTGTTTATTGGATTAAAGCTGCGTCTCAATTCAACGTCTCGTCCTCCAACGGCTGCTTAGACCGTGTCGGCCCCAAAAAGTTTGTTGCCTCACTTTTTGCCCAATTACCTGAAAACCAGTTTGTCACCACAGCGCAATGATTCCTGGGATATTAAGGATGCAACCGTTGGAGCCTCCGTTGCTCTGGTGTGGAAGGACACGTTTGTCGGAGCCTTCGAATTGGGACGATCTAGTCAGTCGCTTCAAATCCGTCCCCGACCTGAGACACAGCCTAAAGAGTAGTAGTTGTTTTGGAGGGAAATTAGCCTGTGTGTGTGTGTGTGGCCTGAAACAAATAGCTGTAAATAAATCATTGCACACTTATTCCCATTCACTGCACACTGTCTCTGTTTGCCTCATGAATGATTGAGGAGCCGCCCCTGTTTACCTCCTCCTCATTACAGACATATCGGCCCGTCACACTCAGAGGTCCTCGACACACAAACTGCTGAAAAAACTCACAAACTTCCTCAAAAACAATGCTGCAGACGCAAAGACGCACAAAACAAAAACTCACACACTTCATACAAACAACAGCATAACACATCCAAGCAGGACCACGTGTCAGCTCAAATTCAGACGAGCGATGTAAAGTTTTTTTTCTGGTGTAATTCGCAACAGAAACAACACTGGATTCCAAACACACAACGCACACACAACGACGCACAAGGAGCTGGTTAATAATTGACGCCGTCGGAGTGCCGCGGTGCCGAGTGAGTGAAGGGACAGCATGCAAACACCACAGAAGAAGAAGTCAAGGCTCGGCCGAGTAATTATTTATCACCCGAGGCTAAAGCTAGTGGAGGCAGAGTGTGACTGGAGGGAAACCAGCGTGATGAACTGGTCCTGGAGGAGCCCAGCACCGTGAGGTGTTGCAGACCAGTTCAATATTTCCTCCCGCACTGTGTATCTTGGTGGAGCAGCTCGTGGACTGATGGAGAGATAGAGGGGAAACCTGAGCTGAGGGTCTGGGCTGCATCGTCCGCCCCCTTCGGTCCGATGAATTCGATTCAGCCGGTCGCTTTTCAACCTGTTCTGGGAGTGTTGGCGAGGTTGTTCATACCGAGGAGCCTATGACACACAACACTGTGTGTGTTTATCCAGCGTCACTCCCCATTCTGTCACTCCACCCGGCTTCAGGGGGGGTTTCTCTCCCCTTGGCTTTCGTTTTGCCGTTTAGCTGAGCTTTGTCTTGCTCTGACAAATGAGAGTAGCGCAGGGGTCAGTGTGTGAAGTGTGTGCGAGCTCGGGGGCCGCTACACACAGTGGCCCTCGCTCGCACATAAATACGACAGCCATGGCAGTTTGTTGCTCTTTTCCAGAGGAGTTGTGTTGCCGTAGAGGCTCGGGGTATAATCAGGTGATGGATTCGTTTCTGGGGACGCAAAGTAATCACCGAGGTTTCAGGAGCAGAATCGGCCTCAGGCGTCAGGGAGCCAAGCGCCCAGCTCAGGACCCCCCCCCCTCCCCCGTGGCCCCCGATTTGTCACATTTCACGTCAATTGTAATCATAGAAAAATGCAACATTATGTTAACAAAACTACTGGTTTAATCAAGTCCAGCTGCCCCCTATGCAACACAGCGGGAAAGTAATGTAGATCATGATGGGTGTTAGATTTACAGTAGGTGTAGAAATTATCAGGCCCTGGTAAGAGTAAAAATCAAATTGTGCAAAGGGCTGGCCCTGGTGTGAAGGATCACATGTGCCCTCACAGTATTTCTCCACACACACACACTGATTGTCGTGAGGTGTGTTGGAGTGTGATGTATCACTGCACATTACATCGCCTGCCCCTTTGAGGAACAGTCATAAACCATTGTGGACGTTTTCCCGACTCGCCGCTTTGTTTCCCAGCATGAATTCAGGTCATACTGGTGTTGGGTATTTATTTAACAAGCACAAAAACCTCAATGGGATTAAAACGCCCAGTTTTCTAAAAGCATGACCCGGCCAAGAACGCACAAAATACAGTCTGTAGTAATTCTAAACAACAAATTTCAAATGGTGTCTCAGTTTCCTTCAACAAAGTTGGGCCGGTCACTGATATTAGTTTAACCAATTTCCTCCATTTTATGCTACAACCAACTGTATTTTAGCTGTATTATGAGATTTGAGAAGGTAAATATCTAGAAACCTCTAGAGGCCTGATGTGTGTAGGAGCCCCAGTGAGGGAGTTGTGTTGTCAGGCAGCTTGTGACAGAGCGTGACCTCCTGGTGAAGCCCTACACTGGCAGGTGAGGGGGGGCAGCTGGCAGCAACACATAGGGCAACAGTAGTGTCAACTGGGAGAAGGACTGCACTGAGAACAGCTTTAAATAAGGTTAAACCACCTTAAAGATAGAAAACCCTGCACTGGAACTACATAGAGTTTCCACAGCTATTTGAATTGGAGCAATGTGTGTGCCTGCCTGTAAACAACAAAACAGAGCAACAAGGATATCGCTGGCATTTGCATCTGTATCCATTAGTATGCTGCATAGTTAATGAGTGTGTCAGGTAAGTGATCCCAGTTGATGGCAGCGGAGGGGCTCAGGTGTCCAGTTGCAGGCGGCAGCTGGTGAGCGGAGCCTGGTCTCAGGTCAGCCACTGGGACCCGGCCCCCTCGTGTCCCCCTCCTCACCGGGCTCCGCTCCACGCTTGCCCTGTCGGCGTCATCCGATCTCAGCCACGCCTGCACGGGAACAGCAGCAGCTCTGCACGCACCACAATGGAGCACCTTTTAATTATCGGGGGGACGGTGTTCTCGCTCAAGTGAAATGTATTCTGCCCCTGGTGGTGAGAGGAGCAGTTCAGGCATTCAGGCGTGAGGCCGCGGTGATAATTGATCACATTGTTGTGGCATGTATGCAGCACAGAGGCCATGCAGGTGTTACAGCACTGCCACAGTCAGTAGAGGTAGAATAACAACAGACAAAGTGCATCATCAGACCTGAGCACAGACATGGGAAATATTATCTTATATTCATCTTCTCTGTATTTGCAAAACAGTTAATTAAAGAGATGTACTCTCCTTGCTTAAGACTTTCCTGCCCTTTATCAGTTCAAATGTTGGTTTAAATGGCCGGCTACACGTCAATGGTGCAAATCCATGCAACTATTCTGGGAGGATTAACTTCAGAATTCTTTTACTGGGATTTATTTATTCAGTTTTTCAAGGTTTTTGTTCCGTCCCCTGACTTCTCTAACCTTATATCAGAAATTAGCATCCGTCAGAACCGTTAAGTGCTGTCGTACAGAACAACATTCAGGGACATGTTGTAATAATGTCGCTAACAACGAGAAACAGGGTTAATTTGTTTGGCCTCATTTCCTTCTCTAACAAGATAACAACAGAAAGACACTACGACAAAAAGGCTCATGAAAGATTCACACACCACCCGGGTGGACGTTCTCCTTCCTCCTGGATCCTCCGCCCACGCAATCAGGATTTGGTCCGAGAGGTTCAGGAAGAGACTGTGTGGCACAAATTAAACAGGCTTTATGCTCCGGGTCTTAAAGCATGGCCTCTTCAGCTCACCACGGAAATTGAGTTTGTGACCGAAAAAATGCACTTTCCTCTTAACCCCCTGACCGGCCGTCACAGACACAAACTTTCTCTTTGAAGGCTAAACGGGGCAGAAACGAGGGAGGATTGGCTGTTCTGGGGAGTTATGGAAGCTCTGATCCTATTACCCGCCTCCCCCCCCCCAACCCCACTGCTGAAAAATGTGTCTGCAGGGCCCAGGAGCTTTTAACCTTTCGCTGCTCCGCGGCTTTGATTCACGGGGAGGGGCAATGTGTTGCCCTTTTTTTCCCCAGTCAATAAACTGCACTGGCCACTGGAAAAATGGGGAGCCTGTGGTATTTGGCCCGGGAGGTAAGTCTGACGCTGTGGTCCCTGTAAGTGGAGGAATTCCCTTTGTCCGGAGGAGAAGGAAGGAGACATGATTCATGGAGTTCCTTTTCACAGCGAGTAGATTGAAAAGCAGAGCCTGCAGAGTCAAAGCTGCAGAGTTAGAGCCACTGTGTGTGTCAACAGCAGAGACGGGGGGGTGAGGATGTTCGGAGAAGAAGAGTTCAACGAGACAAAGACGTCAGGAAGCTCGGAACAAAGTGAATTCAAGGCTGCTGCACCTGCACAGCATGTTTTATAACGACAGGGTTGAGACATTACCGAGGCAAATATTCATGAAGCTGTGAGAAGACGTCTGGCTGCTGGTTCAGGCGACAGAAAACAGACAGAATACGCACTGGGATACGGTGACGTCTCCACCAATCAGGAGACAAAGAGACGCTCAAGTGTAAAACGCAGACAAACTCGCAAAACATGTTTATTTGATAAGATTTCACTCCGGTTCATTTCCCTTCTCGGCGCTCTGCGAGAGTAGAAGCGTGTTTCCAAACAAAGACGCCTCCCCTCGGAACCGGGATGAAATGATTATTATTTCATTGAGCATTTAAACAACAACGCTTTTGGAATAAACACTCCAAAGGAGGGAAGATGGAGAGAACGTTTAACAGTTTGTAGATGTTTTAATTCAGGGAATGAATAAGTAATGTAGAGAGACTGATTAAGCTCAAACTTAAAACACAAAATTTGGAGAAAGGCTGCGATACAGGTCAAGAAAGAAGCTTTTAAATTGTGGTGTGATATCTGTGTGTGTGTGTGAAATCTCATGCAGCTTGATTGAATTTAAGGATTCAGATACCTGCTCCACCGAAAAACCATCCCTGGTTCAAATGTGTGATACCTGTAATCTGCTTAACTTCAGATGATGCTACTACACAATTTAAGAAAGTGGACTACATTGCACCTGTGATGCTTTAACTGCAACAAAGTTAGTTCCACGACACGAGACATCCAAATTAAAAAGTGCTGACAGAAGAAAGAGCCGGTATTTCATAACAATCACACATTGGGGTCGACGCCTGTGATGTCTACTTGTGTGGCGGCTCACAACTCGCCGTGCACCTCGGCTAACGTGTCGGCTCACATACCAGAGAGAAGCTCCGAAAACAGGCATTAAAGTGTCTAAATCCCCCGAGTGGCTGTGTGCTTAGCGTGCTCTCTGAAAGGGATCCAGGCATTTATGTGAAACCTAAGCACTTCTTGATCAAAGGCTTTCAGAGGACTGCAAGGTGAATGAGGAGCCTTGTAGAATTCTCACTTGATTAGTTTTTTTCTTCTGTGAGCGTGCATGTGTGCGTTTGTGTGTGTTTTGTGTGTGTGTGTGTGTGTTTAGTGTCTCCGCAGACAGGAGTCTTTCACCAGGGAGAGCGGATTAACACATCAAATCCGGCCCTTCAATCAATAGGGAGGTAATGGAGCGGAGGAAAAACGCTGCACACACTTGCAGCCCACACGGGATAATGAAACACGTTCTCTGCTGCACAAGCACATTCACACACTGTGTTACAAACGCACAAAAAGACACAACTTAGGACTGATTGATAACAAACTGGACAAGATCAAGAGGACAGAGCTGTTTGTAAAAAAGCAAGCGTACGCCGACCCATTTAAAAAATATATATCTGATATTTTTGGAAGGGATATTTACCTCAAACAAGTTATGTTATCGTTTTCATTTGTTTGTGTGTCTTTTAGTCTAAAGTATTACACAAAATACTACTAGACAAAGTATCCCAAAGTGGAAGAAAGATGCATTATGTGTACGTACAATTTTTATACACATCTGAAGAGATTCCAGAATTTATTTAACTTTCTTTAACTTAGTGAGATAAGGGGCTTTTTAATGGTTTTCACCAATTTCTAAAAGAATAATGAATGAATCTTGAATCAGGCACATTTAAAGAACTGTTCTATATAAAATGAGTCGCCCATGTTTATCCTGAGCGGAGAGCCGAGCCCCCCGACAGTAGCTGCCACACGTTGGGTTGCTGTTTGCACAAACTTGACCTCCTGACCTCCTCCTGCAGGCCCACGACCCCATGCACTGACCCATCAACAAACTAATTTGTCAACAGTGACCTTTTCCAGGTCTGGACAAGTGGCTCCACACGTCTCCCTCTGCAGACAGCTCCCTCCTCACAATCAATAGCAGAACTTTGTAAATACTTTAACAAGAAAGAAAGAAAAAAAGAAGGAGCATAGCCCTCCGTGCCGACCCATAAATATTAATGCACGCTGCTGCCTCTGTTTTATGCATGTTTGGTCCCAAAAGTTAATGTGGTGTTTAACAGCTTGTGCTAAACTCAGCACTTTAGCAGGCTGTCATATCGGCTGTACGTCTCCGCCACAGCCGGAGTCATATCATTTTCATAAAGTGGATAATGAGGACGATGCGTACTGGTGAACAGTGTGTGTGTGTGTGTGTGAGGGATTTTCATACATTAGGGTTCAGAGTATAGTGGTGGGTCATATTTTACACCAGTTTCCATATGTGACACGTATAGTTTAAATCTGACTCCCGGCCCCCGATCGCATGTGTGATCCCTCGTCACAGACTGCATGTGTCTCTAGGAACTGTGACCAGATCAGCCCGGGCCTGTTTCAGTTTAATATTTCTACAGGCCTGGTGAGGTAGCACTTTATTTTAACCCCCCCCCACCATCCCCCAATTTAGCAATTTAAAAAGTAAAACAAGCTGCTGGGTGGGTACCCTTACTTTGAAATAGTTTTGAAAGAGCTTTTTTCCAAAAACAATGCAGCGATCTGAAAAAGAAAAGGAATGAGGAGAGGAAAGCAGAAATCCATGATTGGCACGTGAAGTTAATGGCTGATTATGGATCCTGCAGCACGGCCAGAAGTCGCAGTGTGACACCAGGCGTGGAAACAGCCAGCTCCGCAGTTTTTCCAAATCTGTGTCATGCTTTAAAGCAAGAAAAAAGAAGAAGTCTTAAGAAGTTCTGTTAAGGTAGCGCGAGGGAGCCATGATCATTTAATGTTCCTTCTCTTCACCCCCCTCCCCCCGTCACACCCCCTCCCCCGCTCTCTCCAATCCCCCCCGCCTCCCCCCGTCGGCCTCGGTCACAGAATCCTGCCAGTGGAGACACAAATCACACCAATTCATCTTGCTCCTCTCACTTCTCTCACAAAGAGCAGGAGCTGGTAACAGGTTGAATCGTGGTGAACACACAGGATGAAGGTCATTCATGGTCACCTGAGGATATGATGCTTAAATCCAGTGACTGGTCCGCTCGTGGACAAGCTGAACGAGACGCTGTGAGCTCTCATCAAAAGCAGAATACCTACACAAACATGTGCACACACAAACACACATCTGCATTTAACTTCCCCTGTTCCTGTGCCTCCTTGGCATTCACCTCAGCTTTCCCGCAGCAGATGGAGAGCGCCTGCATTAACGCTGATGGCGCCGCGACTCTCCGAGGCCTCGTTCCTCTCATTCTCTCTTTTCAAGCACTACGAAACAAAAGCAGCATTTCATATTTGTCAGAGCTGCGGAGGGGACTGTGTGAAAATGTGATAAGACACAACAACTGCACCCGGCACCAGGGCACAGAGGAGATTGTGGAAGGTGGAGGGACGGAGCTCTCCGGGCGCGACTCCTGACAGATTGTGTTTTATGAACTGTTGCAGGAACTAAATTGCACCATTTGTGATTTATTAGCTTTAATTAAACACTTTCTCTAACAAATCTTGAAAAAATATAAGCAAAGAGTCTTGAACTGATCATGTTAGGATGATTTACAAGTTCATAATTCTATTGGAACCAGGTTCAAGGTGACGATATTGGATTATCAATTCGAGAAAATCCATTTTTGTCCTGGACCATTATAATTTTGACGCACGTTTTCTATAAACAGTCTTATTTTTACATTAAATTCAAAAAGGAATCAATTAAAATTGCAATCATATATAATTTCAACATTTCAGATTTCACTTTGTCTCTATCTCAAGCTGGGGACTTGCCTACTGACCAGAGATCAGCTCAACTGCTCCACTGCACATATGGATGCAGAGGTCAAAGGGAAGCCATGAGGACATTAAGAGGCATTAAAGAGGTGCAGCTCTGCCTGTGTCAGTTGACGGAGGAGGAGCTGGAGCAGGCAGAGGGAGGCCGGGCTCTGGCACCGGCACACAATCCATTTGTTCATGGCACAGGCGTTAATGGCTGAGCAGCTCGGAGCCAGAACACATAAGGGAGCGCTTTAATCAAAACGTGCATGCATTACCTTCCGCAGATCTTAGGCAAACATTTGCAGAGGGTGGGCGGGAGGTGAGCGTGAGCCAGTCGGGTCCCTGAAGCTCGGGGATGATGGTGGGGGGGTGGGGGGGGACTCTAAAAACAACTCGGGTCCCTGTGTGCGGACCACATGTCGGGGGAAACGAGGAGCGTGTGCAGTATCAGGAGGGTGGCAGGCGATGGAGGCTCGTACACGGAGGTGGGATTAGGGTCTGTCAATAGACCACAGTGTGGCTGATCCTGTCAGAGCTGTGCCGGGGGTTAAAGACCAGGAAATCAGTCTCGCTGCACACTCACACACGGACACACACACACACACACACACACACACTCACACACGGACACACACACACACTCACACACCAAGTCAGAGCTGTGTGGGCGTGGGCTCTTGCAGACCTTCCTCTGGTGGCTTGATGAGGTGTCTTAGCTGATTAATGCCACACAGAACTTTGGAGGTCATTTCCAGGACTTTAATTAGGCCAGGCACTAACTAAATCACACTCGCACAATTGAGTTCTCAGTTGAGTATCTTCAATTAGGCTCAGCTGAAGGCCGGGAAACCTGATTACTGTGTTTACTCGAGGAGTAGTCCCAAATTTAAAGGTCAAGGGGGGGATAATGGAGTATCGGTTACCTACTGTAGATAAAAAGGGGAGTCGGGACAGAAATGAAAAGTTATGCACTGCTCCCTGGTAGTTGTGAGGAGAGCAGAGGTTGTGAGGAGACGCATGCGAAGGCCAGACACACCCAAATCCGATTAACAGGCTGAATTATCTGAGCGACTCCCTGGACAGACTGATCCCATTACAACTATGACCCCTTCCTGCCTGAAAACCTACAGGAACCGGCCTTTTTTTTATGGCCTCCAATTAATTGACCATCAAATCTGCCCACCAGCACATCTGTGACAAGTTATCTTATTTGCCGATTGAGAGATCTCTTCCTGTTTGCAGAGCTTTGTTCAAACAAACCGGGTTTTGTGTCTCGTTACACGACAGAGCAGAGGTGAGGGCTCTGTCGAGTTCTTGGGAATGTGGATAATCCCAAAGTATCTGTTTAATCGTGCAGAGTAAAAGTTAATCAATTGCTCAACAATGGATTCAATGTCATGAGGGTTGCTTATTTAAACGCAGAGATAATTATTAACAATTCCACCAAGAGCTGTTCAGCCTCCTCCAGCTGCCTGTTTTCCTTTTGGAAGCCCACGACTTCTCTGTGTTGCTTCAGTGTTTCCAGTGAGTTCTCAGAAACAAACTCAGTGCAACATTTGGCAGCTAATGGGCCAATCATTTCCCACAGGAGGTGGTGGAGACCAAACCGTAGCTCAAAGGAAAGTGGAGAGTGGGCTTAGGATTGATCAGGAAAAGGAGAGATGTGCTTTCGATCAATCACAACACATCGCGTCGGAAATAAGTCTCGTTATGGAAAGAAAAGCCAAATCTGCTTTCTCACTTTGCCTTTTAAGATTTGTTGTGTATGAGGACAGAGAGCGGAGGAGAGTGACAGTTAATAGAATTGTGGAAAGAGTGAAAAGAGAAAAATATCAACCGGTTACTGAGCATCGCCTCCCTGCTGACGGCCGCCGTGGACAGGCTGCGTTAGTCAGCACGGCGAGGAGCAGCCTGATGAATGAAAGCCGCCGCCAAGCAACACATTGGATTAAACCATGCGGGTGATGAATTTGGCCAAAGCACTCATGGCTCATGGTGCCTACCTCTCTCTCTCTCTCTCTCTCTCTCTCTCTCTCCCTTTCTGTCTCTGTTTCCATCCCACGCCAACTCACACAGGAGTTCATCAAGTCCCATCAAAGCCTTGTGCGGTCGGAGGGAACATGTTTTCCTTCCTGCTTTCACCATTTCACGAACGACCGCAACGTATTTCCCACGTCTAATCTCTCCCTCTGTCTCTCCTCCCTGCCTCCTTGTTTCCTGTTTCCCTCCTTCCAGCTACCCTCCTCTGTCACTGATGGCATAACGCTCCAAGTATCTGGCTAATGTTTTAAATGTGCAGTTAAATACCCAAAGTCTGGCTACAGCCGCCGCTCTCCGGGATAAGACATCCATTATTTACATGGAGAGGAGGTTTGGGGAGGAGCCCGTGAGAAGCGAGCGGAGCAGCACACAACAACAACATTAGTCCAATCACAGAGGGGATATATTCCATCTTGTTTCATAATGTGCCATCGCGGGATGTTTTAATGCTGCTCGGAGGAAAAAATGCATTTGGGAGTGTTTGTGTGTTGCAGGGCGGCGAGTGGGCTGTGATGGATAAAAGGGGGGAAAGGAAATAAACAGTTCAGACCTTCAGAGAACTTCTACAACTTCAACATTCAACAGATTCTATGAAGGAATGAAGCAGCTCCGCTCAGCAGAGGTTTCCTGCTCGATGACGGACGGGTTCGGGTTTTTTGTTTTTATGCCTCATGCGTAAATAATCAAACTTTGACTGGGCCTCAGTCCTTTTGCAACAAGACACACTTATGTAACGGGTTGGAGGTCAAACCATACAGAAGTATCACAACTGAGATCGGACACACAACCATTTCTTCTTCATTTCCTAGATTATTTATAGAAATTGAAAAGATGTAAAACATTGCAGCAATGTATCAGAAGAGTCTGTGCTTGGGATAGTGAGGACATCGAGCCTAAGACTGTGGATAACACATATTAAAACTGGTAAATAGGAACAAATTAAAGCAACATTATGAAACTTTATCTAAAAATAGCAGCTTCTTAGCTCGATAAGAAGAATTTGTCACAATAAACCAGCGTTTATCTCCGACACACTTTGTGAGAGCCAGGGATCATGGGAAATATCCACTGTTTCAATTCACTGGGTGGGACTAAGCAGACAGAGCACCACTTAACTTTGTTTCTTTCTCTACATGAAAACCAAATAAATCGCTAGGACAGGGAGCCCAACAGAATGAATTATCACCTGTGGCTGTAGGGGGCGCTGTTCCTATCTGCATAATGTTGCTTTAATAAAAACATAGGAACCAATGTATCTTGTGTACAGAGGATATACCTTCAAGGTGTTGATTAATATAGAAAGACTTGTCCTTGAGTTCTATATCAACAAGGTTGTGACAAAGAAAACCGAGAGTCCTGAAAAGTTTTGCCTCCATTTTCCTTCTCCTTCTCCTCCCCGTTGAAGGTTAACCACCACGTGCGTCTCCTGCACTTGTTCCCCAGCCGTTCTCTCTGGAATTCCCATAGAAGTCATCACTTTTTTTTTACCCGGTGTTCAGTATCCTATGTTACGATGCTGCCGGGGCGCTGAGATCTCTCTCACCAACAGATGGGAACTTGAGGGTCCATTAGGCCGAGAAGCACGCTTCAGCAGGTTCAGTCAAGAATGCAGCGGAATGTATTGATTCTACCGTGAAAAAGAAAATTACAACCCAGACATCTAGTTTACAATTCTTTGGAAAAGTCATCCCATTTAATGCGATGGCGCTCGGCCAAAGGTACTTTGTTTCTCCCTCTGCAGATACGTGTGGCTCGAGAGTGGAAAGATGATGAATGTGTTGCACATTCTCCAGCGAGAAGAAACCGTTCTGTCTCGTATTAAATGTCCATCCATTAAAACACTAACAGTTACAGTAAATCCTTTGTGCTGTTGAACATCCAGCTCGATCCTCGCACCCTGTCGAGGGCCACAGCAGGCGTGAGTCAACCTCAGGCCCTGACTCTCCCACTCCTGCTGGCTGTGAGCCGGTAATCGGAGGTAATGGGGCATAAACTGAGAGTCTGGTAGGTAGAAGAAGCAAGGTGGGGAAGTGTGTGTGTGTGGGGGGGGGAGCTACTGCTGACTGCTGCAATCACAACCCAATGCCTGCTTGCACTCTAGGCTGTATGTAAAGATGACATGTCTCCACTTCCTCCCGTTGTTTAACATGGTTATTGACCAGGGAAAGGCTGCTACTCTTTAAAGAAGAAGTTTTCAAATGAGAATCATCATCCTCATCATCAGGGCAACAGATGAACTTATGAAGAATGCACTTATGGTGGTTGTGTGTCTATAAAACTAAATAATTTATCTGCAGAGACCCCACATCTCTTTTTAGGTCTTTAGGTTTGATCAATACAAACAGCATCGACTTGACAAGTTGAACTCAGGAATCCAAACTTTACAGACATCTAGTGGAAACAGTGCTCTCAGTTTGCAGTTCAGGACTCAAGGTTGATTTACCTGTTGTGAACGTTCATGGCTGAATGTAGACGTTAAACAGAGGGAGGGGACTGTAATGCACGACAACACAGGTACAGACATGAATACCAATTAAAACGCAAAAATAAATTATATCCACTGCAGTTTGTGGGTGACAGACCTGAGACATGTACACCACATGACCTGATTTAAACCCTTAAATAAAATAATACCAACATTCTCTGGACTTATTCCCTCCTTGTTCGCTCTGGTGAAAACAAACATGTTGTTTGTCCAAAACAGGATTTAGTGTTTTGTCAGACGTGCTCTCACAGTTTGGGTATGTTAGTGCCCTGAAGGAGGGCATAGAAACTAAAAAACCATAGTGGGACGTGTCAGACAGAGAGAGAGAGAGAGAGAGAGAGAGAGAGAGAGAGAGAGAGAGAGAGAGAGAGAGAGAGGGGGACAGGCTGGGAAGCAATCTGAGCGAGGACAGCAGCTTGTGTGAGAATCCTATCTGCTGCTGGAACTCCTGCATGAGCTGCTGCTGCTGCGAGAGAGATAATAGTTCTGTCCCTCCTCCAGGCTCCCTGTCTGCTCCCGGTGAAGCAGACTGGCCCATTTATGGAACACGAGGAAAGGTGGGGGGGAGGTGGTGGTGGTGGTGGGTTGGATGAAAAGATTGGAGATGGGGTGGGGGGGGGATGGGGGGGGTAGCTAAGATTCTGGCCTCGGGCATCGAGCAATGTCATACTGCCATGATTCATGTGCTGGCAGTCGCGAGGCAGTATTTCATCCCTTGTTTTGTGGTTGTGGGAGTCAAAGTGGTGGTTGCATCAACCTGTGTGTGTGTGTCTGTGTGTCTGTGTGAGTTTGTATGGCTCATTTGCATGCATGTAGTTGCCAGCTCAGCGGTGTAGGTTACTACAGGGTGTAGACGTTACAAAGCAGCATGTCTGTCTCACCTCTCGGCCCGGCAGGCCCACGTCCTCGCGGTTGAGGAGGAACAAGGCGAAAGGGAGAAAGTGATTCACTGTGATTCAGTGTGGGAATCGAACAACGAGCCGACTCGCCCGGACGAGCGCTGGGATAATTAGGCAGACGGTAATAAACAGAAACTTTGCGGGCGACAGTGCCGAGGGAGTCGATTCAGAGTTAATCACATTAAAATAGAGAATGTTATGAGAGTCTTTGTGTACTTTGTCGACTTTGTGTGGAAGACAAGTCGACTGGTGCGTCCCCGCGCATTTTCTCTACACTGCAATTTAATAGCATGCAATCAATTTGTCGTTAAAGAGACTCAGAAAAACAATTATTACTTCTGTGTGGCGACTTATCCGAGTTTCCCAAAGGCAATAAATTCCTGTCATGTTCTGACGCAAGCAGCTCTACACATTGGGTGTGTGTAGCTACACATTGGGTGTGTGTAGCGCTGCAGTGTGTAGCGCTGCAGAGCGGCCAGCGTACAGCATACCTGCGGTGTGTCGTCTCGCTGTAAAAGTACTGGGTGGTGCAGGATTCTCCAAAACAGCGAGGTCGGAGCGGGCCGGAGTCCAAGGAGCTGAGGCTGAAGCTCTCGCTCTGGCACCGAGCTTTTGGATTTCTCGAGTACAGCATGTGGAAGTGCTTTTGGCTTGGAGGAGCTGTAGCAGTGAGACAGAGAAAAGAAGAGAGGGGGGGGAAAAGAGAAATGAAACAAACAGTGGGAGAGAGAGCAGCCTGTGCACGGGGATGAAGGAGCCGGGACAAAGCACATTACTCTTCATTTTTGTCACATCCAACCTCGCCAGCGACCACACGGCGGAAAAACAACAAGCTGCGGGATTATGATGAATGCAGTCAAAAGGGGTGTCTGCTAACTCGTAACAAGCTGCATTCGTACAATCTGTGAATCTGGATCTCATTCGACAGGGGCAGAGCTTCTCATATTAGATTAAATCACCGCTGTTGCCAAATTGATCAAATTTCCTCTGAGATTACTCGCATCGCTCTTATAATTTTCTCTCTCCTCTGGTGAGAGATATCACGTCATACTTGATTTCACGCTTCAATAAAATAGATTCGATAAGGCCCTGGTGTTTAAAAGAATGCTGACCTCTCGAGCAGCTACTTCTCCCCGGCTTGACCTCTTCCCTGGGACACAGCCCTGGACAACACACCCGGGGGACGGTGACAGGCCTCAGGGTTATCGTCAAGTCCATCCGCCCGTGTCAGAGCTAATATCGGTGTCTCAAGGGTGAGCAGATAAGCATCAGCTCCCTCGGCCCGAACCCTCCTGGTGTGTCCCCCGAGTGGAGGCTCAGCTGTCGCCCAAAGCCTGTTTTTACTTCGCTCCTTTGCTGTTGTCACAACATTTTCATTACATTGCAGCCTAAGCCCTTAATGACCCCCTTCTGAGACTAAACATGGGGTCAAGCAGGGTGTTACGAGGACAAGGAAGAAGGAGAGGCGACCGGGGACCTCCATCACAGGCGCCCTCTTTACGCCTCAACGCCTCTAATGAAATTAGCTCCGTACCAAATCCTTCTAAGGTGCAGTGAAAATATAATATTTGTGATTATGTGTATTTGAATTTCATGATTGGATTTTATTTAGCAAAAGAAAGTTCCCCTCCCCGTTTCACGTCAATAATAAACATCTTCTCTCATAAGGGCTGTTCCTGAAAGCTGCTTGACTTCACAGTGCAGTAAAACAATGGATAAAACCAGACCTGAGGAGAGTGAAAGCCCAAATCTGACTCTGGAGACTCTCCTGGTGCCACTAAGCTGCTAACTGCTGCTGGACCCGAGGAGAGACTCCCTCCAGAAGCACAAACATACTGTCCTCGCATGTCAGTCGATGCTGAGACGGACAAAAGGTCCAAACATGTGTAACCTCAAAACTTACCACCAAGAAGGAGGAGCTGGGACTGAGCCCGTCCATGTGTCAATGGATCCACAGCTTCCTGACAGGGCAGACCACAAACAGTACGGGTGGGCAAACATCTCTTACTCCCTCACCCTCGGCACTGGAGCCCCACAGGGTTGTGTCCTTAGCCCCCTGCTGTTCTAGATATTACAGGCATGATAACCCAGCTAACCTGACTGAACCAGACCACTACATAAATATCAGTTTTTTTGAGTAACCCGGCCCAATTCTATGGGTCCCATATCAAGTTAGTAGATTCGGGGTAAACCGGCTGAGCAACAGACCAAAACCGACAAAGGGACTGGGGTGAAAACATGACCTCCTTAGCAGAGGTGACAACGGCTAAAGAGGAAAACGCCAGGGCTTCAACTTTTCTTAATTTCCAGTGATTATAGGGACTATTAAACCAAACTGTTTGGTTTCCAGTCAGATCATAATAAACGAGAGACTATCTGGCTGCTGGTTGTGCTGCTGCCAGCTCTGTGGTGCTGAGCTCAGCGGAGAGATGAGCTACCTTAGTTCAGAGTTGGGTGTGATTTATTTTTTTCTCTCTTGAAGTGTTTTCCTCGGTTTTCCGCTGAAGTCCAAAATGAAATGATTTATGGTCGTGAAGGCCCGCAGCCTTCTGAGTCTGATTAACTCGTTTACGTAGACAGAAAAACGGAAATGGGTGCAGGCAGCTGGAGAGACACCGAGCTGGACGAGGCAAAGAGATGAACAGAATGCGTCTTTATTGGGGCTCATTCCTACCGTTGCTTCTCCCTTTGGATCAAGTCATATGACACATTTTGGAGAGTGAAGCTGGAAAATCATTTCAGACAGTTTCTGTGTGTGTGTGTGTGTGTGTGTGTGTGAAACAAAGAGAGCATTTAGGATTTCAAAACTGTCTGTGGTGTGATTTCTGAAGCTGCAACGTGACTCCCGTGCATCAAACCATCAAACCCAATGAAATTCCACTTTAATAACTCAGGAGAGGAGGTTATGTTTCCACCCCTGTATGTTTGTCTGTGAACACGATAACACAATAAAAACAAAAACAGATTTCAACGACACTTGCTGGAAGGCTTCGATATACGTCAGGGAAGAACCCATTCAAATTATGGTGAGATTCCAAAGAACCTGTGTTTACCTGATCATTTTGACAAAAGAGGTTTAGGTGTGTATGAAATTGACAGAGATATACTCTCTCCTAATGCCGTTCTAGTTTGTGAGGTGTTTGTGTGAGATCCTCCACCGAGGCTGAAGCCCTGCCTTCTGAATATTGTCTTGTGGTTTGGGGGTTTACAGACGAGACACAACCGAAGCTTGCATCACCAGCCACAAATTAGACTTACCAATACAAAATAAAAGAATCCCGTCAGGGTGACACAGCTCTTCTTCACTCGTCTTCTCCAGGATTAACGGCCCCCGTGAGCAACTTAACATAATTTTCTTTTTTCACCATTTGCAAACCAAATTAAAAAAAGGGACTTGCAGTAGACTGTGGTGGACACTTCCCTCACAGGGACGGGCAACACCACAGGGACTATTTGGTCTCCAATTTAAAGTAGACACTCAAGAAAGTATGCCTGTCCTTTCTATGACCAGATTCTTCACAGTTATAGCACACAGTGGTGACATGAGCACAGTCCTTTTCACAACTTCAACACTACTTACTATGATCTGTGTAAAGAGCTCTTCATGGCCAATGGGGAGATCCACTAGTTCCTTTATTACCCTGCAAATAGAACTGCTTGGATATTTATCGCAAAGCCCTTGAGCATCTCCTAATGCAAGATAAAAAAAGCTTCACCGGCATAAGGCAGATAAGAAATACCTCCAGGCACCTGCTCCCAGGGACAGACCCCTGTGTGTAGGCCTCTGAATAGGCTTTGGTACCTGTTAACATCCCCTCTCCCGTCCTCACACAATTAGATCACCTTTCAGTGAAGTCCGCCTCGGCCTGCTGGCCAGGGCAGCAGATGTTACGTTGGCCCGTTCACGCAGACATGCTTGATCCAAGATGATTGGTGGTAATTATAGGCTGTAAGCTGATAGTGGGGGGGAATAGGTCGCCCATTGAGACGTCAGTCCTCCCGGTGTTTATGAATGCGTTCAGGCCCTGTCACGGGTTCAGCCCCCAACAGCACGAGGGCAGCCGGGGCTGAGGGCAGGTAGCTGGGACACCTGGGGAAGGGGACCGGGTTAAACAGTGGAAGGCTTGTAAGTGTGTTCGAGGGGTGTGTAGTATGTGTGTGTCTGTGTGTCTGTTTGTGTGTGTGTGCTGGAGGGGGACAGTGTTACAGCTGGTGTCTGTGGAGCTGGGCATTGGAAATGTTAAATTTCAACTCACACTGTCCGTGTGCGATGGAAAGAACCCGGCTGCTGGAGCTTGACCAGTCTGGATATGACTCTTGTGTCCACATAATAATAATGATAATAACAACTTTATTTAAATACCACTTTTCAAAAGAGTTACAAACAGCTTTACAGTTTAATAATAATAAGCAAGACTTCTTGCTGAAATGAAAAACAAACGCCAACTTTGTAAATTAGCCATGTGATAAAAGTAAGTCTTAAGAAGTAATTTAAAAGAAAATACTGATGTTTCCTGCCCGAGTTGCAGAGAGTTCCAGTCTTTACGCTGATCTGAGCTAAGCTAAGTATCCTCTAGCTGTTACTTAATGCTTAGCAGACATCAAATTCTCTTGAACTCTAACTCTTAGCAAGAAAGCCGTGCAATTTCCAAAGTGTCAAACTTCTCCACCGACTTCTCGTGTGATGATCTCCACTGTGAAGATTTTTTACTTTACTCAAAGTTTCTTAACCCAGCTGGGCTTACGTCTGGTGTGTCCCTGCATGACCAAGAGTGTAATTTATTTTAATGAGCTTTGGTCCCAGCAGAAAAAAAAAGTTTGAAACCTGCTGCTGCTGGAGGCCATCAACTATTTGTCATCATCTCACTGAATAAATCAGCAGCTTGTTGCTCGGGCCCCTTCAGACTCCGACAAAACAAATTTAGGTAAATGACTTCAGCAACTGTGTCGGTGCGTAGAGGAGATAAAAAAAGAAAAGAAGGGAGAAACGAGGGAGAGAGAGAGAGAGATCTGGAGAGAAGAGGAGAAAATCAGAGAGCTGTACGTTGGGAGGCACCTAATTGTCTACTGCAGCATGTAATGACAAGCTTACTTCACATCAATCTTTCATTATTAAGAGCTATTTCCGTCTTGATGCAGGACTCGGGCAAACAGGTTCTCAGGACGGCGCTGAATCAGGAGGAGACACTGGTCTGTCTGCTGGATAAACAGGAACCAGGAATAGGCAGCACGATAAAAAGAGGACGAATGGATGAGGAGAGCGAGGGAACAGACGTCTGCACTTTAGATTGTTCCTGAAGCTGTTGTCATTCACTTTTTATTCTACTTTTGATTGTATTCTTGTATGTCTTTTCATATTTTTATAGACAAGGAGGGTTTTTTTTTCACCCCTGTCCATTTGTTTGTTTGTTTGTTTGTTTGTTAGCAAGATTATGCAAAAACAACATGACGGGTTTTGACGTAACTTGGTTCTAGAGAATGGAAATGTGGTTTCATAAAGAGACTGTTGGGCCTCGGTGGACGTACGTGCTCAGAGTGACCTTCTAATTTTAACTGTGCTTTATTTGACTTCTATCTGGCAGTGGGAAATTAATATCTATATATGTTGATGGGAAACTACACCATTTATTCATTCAATTGTCAAATTTAAATTACACCAATTTCAATTTGGACACTTAAGAGCATGTCTAATCATCCACTAAAATATTTCAGTTTGATCAGATGCACGGATGCAGTAAAATAAAACTCTCAGCTTTAGTGTCCACTGCATGAATAAATCTAACTGCTTTTATTCTGTAGTTCTGGACTTCCAGTGGATTTAAGCTTCTCTTTTAGCTTTGAGAACACTGCCCCCTATATTTGAAAACTATATAGAGCTCTGCCGGTAAAGAACAAACAAGACAGATGAGAAGAGAGGAGGAGGAAGAAGAGGAGGAAGAGGAGGGGGCTTAAGTGAAACTTTTAATTAAAACCCATTGCTTCATCTTGTATGTATTGCATATTGCAACCGGCCCATTCATCAGCTATTAGTGTGAATCGGTGAAACATTGAAATTGGCGTGAATTGGTTTGAGAGTGAGCGAGTGGGGCGCCGTGCCAATGATGAGGAGGAAGAGAGAGAGGATCAAGGGGGGGGGGATAAATACAGAGAGAGAGAGAGGGAGAGAGGGGGGGGAGAGGGGGGGAGAGAGAGAGAGATAGAGAGACGTTTGTGAGGGATTTGACTCATCTCCATCCTCCTAATAACCCCACTGGATAAAATATGCTTTGACTGGAGATGATTACCTCTTTATCACTGTTCTCTATATTTATCCAGCCCCTTCCACACCCCCAACACTCTTCCTCTCTGTCTCTCTCTCCCTCCCTCTCTCTCTTTCTCTCTCTCTCTCTCTCTCCCTCTCGCTCCATCATCCTCTCTCTGGAAAATAAGCCTCAGTCTCAGTGACGCTGTTCACTTCTCCAAAGTCCTGAAGAGATTAGCGCTTTGAACTCATGTGGCTTCATTTCATCCCCCAACACTTCCTTAACTTTTAAAAAAAGGTAAAGTATTTTACAGTTTTGCTTCAAAGAGCAGGAAACTTGTGTTTAAGCCGCCGAAGAAAACAAATCTACAGCTTTGAGTGATTCATCCATCCGTCCAGTATCTACAGCGCTCGTCCTCTGAGGCTCACAGGAAGTGAGCTGAACTTGGCTTTGAGCATTTAGAGAAAACTGTGCTAATCAGCAGCTAATCAGCTATTTCCAAAAATCTCTAATAATGAAATCAACCTGAACCCCCGAACAAATGGTGTTCAGTGTTTGACCCTAATTATATGGATAGCATTGCACATTTTAATAAGCTAGAAGGGCTGTATGTATTTCTATGTACTAGATACAAGAATAAATAAACCCCATCCTTTCCTTAATTGATAACATTGCAACATATCAATGTTTATTGTTTCAGTTTGTAGCCGAGCGCAGTCACTGTTTGTAGAAAGATATTAACAGCATGTATCTCTTGTTAAACTGCAATTTTCAAACTCTTTTGAAAATGTTTGTGATCTCAAGAGAGAGAAGAGTTCAAGATCAAAACTTGAACTGTTCCAATTTAGATTTTAATTAAATAACAGTAGACTTAGATTAAGCTTCCTCCAGGACTTGGTTGTTAAGTAAGAAAATAAGCTATAGGTCCAGCTCTTCTCTCCTCCAGTCACTCACTGTCTAAATACCAACATCCACCTGTTTACCTGCCTTAGTCCAAAGCATGCAAACCCTTCACTCCACAGAGAAGCCCATGTTGTTCATGTTGCAGCTCACATCTCACTACTGCAGAGTGCGGCTGTGCAGCTCGACGGTGGCCTGAGATCTCCACTGTATTTGCAGATCCTCGGGCAGAGACTGTTTTCCCAGCTGTCTCCGGCATGCCCGGCATGAGAGAGAGAGGGCGACGGAGGAGTGACGGATCCGTATCCCCGAGGATTAGCATGCAGGAGACATCCTGGTGTTGAGCAGGAGCCGGATTTAAAAGCACTTTGCTGATAATAACTGCAACTGAAGTCGGAGAGTCGGGGATCTCGAGACGCGTGAAGAAGAAGAAGAAGAAGAGGAGGGAAAATAAAACGTGCCCGGCCGGAGCAAAGCAAACACAACCTCATCCCTTCACTCTTTGAACTGGGAACCACCTGCTCGCTCTTAAAACAACTTGTCTGGCTTTTTTATCATTACGCCGCTCACCAGTAAAACATCTGCTCGCATGAGGACGTGTTTCATGTGTTTTCTCACAGGAAACTCATGTGCGCATATTCCACATGTTGAAGCTCCACATTAAAGGATTCCATTTTGTTTATGTTATAATATGGAATGTGCCATTTTACACACATGTCCATATGTAGACACATCGTGAAAGTTTACACGAAGGTGATTCATCTGATCTTGTCTTTCTTCTACCCGTCAGGTGCACTATGCAAATTAGAGTGGAAATAAATTCTGAATTATTTTGAGATGAGGACAGAACTAAAAAAAGAACTGTCTGATAAAAGAATCCGATCTTAAATATATGCAGACTGTTGTCACCTTACAGTATTATTAGCTTTATTCAAATTAAAGCTGCATATAAGTAACTTAAATTTTTTATTTCACATTCCGATCAGAAATCTGTGTGTATGTGGATCGCATATCTCAAAAACCCTTCATCCCATTGTCTTCCCATTTGGCGTGACTGTTGTTAAGGGACCAAGGAAGTGCAGTTTGTAAATCGAGTGCGATCTGGACTTGTGATACGTTCAATATTAATAATCTTTGTATAAATAGACGTCAGGTGAACAGCTCTTTGTGCAGCAGCGGTGGTGCAGCTTCAAGGTTTTGCAGCAGGTCTTTATTTGCTATACAGCTCAATCCCCGTGGGTCACTTTCACAATTTCAGAAAGAAAACTACAAACCAGCATCACCACAGGCCAAAACCAACAGCTCATTCCCAACAGGCCAGTTTATAACGGGCACTGCACCAGTTTTAATTAAGTCAAAGAACTCCTTTTTCAGAACTTTGTCTCTATTCCTCACAGAGCTTGAGCACTGCCGCTCAAAAGACTCACTTCCACAGCTCTGTTGTGGGTCGTCTAGACGTCTCCATCATGGCGGCTGTCAGTAAGAGATATGTTCATCCATTGCATTCATCTCAGCAGGCATCGAGAGCCCCCCCCACCCCGACAGCCGCCTCCGTCACGCCACAGGTGGAGGATATACGCTGTGAACTGGCACCATTGTCACCCCTCCGCACCATCTGCCTCACTTCACACTCCACCCTTTTCCACTGCCACTTGTTGTCATCGCAGAGCAGCAACAATGGGCTGTCACCTTGTAATGAACCCTGAGGGTGCGAGCCACTGATTTAAAGTCCCATTACTGTCGCCGTGCAGTGGGTCTGTGGGCACGATGACTGAGGTGTGCGGCGGTTTTGTCGGCTCCGGGAGCAGATGGTGATTTTTTCACACAGTAAATGTTACTTGGTAAATTGTTGTGTGCCGAGGCTGCCGGACATTAAAGGTGAAAGTGTGCGATGCAGCAGATTGAGGCCTTTTTTGTTTTGTTTTGTGTGTTGCTTTTCTCATTTGGCTCCTTCTGGTCAGTGAAACTTCTCCATGAATCTGTTCTGATGAGTTATTTGTCAAAAACTTAAAAATGATGCTGTAATAACCCGCACCAGTGAAGTGGAAAATGACAACAGGCGTTAAATTAATACGATGCAGAATATCTGTTAAAAAAAAGTTGCAGGTAAGTTATCGACTTGGGGCTGAAAAGAAAAAGAACACAACTTCTGTTGTGTGGGTCGGATTGTGTTGACTGTTGCTGCCCCGTGTCGTCGCTCTCTCCATGCGGGTTGTGTTTGAAAAGGCAGCGAGCAGCGTGAGGCCGGAGCGACTGTGCCCCCCCCGCGTCACATGGCTCTTTTCATCTCCCCATGCCGCCATTATGGCAGGTCAGGGGGTGAAGGGCGACACAGTGGCAAAGCATGCTGGGATACATGGACTGTGAGTCACTCTCCCGTTGGCCCTTGCAGCCCTCGAGGGCCCCGACGGTACTTGTTGCCACGGTTACGCTGGCAGCTGCCTCTGCACTGCGTGGTTACCGACCTATGGGGCTTTAGTTCCGGTCAGACCCCTGTAGGATGTTGTTCAGCACCTGCATTGAAATTCCTCGTCTGTATTCAAATTGAGACAAAACTGTTTAGTAGTTTTAGAGGAAAGAAGGTTCAAGGTTTAAAATCCTTAAAGTCGAGATACAGATGTTGAGTTTGTCACATTCCTCTCGAGTTGAAATCACATCCCGTGTTTCATCCCTGAACCTCACAGCTTCTCCAGGAATCTGAGAAATATTTTGTGGGAATAATGAGAAAGGATTTTGCATTTGAAACAAAGATGAGCTCCTGTCTAAAGAGATGAGTTGCATTTAATAGGTTTATTTGTTATCTTATTGTCAGGGTTGCCAGTTTTTTGTTTCCTTCACATATCCGGGTTATTCTTTCTTGCCTCTGCTGGTAAATGAAACTTGTCTGCTGCTTATCAATCCTGCTAACCTACCAACATTTCACCAATTACTCCAACAATGTCCCCTCCTTGTTCACAGCCGTGTCTTAATCCTCCACGGCCCGACACGGCAGACCACGGCACGGTGCCGTTTAAACCAGTCAGACACGTCTCAGGCGCCAAAGAGAAAACCAGGTTCACATGGAATTGAATCAACTGGCAGCTACACAAGTTGTTTTTGACAAAAAATAATAAAGCGCACTCCAGGTTTAAGCCAGAAGATCCCAGCAAATGATCAGGTTAAGGCTGCTCTTGGCCACTGGCTGGTGCCTAATGGAGACAAAGTGATAATCTCTGGACAGCAGTACACGCTGAGTTCACCCGAGGAATGAGGTTATGAGAAGGAATGGTGCATCCTCTGCTCCGCTCGCCAGATCATCAGGCACGCGGTCCCAGCTGGCGTGGAGGCAATATGAAACACATAAACCCTTCTGATATTAATGACCCTGTCGAGCTGAGAGCCTCTGATGCTATTCGCAGATAGGCGCTAAATGTCCCCGAGTACCGAGCACACAACATTATGTGCATCCATATAAATATCGACCCCACCCGTCTCTGCACAAGACTGGTCCGTCCTTGAGTTCCCATGAAAATAATAAGAGGTGGGCCTCCTGTAACTCAATACCCAGATATTGCCTGCAGTGGTGGCGCCGAGAGATGAAATGAAATCAGAACAAGGTGATGACAATGATGCCACTTGTGGTCGAGTTGGAGACTTAAGGATCCATTCCCCCTCATATTTCAAACCCCTCGCCTCCTCCTCCAATCTCTGCAGCTCCATTCAAACCCACTGCTTGACATTATTATCATGGTCGTAATAATAGTAATCAAATCCCCTCAAGTACTTGGACTACAGCAAACATAACATTTATTTATTTGTAAACAGATGTTGTAACTTGTAGGTGAAACGATCAGATGAAATAAAATAAAATAGCAAAGCAAAGAACTCAGTGAAAAGCCGACCTCTGCAAACAGTTCCCTTATTAAACCACATTTAAATTCACTACATACAGATTTTTATTTGAATCTGCACAAACTCAAAATAAATATCATTCCCCTAAATAACTACGTGCTTCAGGAGTCATGTGACAAATCATCATTTGCCAGAGAACTGGGCCGTAAGTTACTGGTCAAACTTCTCCCAACGTGTAAATTGGTGACTTTAAAACACCCGCGATCATATAGTCACACCTCTAAATGCTAATTTAGTGACTGTTTCACTGTTTATAATATACAGTTTATAGAAAAAGGGCCTAAATGAGCAGCTTTAAACACGTTCACCATCCCAGGACCCAACTACTCACAACAGTTATTGCAGCATGATTGTTTTTGTGGGTTTTGTAGTCCTTTAATTTAAGGTATTTAACCTGTAATTAACATATTGTTCTATTATGACTATGCTGAGAATAAGCTCTAAGTCACCAGTGAGGGAACCTTCAGTGCTAAGAGCTGCTGGTGATTTAACAGACTCTGTTTATCCTGAGGATTCTTGAGGGTTTATGTTTCAAGGAAAGTCAGAATAAGCCCTCTTAGAAAAATTAAATTTAAGAGGCTATTCAAGAGATTCTACTGACGATGCTATTTAAGTTTAATTGGCAGCACAGACCTCTGGCCAAGAATCTGAAGTTCTCTGCAGACTCATATGGGGTTGATTTTGTCTTCACCTTTTTTTATTTGCTGCATTGCTGCTTCCAGAGGATGAGAAACCAAGAGACTTAAATGTTCCTGCAGGTTGCCAAGAGCACCAGAGCCATATGGAAAAAGCCGCGGTGGAAGACAGAGGCTTAGACGTGCTCGGGCATCCCCAGCAGCCAGGCCCCCCTAATCAGCTCTCGAGACAGGGCCAAGAGGCTGTCATCTCCTGGGGGTCCCGAACGTCCTTTAACGCCCAGATCTGTCACACACCTGCCACTGTCTCTTAAAGGGCCTGGGAGGCAGCTCGTCCACTGGATCCGTGCCGATGAGACCAGTTATCAGCCCCTCCTGCAGGACTTCAATAACAACGCCAGTGTCGGGTTCCCCTTCAGCAGCAACACTACACATGGACGGGGCAATCAAAGGCCACTCCTGGACATTAGGGGAGACTGGCCCGGATTTAACCCTCGTCTGTCCTGCTCTCCTGAGCCCGACACAGACTGGAGACCCGCAGGGAGTGAGTGTCCGGTTTCTCTGCTGGTTTACCCTCTGAACTGTGCGGATGGATGGAGGGGCAGCTCGGCCTGTTTGTCCTGACCTCCAGGGACGAGTAGCACTGGAGCTCCATGGGCCCAAGAGATCCTTGATTTCATTACAGGCCTGTTAGAGGAGTCAAGGCTTTGTTGTCTCACCGTCCCTGGTTCCCCAGCGCGAACAGAGAAGCAACTGCACATCCCATTATTACTTATTTCAGTCAGTGTGCTGATTAACTTGAAGAATGTTGAGCAGACTCTCACCAAAAAGCTGTTTTAGAGAAACATACGTTAATACTTAATATCAATTTCATCAGATTTGATTGAACAAGTAAGTTTTAAGGCATCAATGACCTGAAATACACATTTTGTTATGAAGCCAGAGATTGATTTGTTAATTTTAAACAAATTCTTTATTTGCATGCCTGAGAAAATACATACAAATTGGCAGGTTACTAAGTGGGATGGTTTTGAGGGGTCATTTTTATTTAAAGGGGATGGCATCACCTTTCAACCCCCTCTTCAAATCGCCTACTGGATGCACCCCCGGTTGTGTAACCGTGCATATTTCAGATTTGCTCCCCCAGCTCCAATCCTATTGAGGCTTCGTCTGCAAAATACCCCCGTAAAAAAAAATCAACAGCCCATTTTCTTTATTTATTGTTATTATTTCAAACTATTAAAGTCTCGTCATTATCTGTTTAGTTAGTGGTTCCTGAAAAGTGGCGAAGGAGTGCCATGCAAATCTTTCAATTTGTACAGTCGGGGGGAAAAACACTGAAAGGACTGAGGTTTGGTCTTTGCCCAGCAGTGAGGTCTGGGAATTATCACGGTGGGAAAAGGCTGGTTGGATTTTTGCAAATGTAATAATTCACGACCGTGAGAACCTCCAGCTAAAGACCAAGCTTTTGTATCAGGGTGCATGGTGGCACCGAACTCAGCGGTGGATATCTCACCAATCTGGCGAAACAAAACTCAATAGAGGTTAAGTGGAAATATATATATATATAATTTCCAATTTGGATAGTGCAGCCTATCGAATGACAGTATCGGCTCTGAGGTGGACCGTGAAGATGTAGGTGTTCGGAGCACTTTGGCCGTGTGCTGGTCTGAGATCAGATTGGGGAGAACGTGAGGGAAATCATTACCAGGCGGGCGGTTGCCCAGAGTGCGGTGCCACGCTCGGTGCTCAGCGCTCACCGCTGCCAACACAGCCTGATGCTCACCAAGCACAACATTCCCGCTCCACATTGTCAAGAGACGTGTGGCGTTACTTTCCCAAATATCACTCATGTACCTGTTTTCTCAGCAAAACGGGAGATGAGAGACGGGATTAGCGTGAAATTATTCGGGGGATGTTGTACTCGCTCCGAAATCTTCAGGGATGACATTTAAAAGCCGGAGCCAACGTGAAATTACGGCTGACAGACAAAAACAAGATGGTTGAACGTGGGCTGGTGGTTGTGTTTGAATTGGAGAGTTCTACCCTCCGTGAAACAGAGACCTTTAAAGCAACGCTGACAAATCCCACCTCAGGTCGGCCGCGGCTGGCAGAGCAAGGCAGCCAGGCAATGAATACAAGAGTGGGTGTTGAGCCCTAATATCCCACGTCTAGGACTAAGGGCCGCCAAGCCAAACAACACAACTACACTCGGCATTAGCGTGGCTGTAGTAGTCAAATATTGAAAATGTCAAATGACGCCTTTGCTCCTGTGTTCTCACTTCAGCCCAATGAGCTGCTCTTTCCTCCTGATAAACAAACAGCCCCTGCATTTGGTCCCATTATCAATCAGGACAAGCAGCTGATTGAAAAGAAATGGATGATCTCCTCGGGTTGTGTTCGATGACTTGTCTTCTCCACAATCTGATAATTCATCTGTTCTCTCTCCGAGCCCCTGAATCCACTCGGCTCCATTGACAAGGGCCGGTCTGACTCACTACATGACATCCTGTTATGTCTGTACTAGAAGCAATTACAAAAAAACATTTTCCTCATCATCTCATTCGGCAAAAGTTACCCAGCAGCACACAGGGAAAGCCGAGGGTGTGAACGTGGGTGTGTGTGTGTGTGTGTGTGTGTGTGTGAACAAGTGTGCGCTCTAATCCCGGCGCCATTACACCCTATGTAATTTGTTTCCATTCCTATAGTGAAGGTAAAAGGAAAAACTCGTCATACTTTGGAAAATATGAAAAAGCTTGTGAACACGTCTGCTGCAGAGTGAGCTCCCCCCCTCATACGGTAAGTGCACAGGAAGTGAGTTTATAATTCACGAGTCATTTACAGCTTGTCTCATAAGATTCAGGATGACTCAGAATTTATGACGAGCCATTATTCTTATTAGCCTTGTAAATGAATGCATTAGCCCACGGCAGGCATTAAGTGAAAATTCACTTTACCTAACAAGGGGTGGGACAGGGGGTGAGAGAACAGTTCTATTCAATCACAGCTCTACAAGGTGATGGCAGGCTGCCCGAGTTCAGTCTGAAATGTTCTTAATTGATAAGTGTGACTAATTGTATGAGCTCAAGGGAGGAAATGTGAGTGAAGAGGCAGAGAAATATTATAAGGATACGCATCTCAGTGTTCAAATATAATGTTTGTGTTGGACAGTGCGGGGGACAGCTGATTGCGTGCGAGGGAGGACGAGAAGCGAATCATCAACGAGTGCCTCGTCCATGCATGAGATAATGACGCAAGACAAAATAAAGTAAACAAACCAGAGGAGCTCCGATGGCCGGCTCCAGCGCCCCATGCGGATCCGGATTCTGCACGGCAGCTTTAGGAAATCCGGCTGTCCCGGGGTGTGTCCAATCCGACACGGAGGAGCCCAGAGGGGTGAAGAGCACAGGCCCTCGGTTTCTTTGATTTTTTTTTGCTTTATATGACACGGTTCTCACATGACCAGATAGACAGCTGGGCCGAGCCCGGGCCGTGCAGAGGGGAGAACAGGTGGGAGCGGGCCACCTCATTGGAAGAGGACTGGAAACCAGTAGCTGTCTGTGCGGTGTGCACAATTGAAAGTTGTGGGGAAATCTCCGTGTTGGATTCAGTGTTTGATTTATATTTCTGGGTTTGGAGAGAATCTGTGTGAATGGAAACAACTTCAGACAATTCACACAAATCAATTTCTCTACTGGCCTGTGTGCAGACAGACATGAACACTAACTCAAGGAGGTGGGTTGTGTCTGCATGTTTCCAAACTGCACTAATGGAGCTCAGGAACACACAAATCACTGGGGGGACATGACTGGGACAAAGAGGACTGAACAGAACCAGTCCAAACTGAGACTCGGGGACACGATGACCCAGTACAGAGACGAAGGGATATTTGGGCCCAGGAGAAACCAGACAAAAACATACATAAGGTATGAAACCTCGAAGTAAAACAACTCAAATATTAATCCAAAGACAGTTTCAAAATGTCCACAAAGTCATTTTTAATTAAAGAGCAAATCCACAACAACTTGGAACCAATTACTTTGCGACCGAGTGGGAGTTTTCCAGATTAACAGATGTGGTGGGTTTAAATATCACAATGACTAATAGAACATTTAATGAATAACAACATCCGGTTCATAAATACCCTGAATTTCCCTTTAAAAATAGCAGGAGCACTCGGGCCGGAGCCCTCGGGGGGGTGAATGTTAACGACTCGATGTTACAGTCGAACAGAAGCAATTAATTAGGACGTTTAGTGTCATGCAGCTGTCTCACCTCCAGGCCGTGGTGCTAAATGCATGATGACTGCATCAGCCCCCCCCCCTCCCCCCCCCCGTCCCTTCAGTGAATTGTTAAAATATGTATCTTTAAAAATATTCTTTCAACCAAATGCCATTAAGGAATATGGATTCCATCCCACCAACAATCAAACTAACATCTGTCATTGTTTCACTTCAATTTGCTTGTGGCATAAAATACTTCTAAAAAATCCAAAGGGTCTCAACTGGGAGGATGTAAATATTTTTGCTCTCCCCCTACTGACGGTTTCTTATGGTTTTGCGGTGACACATCGGGTCCATCATCCCCCAGCAGGCACCGAGCCCGGATCTCTTCATTGATCCCACACAAAACAAATGGCAGATCTCCGACAGCGAGACACAATGCTTCATCCTGCCCATTCCATTAACCCCCCCCCATCACAGAGCTCCCACACTGATGATGGAATGCACCGACGTCCCACTGGTTAGATAGAGAGGCAGGGAGAAGAGATGGAGAAAAGATTAAGAGGTGTACGGAGAGAATGATATATACGAGGAAGACAAGAGTAAAGGATGACACTGCTGTAAAGTTCGGTTAAACCAGTTGAAACCAGTCTGTATGACCAGTTGTTTGTCAGGTGGTGTCACATGATCTCAGACGGGGAGGAACCGACAGGTGATTATTGAGCTACATCCTAGTTATTCTCCTTTTTACAGCCGTATAGGCAAATAATACACGACATCTCTGATTGGCTCGTCGTGGCTCATCAGGTGATCAGGTCGGGTCGTCCTCCAGTGTCCTCGTCTGTCCTCGTCTGTCCTCGAGCGAGACTCCAAACCCAGAAACCTTTCCCAGTGCTTCGCCAACAGTGAGTGAATCAGATGCAACATTCACCCTCAAACTGTACAAGTACAAATTGCAGAGATGCAAACAAAAGATTAAATTTTCCAGCTCAAAATACTCAAATCTCTCCAGATTCTGAAAGCTAAATCTCATTAGATATAATCATAACAGCTCAAGGTAATCTAATAATAAACCTTTGTACACTAGGAAATAAAAGGAAGCCCTGTTTGTCCACAGTTGATCTTCGTGCACTTTGCTCTAAACAATGTCAACCACAGTCCTGACAAACAGCTGCCACGGCCACACTGAGGTTATAAAGGGCCTTTACATTGGGACGTGTACTCCTGGCTTACTGGAAACTGGTAACACCGGCAGCCACCGCACACGCCGACAGGTTTCGCGGGGAGGGGGTGCGAAGTCAGTGGGTCTTCATATTAAAAAGCCAAACCGCAGAGTGAGGAGCAGGGAGGCCCTCGTTCTCCTCCTGCTCTCTGGGCTGCGTTGGCTTCGTCAGCCCTTCTTTCTAATTAGAACAGACCTCCTCCTCCTCCCAGTGTAATTAACAGCAGTAGGATGTGTGCTGTACTTCAGCCTCCTGCTCTGTCATGCTGATATGTTCCTGGGCCCGAGCTGATGCTGGGTGGGCCACCGCTCACGCTGCTGCAGTGGGAAAAATATTATGAATGTAATAACAAAGCTTATTTTTCCCATTATGTTGTGAAGTAAAAGAAATATAGACTTTTATGATCAGATCTGACAGATTAGTCACGTATAGTAGATTTGTAGATAAAGCAACATGTGCTTTCATTTAGCATTTGACAGCACATGCCCAGAAATTAATAATTAAACTATTAGCTTATGTATGGTGTCAGTCAAAATAATTCCTGTGGTTATAGTGAGTAAAGAACAGGAGGATGGAAACGTGGTAGAAAAATAAACGGAGTGAGAGTTATATTACTTACAATAACTGCAAAGATGAAGTTTATTGAGTACAAAGATAATGATAACTATTTGTGTTAATAATAATAATATACACCCTAGATTAACTTTTGAAATTTGCAATATAAAAGTTGGATTTTATTTGTAATCCCTGAAACTGTCTCTCATTTACATGACATTAAAGAAATTGTCTGACTCGAGAACTCCAACTGTAACATGGTTAAATGATTCTAAATAATAAAGTTAGCTAAAGATCTCATCTAAAGGTAGACGCCGCCCCAGGTTGTATTCAACAGTAAAGGACGGGGATCACAGAGGTCAAGACGTGCACAAGACACTCATCCAATTTAAAATACCAGCCTGACTTTCCCCCCCTCCAAGTGATAGAGGAGACAAGGATCTATTTATTTTCAAATGACGAGTGTGAACAAATGTTCCTCTGTGATACCGTGCTGACAAGTCAAGTCGTAGATTGCCGCCGTCAGACGTTCTCTGCGTGCATCTTCTTGTTTTGATGTGATGTGGAGGAGCCGCGATCACCTAATCCCACCGAGACGACCCGAGCGGTGCCTTGTTTGAAGCGGCTCCTCGTTGCAAGGCCCAGATACGACCACAGGGACGTCCCTGTTAATACAAGGTGGGTGTGTTTCATGTGCACTGCTAGAGCCTCACCCTCCAGGCTTCTTCAACGCATGAATCTCATCTCTCACCACACAAAACTCTGATAGGACAATATTTATAACCTTTTTGTCCAAAAGGTCTTCAGCATATCGAGGAAAAGAGAAAATAGTAGAGAGAGAGACAAGCGTGAGAAAAGATGAGCCGTCGTTTAAACACATTTGTGTCAGCAGGTGTCCGATGTGTTGCAGTAATCTATGGGAGCAGCTATGTCTGTGACGTGAGGAGGCATTCATCACATTCCTCCTCAGTCTAGCAGAACACTGGCAGAGGAATTTCAATGAAACACTCGGGCGATACATCACGTTCCACCTCGCATTTTAAAGGACCCTGACTCTGGCATCAGGATGCTCCAGCACTGACCTCGCTAATGCTTTTACGAGACATCCGCAAAGTTCGGGTTTGAAAAAAAATATCAAAGAGAGATAAAAACAACCAGTAAAACGACAGAACTCAGGAATCCATCGTGTTTGATTGGTTAACCTCGAGAAAAGAAGCGCAGGAGGTCAGAGGCTGTAAACATGTGTGTGGAAATCTCTCTACGTCTAGACAACACAGAGGAGTGAAGCTGTGGCTGCGAGCCAGATAAACATTAACCATCGGTCCAGCACACTGAAGTCAAAGAGGGGAAAAGTCCTTATCTGTGTAAATGAAACAATATAATTCACTCCCCCCCTGTCCTTGGAGTTTTATTAAAGTTGTGTCCTTTCTTCTATAAACCAGAGTCTCTGGTCTCTTCGTCTTCTTGTGTTGTTGTTTCATACAGACTGAGCTGTATGTGCTTGTGAATGTATGAAGGCCACGTGTACTGCAAAGTGTGTTGAGTGGTCGATAAGCGCTTTACAACTACAGTCCATTTACACTTTCGGATAATTTGTTGATTCAACCGTGTTTTACTTTTAAGAGGATGTGCCATATCATGAAAAAGGACCATAGAAGACTTAAATTAGCAATTATCCAACAGCCCTGTTTAGACAAGACCAGCATGCGGTTTGACGTTAAACTTATTAAACGCTCAAGAATAAAAAACTGTCGACAGTTGAAACATTTAATTGCCGGGGAGCTTTTGTGAGATAATGGCACGTACGTCAAAACACGCAGAGCAAGAGACGAGCGAGGCCGTCGTGCATCTCTGAAGAGAAAATATGAATCCGATATCACCTGTGTTTGTTTGCGTTCAGCACTAATGGAGCTACACACAAAAACAACACAATCTCTCCAACGTGGGAAAGACCAGAGCAGAAACCGAGCCGTGTGGGATGCAGCTGCTGTCTTCATTGGATTTGTGTTGTTGTTGTTGTTGTTGTAACGCTGATGAGATCAGAGCGTGGATGAGCAGAAGCCTGGGATCAGGTCAAGGTGTAATATGAGGAATACAAACACAATTTATAATTCATGACATGCATGTGTGTGTGTGTGTGTTTGTCGTACGGGTGAGAGATAATAAAACCCTGACCCCTCCCCCCCCCCTTCTATTGTTTTATTGTGGTTCTGTCCACCTCCCGCTGATCAGCATAACATTGTTTGATTCAATGCACATCAACACGCCAGCTTCTCAATAGATTACTTTGTCTAAATGTTTCTTATTCACTGTGAATATACAACAAAAACCCACCGGGACAGATTCAGAGGAGGTTGTGTGTCTGTGGTTATCAGAGCGGGGACACACAGTGATGAGGTAGATGACAGTACAGGCTGCTTCCTGTCCAGACAGTGTGGATGGGCTGCAGTGTGCTGATGTGGAACATGGCCCCCCCCGGAGCGCGGCCCTGTCTCTCTGCACGCCGCCCATTATCTCCCATCGGGTACAAAGCCGCGCTGCCACGGCGAGCGCTTCCTGCTTCCTCTCCTGCAGGCAGAGTCAGGTACACACGGTCTGAGGCAGTTACACGACTTCCCACTGCAGCCCAGCGGGGTGGGAGCGTGGAGAGCAGCCTCTCGCTGGGTCGTGGCCTCCGGGTTTTAGTGGGCAGGATGCATTGTTAAAGAACAAAGCCAGTCTGTGTTTGGGAGATCGCTGCAGCAGGAAGCGAACGCAGTGAGGGTGTGAAGTGCTGGGAATGTTTTAAAAACACACATAGTGACCTGGTCTTTTCAGCTGAGAACAGGGGTCTGCTGTTTGAGAGCTTTATTTAGAGAAAACTGCAGTTAACAAACCTCCTGAATCGGTTTTCTGTTTGTTTTTGTTATTCCACACTTTCTTCCTGCCCATCAAAACCTGCCACCTACATTACCCACAATGCAACTCAACCACTAACGGTTTGGTTTGTCAGGCTAGTAGCAGCTAACGTAGCTTTCAGTCACACCAACTCAAGCAGAAAATAGGTAAACACTCTATACACTATATACACTATGTAAATAAATAAGTAAACAAAGGACAACAAAACATCTTGATCGCCACCTGGTGGCTGGCTGCACTATAGGTCATAAACCCAGACACCTCCATGTTAGTGGATGGGACAGAAGTAAAAATAGTATTTAATGGAGTACACATAAATACAATATACTCAAAGATGGTTTCTGTCATTTTAGATAGTTCTTCTTACACTGATGTTTAAAAGTATAATTTTCCAGTAAATTTGGTTCAATTAGTTAATTGACACCATAAAAACGGGGTCAAAGGTCATAATTAACAGCCTGAAGTTATGTGTTACAGAAGGACCTTGTTATCGCAGCTCAACATCACAAAACTACAGCACAGAATGATCTCAACAGTGCAAGATGGCGGCTCCCGTATCAGGGATACTTTGGCTTCATTTTTGTACATTGACAACCTCTATTTTGTTTCAAGTTGGAGGAATTATTGAGGGGAAAAATGTATGTTGAGTGTTTCAGCAAATTGGTTTTTGTATTTCAAATATCAGAGATGTAATGAATCTAACAAAAAAATGAAAAAAAATTCTGTTCCCAACAGTTTCAGGTGTTTCAATTCCACCGCGGAGCCCAAACAAAAGACCATCCTGTCTTTTGCCAACAAATGCAAAACAGCCGCTTTGTTGAAACAGTTTTCTGAAAGCACGTCTCTCCCTGAAACGCACAGCTTGGGCCCGAACAAAACATTTTTCTCTTTCGTGCATCTGACACATCCGTCCGTCTGCCGCTTGGCTCGGCTTAGCTTGATGCATCTGTTTGTGGAAGGAAGGAAAAAAAACAAAAAACACCTGCATATCTCTCTCTCCCGACTGAATTGCTCAGAAGTGCTGCCAAGCAGAACCGGACAGATGTGGGGACTGAATCTACAGTAGACAACTCCATCACTTTCCCCCCAACTCGTCCCTGTGTATATAAATCTCTGTCTGTCACGGCAGTTGTCCTCTGAATCCCATTTGTATCTGTCTGCTGCAGAGGGCGTTGGGTAAGGGCATGTGCCGAAGAGGAGGGAAGCAGAAAAGAGATGAAGAGTGAAAAGGAGCTGCTGCTGCTCTGCATGCTGGGGCCGTGCAGGTCGGAGGCAACATGTGTGGTCCATCATGCCTGGACATATTCTCATCCTCCAGGCAGTGGAGCGTGGCCATCCTCACGTCAGGCTAATGATGTGTCCACTCTTTAACAATGTGCTCTGGTTCTGAGTCACAAAAGAAGTCAACGAGGACAAGCTGTAACAGACCATTTCCTCCACGGCCCTCCTGCCCCCCTGACCATAGATGTGGTATTTTCCCCCCTGATGCAGACCGACCTGGAGCAGGGACGCCATGTTCCCAGATGTGTTTACGGATGTAAGCGAGTTACCAATGACCAAAGTTTCCTGGAAAGTTCCCTCTGTCTCCTTCGCTGTCTTTTCTCATTCCCCTCTGGTTCGCTCATGCGTGCTCTCCCACACAGACTCGCACACGCTAGGCTTCAGCGTGTGTTAGCAAAACAAGGATCTCCAGGACGATGTACACGGCTCTGACATGTTCTCCTTCATCCTCCAAACATCCTGCCTCTCTCTCTCTCTGTGGCTGGTTTGGACCATAGACTGTAGTTAAAGATGGAGGACGTGACAGCTCCAGCTAAAGTGAAGCCAAAGCGTCTGAAGGACCATTAACTCTGCCTCCTCCTTTGTTAGAGGATGGGATAAGGGCTAAACAAAAAAATCTAAATTCCCAAAGATGATATCCAGGATGTTTTGGCTTCATTTCTGGATCATGACTGGAAGTGGAGACCCACCGTCCATCTTTATATTCTGTCTTCAAGGTTTGGAAGATTGTTATCAATCCTAAAAGCACTACTCGCCAATTCTAAAACTAGGGGAATCTCTAAATAGAGGTCAGATGGTGTGTGAACTGGTCAGATAGTCAGAGAGAAGTTAAAAAACAGTTTTAAAAAGAAACCCTATCTTGTTTTACACTTTCTGCTCACCTCAATTTTCACCTCAAGGCTAACATAGTGTTTTAGATCATTTGGCTTCCTTCATCCTGTTTTCAACTCGTCTGTTCTGTGCTTCATTCCCTGTCACCAGGTTTCTGGAGCTCAGCAATTACTTTGAATCTGATCGACCTCAGTGATCCTTCAAAGAGCAGAAAAGCATTTCTCATCTGTAAAGAAAGTGCTAAGATTGGGTGATGCTGAATTCTAATGACCTATTTCTTTCAATATTCATATTTCTACATTAACACTTCGCTCCCTCCTTTTGGAAACAGGAGAATTAACGGCCTGTGTTCGATCATGTGAACCAGATGTGTTTGATGGGAATCCGCTTGCATCACTGCTGTCCCCGTAAACCAGTAAGCACAGAGGCTTCGGCAGTAACTGGACGTTTTTCACGTTTTCTGTCTCGCAGGCTTTTTTTGTGAATTTGTCTTTTCCTCGTTGGTAAAAAGTCTCTTTGGCACCGACCCGGTCCCTTCGGGGTCGTAGTTTGAACTCGGGTTCTTTGTTACAGTCTTGTGAATTTTGACAATGACATTCTTACACACGACTTCTCCTCATGTGTTGGTTCACGACTCAGAAAAAGTGTCCGACCCCTCTGACCTGTATATTGGTTCTCGGGGCAATAACTGGTGAATAACATTCTTGGTTACTTCCTTGGCTTGTCACTTGGTACATATTAAATATTGGACATGAAGGGTGTATGTGTGTCTGTGTGTCTGTGTGGTGGGAAGGGAGTGACTACAAAGGCATTATTCACTCTGAGGAGACATCGAGCAGAATGAAATCCAGATTGGACAGAACCCGACGAGGGACGTCAGGCAGGAGGAGCAGGAGGAGATGAACGTCTGCTCGACTGGGTAACGTGTCCGAGGAGAAGAGCTTTCTTGGACAGTTTTTCTGAAACGATAGGAGACTGAGGCAGTGAAAGTCACAGCTACGGCGTGTGGTTGTGGTCACGGTCGTTTTTTAACCGCCTCTCCCTCACTTCCCCTGTCTTCTGCTGGAGCGTGAAAATAAAAACAACACGTCTACTTTTGACGAGAACGTGGGACTCGACTGTGCCAGAGAATCTGCCGTTCGAATGCTTTGACTGATATGTAAGGATGCCACGGGAAAGTTTCCATGTTTTTTTTCTTTCCCCCCCGACCCCTCCAGTGATTGACATGAATGAAAAAGCTTTCTTGTCGTTTAGCAGGAATGAAATGTTACGGTGCCTTGAAATGTTTCTCCCTGTTGAACTGGAATTTGGCAAAATGTAGGCAAATTGAATTTTTTCTAAAACTAAACTGAAACTAAGTAAATACATGTTTTTCTTGTTATTGAAGGACACAAAATACTCGATATTGAATAAAGTCTCATGTACTCCAAGGCCAAATGAGCAATTGCTCCAATGTTAGCAAAACACTGGCGCTCCTATTCTTATTGGCAACAAATTCTACAGAAAGAGCAAAACCAATTATATGTAAGTCTGTCACTCAGCACGTTCGGACTCCTCCACCCTGTCTGCAGCCTCGGGCCCAGGATTCCTGCTGGAGTGATAGAAATCTTTAAGAACTCCTCAAAAATATATAGTTTCCGTTTTGAAAACCACTCAGAAACTACTGGGCATTGTAGTTATTTGACAAATGCTAATGTGCATTTTTTGTGGCCTATTTTCAGCCGTGGATAAATACACATTTAGTCGTCTGCTGGTTATTCAAGGCAGCAGGATGATGTATGTTGGGATTGACTCGAGATAAATTACAGTGTCGGTTTGCATTAGTGTGAAGTAGCTAAATATCAGCTTGCTTCAATTTGATTAAAACGATTATTACATTAAATGGCTGTGTTATTACAAAATACTTGAAACCACGTCTCCTCTATACAAGGCTTCATATTAACAATGAAATCTGAAACATTTCTGAATGAGGGCGAACTCACCTTTCGCTCGATTCAAAGAATATTTACAGCCGAGCAGAGAGAGAGAGAGAGAGAGAGAGAGAGAGAGAGCGTGTGTAAATCTCATTAGCTGTATATCCAACTGTCTGAGTCGCGCAATTACTGAATTATAAATGTGAAATTAATCAGAAAAAAGGGCTCAGTGTTTGTGTGTGTGTGTGTGTGTGGGGGGGGATTAATCTTGTCCTTGTTGCGCCAACGGCGAGAGGCATTATTCATGAACCCCTCCATTTCTCACTTACCTCCTCCCCGCCCCACACCCCCTCCCCTCCTGGAATGGGAGAAATGTAACCCATGAGCCAAAAGCAAGCGGATGTACTCTCCAACTCTACAGACCCT
>CM076735.1:14902313-15273611 GCA_038501795.1 Pseudopleuronectes americanus | reverse complement strand
GCAATAGCATGAATCACTGGCAGAGGGTAAAATCAATTAAACGACTCGGGCTATACAGTCACGATCCACCACGCATTTGTTAAAGGACCCTGGACTCTGGTGCATCATGATGCTCCATCACTGACCTCGTCTAAATTCTTTTAAACGAGACAATCCGCAAAGATTCGTGGTGGGTTGACAAGGGGGGGGCGCGGGGTGGAGGAAATGGGAGGTCAAATAGATATGGAAAGAAGGTCAACGCGGAGTAAAACGACAGAACTCAGGAATCCATCGTGTTTGATTGGTTAACCTCGAGAAAAGAAGCGCAGGAGGTCAGAGGCTGTAAACATGTGTGTGGAAATCTCTCTACGTCTAGACAACACAGAGGAGTGAAGCTGTGGCTGCGAGCCAGATAAACATTAACCATCGTCAGCACACTGAAGTCAAAGATGTGAAAAGTCCTTATCTGTGTAAATGAAACAATATAATTTTCACGATCCCACATTTCACGTCATAATCATCCACTGGTCGCTGCCGCCTGTCCTTGGAGTTTTATCTAATGTTGTGTCCTTGTCTTCTATAAACCAGGAGTCGGGCTGGTCTCGTTCGTCTTCTTGTGTTGTGTGTTATCATATACAGGACTAGAGCTGTATGTGCTTGTGAATGTAGTGTAAGGCCACGTGTACTGCAAAGTGGTGTTGTCAGTGCTCGATAAGCGCTTATCAACTAGACAGTGCCATTACACTTTCGGATAATTTGTATGATTGCGCGATACCGTTGTTGTTACTTTTATAGAGTGATGTCCATATCATGAAAAAGGACCATCAGAAAGACTTAAATAGCATTATCCAACAGTGCCCTGTTTAGACAGAGACCAGCATGTCGTGCGGTGTGGGACGTTAAACTTATTAAACGCTCAAGAATATATAAAAAACTGTCGACAGTTGAAACATTTAATTGCCGGGGAGCTTTTGTGAGATAATGGCACGTACGTCAAAACACGCAGAGCAAGAGACGAGCGAGGCCGTCGTGCATCTCTGAAGAGAAAATATGAATCCGATATCACCTGTGTTTGTTTGCGTTCAGCACTAATGGAGCTACACACAAAAACAACACAATCTCTCCAACGTGGGAAAGACCAGAGCAGAAACCGAGCCGTGTGGGATGCAGCTGCTGTCTTCATTGGATTTGTGTTGTTTGTTGTTGTTGTTGTAACGCTGATGATGAGGGGGTCGGGGGGGGGGAGGGGGGGTGGGGGGGGGGGTAGCGGGGGAGAGGCGGGGGGGCGGGGGATGGGGGCGGGGGGGGGGAGGGGGGGGGTGGGAGGGGGGGGAGGTGGGGGGGGCGAGCGGGGGGGGGGGGGGGGGGTGGGGGGGGAGGGGGGGGGGGGTGGGGGGGGGTGGGGCGGGGGTGGGGGGGGGGGGGGGGCGGGGGGGTGGGGGGGGGGAGGGGGGGGGGGGGGGTGGGGGGGGGTGGTGGGGGGGGAGGGGGTGGGGGGCGGGGTGGGACGGCGTGGGGGGGGGGAGGGGGGGGGGGGTGGGGGGGGGGGGGCGGGGGGGGGGGGGAGTGCGGGCGGGGGGGGGCGGGGGGCGGGTGGGGGGGGGGTGGGGGGGGGGGGGGGGGGGGGGGGGGCGCGCGCGGCCGCGGGCGGCGGGTGAGGGGCGGGGGGGGGGGGGGGGGGGGTGCTGGGGGGGGGGAGGGGCGCGGGGCGGCGGGGGGGCGGGGCGGGGTGTGTGCGTGTGGGTGTGTGTGTGTGGGGGGGCGAGTGGGTGTGGGGTGGGGTGTGTGTGTGGGGTGGTGGGGGGGGGGGGGCCCTGCCTCGGGCTGGGTTTGGGGGGGGGGGGGGGGGTCCGCCTCTTTTTTTTTTAGTTGTTTTTTTTTTTTTTTTTAGTTATCGTGGAGAGCAGCCTCTCGCTGGGTCGTGGCCTCCGGGTTTTAGTGGGCAGGATGCATTGTTAAAGAACAAAGCCAGTCTGTGTTTGGGAGATCGCTGCAGCAGGAAGCGAACGCAGTGAGGGTGTGAAGTGCTGGGAATGTTTTAAAAAACACACATAGTGACCTGGTCTTTTCAGCTGAGAACAGGGGTCTGCTGTTTGAGAGCTTTATTTAGAGAAAACTGCAGTTAACAAACCTCCTGAATCGGTTTTCTGTTTGTTTTTGTTATTCCACACTTTCTTCCTGCCCATCAAAACCTGCCACCTACATTACCCACAAATGCAACTCAACCACTAACGGTTTGGTTTGTCAGGCTAGTAGCAGCTAACGTAGCTTTCAGTCACACCAACTCAAGCAGAAAATAGGTAAACACTCTATACACTATATACACTATGTAAATAAATAAGTAAACAAAGGACAACAAAACATCTTGATCGCCACCTGGTGGCTGGCTGCACTATAGGTCATAAACCCAGACACCTCCATGTTAGTGGATGGGACAGAAGTAAAAATAGTATTTAATGGAGTACACATAAATACAATATACTCAAAGATGGTTTCTGTCATTTTAGATAGTTTCTTCTTACACTGATGTTTAAAAGTATAATTTTCCAGTAAATTTGGTTCAATTAGTTAATTGACACCATAAAAACGGGGTCAAAGGTCATAATTAACAGCCTGAAGTTATGTGTTACAGAAGGACCTTGTTATCGCAGCTCAACATCACAAAACTACAGCACAGAATGATCTCAACAGTGCAAGATGGCGGCTCCCGTATCAGGGATACTTTGGCTTCATTTTTGTACATTGACAACCTCTATTTTGTTTCAAGTTGGAGGAATTATTGAGGGGAAAAATGTATGTTGAGTGTTTCAGCAAATTGGTTTTTGTATTTCAAATATCAGAGATGTAATGAATCTAACAAAAAAATGAAAAAAAATTCTGTTCCCAACAGTTTCAGGTGTTTCAATTCCACCGCGGAGCCCAAACAAAAGACCATCCTGTCTTTTGCCAACAAATGCAAAACAGCCGCTTTGTTGAAACAGTTTTCTGAAAGCACGTCTCTCCCTGAAACGCACAGCTTGGGCCCGAACAAAACATTTTTCTCTTTCGTGCATCTGACACATCCGTCCGTCTGCCGCTTGGCTCGGCTTAGCTTGATGCATCTGTTTGTGGAAGGAAGGAAAAAAAACAAAAAACACCTGCATATCTCTCTCTCCCGACTGAATTGCTCAGAAGTGCTGCCAAGCAGAACCGGACAGATGTGGGGACTGAATCTACAGTAGACAACTCCATCACTTTCCCCCCAACTCGTCCCTGTGTATATAAATCTCTGTCTGTCACGGCAGTTGTCCTCTGAATCCCATTTGTATCTGTCTGCTGCAGAGGGCGTTGGGTAAGGGCATGTGCCGAAGAGGAGGGAAGCAGAAAAGAGATGAAGAGTGAAAAGGAGCTGCTGCTGCTCTGCATGCTGGGCCGTGCAGGTCGGAGGCAACATGTGTGGTCCATCATGCCTGGACATATTCTCATCCTCCAGGCAGTGGAGCGTGGCCATCCTCACGTCAGGCTAATGATGTGTCCACTCTTTAACAATGTGCTCTGGTTCTGAGTCACAAAAGAAGTCAACGAGGACAAGCTGTAACAGACCATTTCCTCCACGGCCCTCCTGCCCCCCCTGACCATAGATGTGGTATTTTCCCCCCTGATGCAGACCGGCCTGGAGCAGGGACGCCATGTTCCCAGATGTGTTTACGGATGTAAGCGAGTTACCAATGACCAAAGTTTCCTGGAAAGTTCCCTCTGTCTCCTTCGCTGTCTTTTCTCATTCCCCTCTGGTTCGCTCATGCGTGCTCTCCCACACAGACTCGCACACGCTAGGCTTCAGCGTGTGGTTAGCAAAACAAGGATCTCCAGGACGATGTACACGGCTCTGACATGTTCTCCTTCATCCACCAAACATCCTGCCTCTCTCTCTCTCTGTGGCTGGTTTGGACCATAGACTGTAGTTAAAGATGGAGGACGTGACAGCTCCAGCTAAAGTGAAGCCAAAGCGTCTGAAGGACCATTAACTCTGCCTCCTCCTTTGTTAGAGGATGGGATAAGGGCTAAACAAAAAAATCTAAATTCCCAAAGATGATATCCAGGATGTTTTGGCTTCATTTCTGGATCATGACTGGAAGTGGAGACCCACCGTCCATCTTTATATTCAGTCTTCAAGGTTTGGAAGATTGTTATCAATCCTAAAAGCACTACTCGCCAATTCTAAAACTAGGGGAATCTCTAAATAGAGGTCAGATGGTGTGTGAACTGGTCAGATAGTCAGAGAGAAGTTAAAAAACAGTTTTAAAAAGAAACCCTATCTTGTTTTACACTTTCTGCTCACCTCAATTTTCACCTCAAGGCTAACATAGTGTTTTAGATCATTTGGCTTCCTTCATCCTGTTTTCAACTCGTCTGTTCTGTGCTTCATTCCCTGAATTCTAAAGACCTATTTCTTTCAATATTCATATTTCTACATTAACACTTCGCTCCCTCCTTTGGAAACAGGAGAATTAACGGCCTGTTTCGATCATGTGAACCAGATGTGTTTGATGGGAATCCGCTTGCCATCACTGCTGCACCCGTAAACCAGTAAGCACAGAGGCTTCGGCGGTAACTGGAGTTTTTCACGTTTTCTGTCTCGCAGCTTTTTTTTGTGAATTTGTCTTTTCCTCGTTGGTAAAAATCTCTTTGGCACCGACCCGTCCCTTCGGGTCTAGTTTGAACTCGGGTTCTTGTTACGCTTGTGAATTTTGACAATGACTTCTTACACACGACTTCTCCTCATGTGTGGTTCACGACTCAGAAAAAATGTCCGACCCCTCTGACCTGTATATTGGTTCTCGGGCCAAATAACTGGTGAATAACATTCTTGGTACTTCCCTTGGCTTGTCACTTGGTACATATAAATATGGACATGAGGGTGTATGTCTGTGCTGTTGGTGGGTGGGAAGGGAGTGACTACAAAGGCATTATTCACTCTGAGGAGACATCGAGCAGAATGAAATCCAGATTGGACAGAACCCCGACGAGGGACGTCAGGCAGGAGGAGCAGGAGGAGATGAACGTCTGCTCGACTGGGTAACGTGTCCGAGGAGAAGAGCTTTCTTGGACAGTTTTTCTGAAACGATAGGAGACTGAGGCAGTGAAAGTCACAGCTACGGCGTGTGGTTGTGGTCACGGTCGGTTTTATAACCGCCTCTCCCCTCACTTCCCCTGTCTTCTGCTGGAGCGTGAAAATAAAAACAACACGTCTACTTTTTGACGAGAACGTGGGACTCGACTGTGCCAGAGAATCTGCCGTTCGAATGCTTTGACTGATATGTAAGGATGCCACGGGAAAGTTTCCATGTTTTTTTTCTTTCCCCCCCGACCCCTCCAGTGATTGACATGAATGAAAAAGCTTTCTTGTCGTTTAGCAGGAATGAAATGTTACGGTGCCTTGAAATGTTTCTCCCTGTTGAACTGGAATTTGGCAAAATGTAGGCAAATTGAATTTTTTGCTAAACTAAACTGAAACTAAGTAAATACATGTTTTTCTTGTTATTGAAGGACACAAAATACTCGATATTGAATAAAGTCTCATGTACTCCAAGGCCAAATGAGCAATTGCTCCAATGTTAGCAAAACACTGGCGCTCCTATTCTTATTGGCAACAAATTCTACAGAAAGAGCAAAACCAATTATATGTAAGTCTGTCACTCAGCACGTTCGGACTCCTCCACCCTGTCTGCAGCCTCGGGCCCAGGATTCCTGCTGGAGCGATAGAAATCTTTAAGAACTCCTCAAAAATATATAGTTTCCGTTTTGAAAACCACTCAGAAACTACTGGGCATTGTAGTTATTTGACAAATGCTATTGTGCATTTTTTGTGGCCTATTTTCAGCCGTGGATAAATACACATTTAGTCGTCTGCTGGTTATTCAAGGCAGCAGGATGATGTATTTGGGATTGACTCGAGATAAATTACAGTGTCGGTTTGCATTAGTGTGAAGTAGCTAAATATCAGCTTGCTTCAATTTGATTAAAACGATTATTACATTAAATGGCTGTGTTATTACAAAATACTTGAAACCACGTCTCCTCTATACAAGGCTTCATATTAACAATGAAATCTGAAACATTTCTGAATGAGGGCGAACTCACCTTTCGCTCGATTCAAAGAATATTTACAGCCGAGCAGAGAGAGAGAGAGAGAGAGAGAGAGAGAGAGAGCGTGTGTAAATCTCATTAGCTGTATATCCAACTGTCTGAGTCGCGCAATTACTGAATTATAAATGTGAAATTAATCAGAAAAAAGGGCTCAGTGTTTGTGTGTGTGTGTGTGTGTGGGGGGGGATTAATCTTGTCCTTGTTGCGCCAACGGCGAGAGGCATTATTCATGAACCCCTCCATTTCTCTCACTTACCCCTCCTCCCCTCCTGGAATGGGAAATGTAACCCATGAGCCAAAAGCAAGCGTGTACTCTCCAACTCTACAGACCCTGACAAAACACTTGTAATTATGTGAAATTATTGATATAAACAAACAGATGAATGGCCTTTGTGCTCAGTTTGTGTGTGTTTGTGTGTTTTGTGTGGTGTGTGTGTGTGTGACGTACTGTAATCGCATGCATGAGAGAAGGGTGTTTTTTTTTGAGCAAATTGTGTGTTTGCCCTTGATTGAGTGAACAAATGTCTGAATAGAGCAGGTCTTTGTTTGGTTGAGAGACGTTTTGAGTAATGTGGTGGAGATTGGGGGAGAATTTTCTGTTTCCAAATCAATACAGAATAAATATTATATCATACCAAATGAGCATTATTAAGGCAGATGATTTAGGAGGGAAGGAGGGGGGGGTTACTATTACTCATCAAATGTGGAAAAAAGGCTCAAATGAAACATACTGGAGAGAAAAGTCGAGGTTAGCAGGCACTTGAAACTGGTCGTGGCACTTAATTGAAAACCATGCTGCTCTCAAGAGAGAGAGAGAGAGAGAGAGAGAGAGAGAAGTTTTGAGCCAGACACAAATCCGCCCGGCAATAAAGAGGAGCAGTTAGAGGAATCTTTAACGGGCCACGATCCATTACACAAGTCATAAACGTCCGCAGAAATATACACATCATCGCGGAGCGGGGGGGGACGGGAACTTTACTCTGGCAAAAAATAAAAAAGGACTCGTCCTCCTTTATGTGGCCTGTAAGTGGAGCTTTTATGAAGACTCTGTGCGAGTTGGTGAAAGTAAAGAAGAGATGATGTTACAGAGAGGGGTGTGACAGGAAGTGTCTCAACTTGCTCACCGTGGGTTTGATGACGTAATGGAGCAGCGTGGAATCATGGGAGTTGTTTTCACCGCCATTGCAGTGGAAGAAGAACAAAAGCTAACTGGCTATCAGCAGGTTTCCCTTCATCATACGTCATAGTTTGTCCTGGAAGTGATATCAGAGCAGCTTTATGTTACATGTAGTGATTTGTTGAATTCTTCCATTTCCATCTCTTATATTTCATTAAAGAAACGGTTCCTGGTTCTTCCCGCGGCATCTTGAATAGCTCACCACAGTCCATACAGACCTCTACGCTTTGACTCCACTTAAATTCACGTCAATCCCGGTGATATATTCAAACCTGAAACAAATTACTCACTCCGCCAACGACAGGGGTGTCTCATCCCTGATTGGTTGGCTTCGCCCCTCATTTGTCTTTGACACCCCAGCGCCGGGCCGGGCAGCGGTGCCATTCATCTCCCACGTCACCGGCAGACAGGGGGAGTCACGCTGTGAAAGGAGAAGGCTGCTGCTCCTTATGAACCTCCGTCAGGGCCAGGTATGTTCTCCGTCTCGCCGCCTTGTCAGGACCCCACAGGTCTGTCCACGTTATATCGCCTGTAAAATATACGGTTTGGAGGTTTGTCCAAGTGCGGGCCGTTATACTGTCTGAAGCCTGGATGATATTCTGGTACAGTTTGGTGCCTCATGTGCCCTTTAGAGTGGATTTGAGTGACAACACACACAGGACACAGTGACAACAACAAGGTGATCCACCTGGCTTTGAGTTAATGAAGCGTCTTCTCCCCATATATCAACATTTGAAAGTCACATGTTTCACGCAGTGTTCTGTTTTTGATTTAGGTCGAGGGTACGGTAAGATTAGGGGGAGAAGTATTCAAATGATTAGACATTATTAACGTCTATAAAGGTGAAAGCCGAAAGCGCCTTGATTGCCCCCTGGTGGCTGACTGCAGTATAGGGTCATATACCCTGTCTCCGCCATGTTATTTGATGGGACCTGGGCCAAAAACGAAAATGTCAAAATGCACGACAAAGAAAATTTTCTCAAAGATGTTTCTTGTCAATTAATGTTTTTCATATCACACTTATGTAAAGGGGGGGGGAGTGCACAACATGATTGACAGCTGGACCTTGACACCGCTTGTTACTGTGCAGAGTCAAAATGACATCACCTGTGTTGGCGTCATTTCTGGACAGCGGGAGGAGGTGGAGACACGTCATCCATCTTTATGAACAGTTTATAATGTAAAAAAATACTCACTACAGCTGTGCCTTGGAACTGTGTATTTTTCATATTATCATTTATTACCAGACTTCATTAATTCTAAATTGGCTGGTGGCCAGGCTGACGTGAAGAAAGCAGAGCAGAGCAGTAAAGAAGTACAGTATTGGCCGAAGTGTATATAGTAATTAAGTAAATGTATATGTCAACGAGGGTCCAAAAGTACAACTCTGTGTTTGTGTATGTATGTGTGTGTGTGTATGCTTGTATCAGTGTATACACATCAGTTAGCAGTCTCATTAGGGTCGTGAACGGTGTCGGGGCTTTGACCTGATGACCCCATTCCCCTCGCTCCGTCACCCGGTGCCGACAGTTTGCCCCTCAGCTGTTTCTACTGTAATTAGGTCAAAACCAAACAAATGTGTTGCAGAGAGTCAGGCTGAATGTTCTGCCATCGCACTGGTCTCCTCAGCAAGATGGAGGCTGGGAGAGGCAAAGGGGCTCCGTTGCCAAGAAATTCCTCTGGTGCTGTTTCATTTTTCATAATCAAATGTTTTCTTAAAGATGACCTTTGAAACATGGGGTGGGAAAGAAAAAAACCACACTACAGAGAAACCTCAGTGTGTCCTTCTTGTTCTTGTGCATTTGCGTAGTTTCTGCGAGACGGTGACGCCACAGCTCTTCACTTTCCCAAATGACTCGAGCCCCAGAATATTGGAAACGACCCAGATGCCCCGTGAAGCCGCGTCAAATGATACGTCTGTCCGTGGCACCGGCTGGAACCACTTCACGGGGAGATGTCACATGTATGAACCGGGTCCGACGTTCGACGTGAAAATAATTTGAAACAAAGTCAAACTCTCCCTTTCGCTCCCCTGCTAATCTTATTGCGTGAGGGAATCTGTTCAGCGTTACTCGTGAAGCCTTCTTTTGATCCGTGCCAACTTTCCCCAAAAAGCATATTTCAGGGGGTTTTACAGGCACTTTTATAGTCACACCTGGAAATTGCTCCATAAGAGTCAGAAATTGAAATATTACGAGTCTTAAAAATCTGCTCAGCTTTGCCAAACAATAATCCTGTTAAATATTTAACAGTTTTAACTCAATTTGTGCCGAAACTTCAACGCACAAATCGCACCACTTCGACTCCCGTCTCCCCTCATCCTCACTTCCTCACCGAACGAGGTGGCTGAGACAAACTCAAAGTTAAACTCCTCTCCTTGCCACTGCTTCAACTCTTCAGCCGACTTTCTTCAACGCTATAAAAAGACGGGGTTATCTCTCCTTTTAGTCGGAGCCAGAGAAGTTTATGGTCACAGCAGACGCTCTGGATCTCTGCCACGGTGAGAGAGACGTCTGAAAGGCTCCGGACTCGCCGGGACTTTCACAACAAGACGGAGACAGTGACGGAGATAGAAAGACAGTGGCCAAAATGTCTTTAACTCTTTAAGCCTCTACCGTGGTCTGTGTAAGAAGATGGATGAAGTGTCTCTACCTCCTGCTGTTTTACAAAAAAATGAAGCTAAAATATCGCAGATGCAGGGGTTGACATCTTTTGAATCATAAAATCATAACGTTTTAACCCTTTAACCTCACACTAACAAAATAAGTATAATAGAGCGACCTAAAATGACCATAAAAGGATCTGACATGTGTCCCGTCTGCTAACATGGAGGAAGTGGGGTTCAGCACCATACTGCCACCAGCCACCAGGGGACCATCAGGATGATTTGGCTTCACTTTTGTCGTCCATCTTCATTTACAGTCTCTGGCCCTTACTTCAATTTTTAGCTGTGAACTTAAAATGCTATAGGAAACAAGACGTATGGAATTTACCCATTAAGTGAGCTTCATGTTTCTCCACCCACCAGAGACTCATGAATCACATGACGATTTGTACTATAGCTCAGGAAAAACAGACATAACAAACATATCCGACATGAATTACAGTCACGATGGAACGTCTATTAATCTCCACGGCCTGCAACCCTATTCATCAGCGCTTGTTGTCATCGCTGTGTTTGTACTGTATTAGGCGGTGGGCTCTGGTGTCGCACCGCTGTGGAGCTGCTGATGGCTGAGGAATGATAAGTGGAGGGATCAACCTTTGTGGGGGTACGTGGCAGCAGAAGGACCCTCGACCACCGCCAAGCATCCAGTTTCAAGATTTCCGAGGCACACAGAGGCCCATTCACCAGCTCCTTCTCCACGTAGAGTAAATATATAATCACATTTGTGCTTCACATGCACAGGTGGCTCGGGGCCGGGGATATCCCACCACGAGCTCACACTGACATATGGGAACCCGACCGCAACAACCATGTTCCATTCTTTTCCATCAGCCTCTAAGAAATGTTCAAGGACATACACAGATTTAATTTGTGGGAAAATAGTTAAACAAGGATCTCAAAAAACTAAGATTATAAAAGCTGTGACCCAATTCAGGGGCCAAAGAGTTGAACTGAAATGTCATGGACTGGTTTATGAGTTTGATTGAGATGCAATAAGTCTTCATTTGCAGCCGCTAAACAATGATGCAATGGTTTGGCATAACGCTGATGAAATCTGTCAATTAGCATTTAAAAAGTTTACCAATTAAGACTCTGAACCTCGTTAAATCCAATCAAACCCAGATTTTCATCCAGGGGGTAAATTAGTGGGGTTTAGAGTTGTTTATTGTGCTCATTCACTATAAATGAGTGCTATTGTGCAGACACTAGTAAACCACATTGATCTGTGTGCTAATCAAGAGAGTTGGAGTATTCAGTGGAAAGATTCTTGAGCAACTGAAAAGGTAATTTAATGATTCAAAACAAACAACGGCTGCAAAAACTCACAGAGTCACGTTATTTATTTTTTCAAACCAACATTCTTGACCAAGAAGAAATGATTTAAAAAGGCGTTCGTTGGCCGTTGGCTGTTGGTTGTCGATAAGCATTTGATATCTCACACACACAGTCAAGTGTATTAACTCTGGCGGCTCCGTGTTTTTTTTCCTCCAGAGTTCTGTTTGTACTTCAAAGGCTCGGCGCCATACATACACAACAAAAATCATCTTAACTCCAGGACACTGTGTACGAGGTCCAAATCTGAATTTGCCCAAACCTGGCAACCAAAGATAATGATTACGCAAGAGGGGAAGATTGCTTATAAAAGTATGTCGAGACCAAAGAAGTGTCAAACGGACGTGGCCAACTGAAGACCTGGGTTCGCATCTTTGCATTCCGCACCTGATCATCTTCATCTGAACGTTCCAGGTCTATCTCCTGATCACTCTCTCAGGTCCTGGCTTCGGGTTCTGGCTGCAGGTTGTGATCTGTGTTCCCAGATGAGGATGATGCACAGCTGGAAACAGGATCTCACACCGGGTCTTTCTTTTCCTCCTCCTCCTCCACCAGCTCACTTTTTCCTTCCCTAAGTGGAGAGTCAGACACATAATCAATTCACTCCTCACCGCGCTGCAAACAAAGATCGGTCTAAAGAGCACGTCTGTACTTTGTCAGTCCAAGGAAGTGCATTAGGAAATCGTGGAATTAGCATTCACTTTCAATCTCTCCATTTCCGCCGCTGCCGTTTGTTTGTGCCGCTCACAGGGCCCCGTTGCCATGGCAGCTATCTGCAGCTTCCATTTGTCACTTCATCACCTAGCCGCACTTTGTGGGTCTGCAGATATAATTTCCTTTTATTCGGCTGATTTTACGGTCGGCTTTGATGTGTTGTTCCCTCAGGAAGTGATTGCTTGGTTCTGTTTGTGGGCTGAATATCTCAGAAGAAACAAACCATGAAGTGAGGACTTGAGAAGTGTCGTGAAAGAGACCTTTCAAAAGAGATGATCAGAGACAGGTGAAGACCTAAAAACTGGCCTCTTGGCTGAGAGCTTGACATTTAACAAATACAGTTACGTCTTTCTGTACGTCGGGAAACAAAGACGGATGATGCATCTTTGTTTCCTCCTGTTGAAAACAAATCCTCCTGTAGAACAAAAATGAAGCAGCCAATGGTCCGTCCACTAACACGGATGAGGCGGGGCTCGTGACCTATACACCAGCCAGCCACAGTGGTTTGGCTTCACCTTTGAGGAGCTGTCATCTCGTCCATCTTTACATCGAGTCGATTGCATCCACATGTTTTCACACCTGTAGTTTTCTCAAGACCCAGGAAAGAAATTTAAGATGGTTTCCTCACAGCCTTTTTTGTCTACTTCATGCTCACACTAACTTTGTCTAAGGGCAACAAAAAGAGTAACTGGACTTACTGCTCTGCAACGTCAGCACATTTCGGAGACTGACAGGTCATGACCCCCATTATTGCGTTAATCGTTAAGACTCCAACCGGCCACTTTATATTTCAGAAATGCTGATTAAGAGGAGCTTCGGAACAAAAAGCATTTTCCCATCGTCGGACAGATAGACAGAGTTCATCTGACGAACAGAACGGGGGGGGGGAATTAAACCAGGGTGAATGGCCAAACCAAACCGGTGAGGAGTGAAACCTGCATGAAGGTGTCGGGATGCATATGAGAAGGACTAGTTCATGGAGGGCCCAAAGTGTTAATACGCGTCCCGTCTCTTCACCTCAAAGGGATATAAGAACACGTTAAGTCTCTTCTTAAAGGCGTTCATTGTACCGCACTCAGCTGTACACACACACAAAACCCTGATGGAACTTGTGTGAAGAATAAAACAAAACAAAATAAGAACTTGAAACTCTGCTGACTGACTCGTTCAGGAAGAGGCGGCCCTGACTGTCAGATATTATATTTCTTATAGTTACAAAAATTGACGTATGACAGTTGTGACAGAAGTTTCCATTTTGGGAAACACGGAGAATGAATGTTTTAGTTGCTGTTTGTAATATGTGCTTTTTAAAGCTGTACACGAACAAATATTCTTTCTCCATGTGCACGACCTGCCCTCTGTAAAGATGAATAAAGTCTTTTTTATTATTATTTTCATGCCCTGGGCCCTGTTAGCACCTTTTTTATCATCCCGGCCATATTTATATGTGCTGCAAGAGCACAAGAGCTGCAGCCACTGACCTACAGCGGATTGTTTACACGTCAGAACGGGAATGATAAGTGATTCTTATCCTTCACCCGGGTCTCGTGTATATTGCTCACTGTGGTTTTGATATATGTTTTTGCTTTGCCGGCCTGTTTGAAACACGCAGATGACGGCACGCCACTGGGCAATGGATAAAAAAAATGATAAGAACATAACAAAAATCATTTAAAACCCTTTGTTTCGGTTGGCTCCCGGCGAGGCCACATCACATGCAGGAGCCGTATGGAAGTGAATGACATGTGCATTGCAGCGAGCTGATAAACAGGAGTCTTTGAAACCACTCGTCTCCTCGGGTGGGGGCATGAAGTGGATGTGGCGCTTTTCCTTCTTAAAACAAAAATGAAAAACCGCAAATATCACTTCAACGCACATGAAGAGAAATTCGCGGCTTCGCCTCATTCCTCCCGTTGGCAAAGCCCGAGCGCCTGAGAACAGGAACTTCCTGGCACGGTCGTGTTATTGCAGGGAATGAGGAAGGAGTGAGCCAGGTACATCGAGCTAGTTCAATAAAGCCTTTGACCAAAAACAGCAAATTGTGCAGGAAAAAGATTGAGAGCGAGCCAACCCGGTGCCTGGGAGCGCCCTTGAATATTTAGCTTGTGCTTCGGTGTATATTCCGTCTTTGACTACTTGCAGTTCTGCAGGCAACAAACGGGTAAACTGTTGAAAGACAAAGGTTTTAGCAATAACTCATGAACATTTCCATAAAATCCAGACTACGAGCAATTAAGTTCATGGCTCAGTCGACGCAGAGCCCGTCCAGTAGTGGAGGGGCGGAGGAGATAGGATGTGCCAGGAGACTCTATCGCTCCCCAAATCTCAGGTTTGATGGTTCGAGCCGTGCAAGTCGTTCCCAGAATTTTCCATGTGGTAAAACTTAACCCTCACATGAGATTTGAGGGGTATTTGTTTTCACCTACTGTCACGTTGATGGCTCGCCCAAATGGGACGGATCACGTCAGCGTGCCAACAGCCGCTGTCACGTCTTCACGCCACTTAAGAGAAGACTTTTCCAGAAGGTAAACACATAGCTGAGCGGAGGCCAGTCGAATACGGAATATGCACATGGATGTTTAGAGAAATATTCCAGGCGCCTGTTTTTTGTGGGGGTATATCTCGACATCTCCCCGAGTGTTTTTCACGACACAGCGATCCCAGATGTCCGGCACTCTCACTCCAACCCGGCCCTGGGACACTCGCCCACTGTTTGGGTCCTAAGAACCACGGCTTTCCCCCCCTTTTTCAAGGCGAAACACGCTGTTTATACCGGCCGAGCCAACTGGAACGGTGATTGCAGGCCACTGGTTTATTTTAATTAGCCGTGGAGAGCAGTTCCGATGGGTTCAGAAGTGACTCACCCCCTTTCACCGAGTCGCACTGTTGCCCTTTGAGGTTAGCTTTTATTTCAGATTAGTGAAAAGGAGGGGCCATCCCTGCTGCTGGGCCATGTGTAGCATACTGTATGTGTGTGTGTCTGTGTGTGTTTGTGTGTGTGTGTGTGTACATCTTGCATGTGAGACTGAGGCTACACGGCTCAGCAAGTGAAAATTGAATTAACAGCACCGGAGCATGTATTTTTTTTCGCTCTTATCACTTGTAAAGAATTACTTTCCAACCAGACTTGGTGCTGCAGCTGATTTTGGTTTTATGGAAATATTGACATGCTCCGCAAATCACCTTTGCTCTTTAAATATGCTCTCCACCTGCTGAAGGTAAATTCAGATGGCACGCTGTCTACAAGCCAATTAGAGCTGAGAGAAATTGCTTTACTCACAAGAGCAAATAAATCCAGTGCAAGTCTGAGGCCGCTCTTATAAGAGCAAAACTTTAATTCTACATTTGGTTGGTTTGAGTTTAAATGTTCAGATGTTCTAGTGACTCGCAGGTAAGAACTTTTTCTTCCAAGTTTGAGACATTGCCGTTGATTTCTGGAGCTTTAAATAAAACTGTTGCCCTGAAGTGATGGACGGTTTCCACCTCCTCTGTAATGAACAAGTCAGAGACTAAAAACAGATGTCACTTCTCTGGTTGGACAGTTTTTCACATTAACAGAAGTGAGTGACGGATGATATTAGACTTATTTGTCCTGTTTTCTCCACAGCAAAAGATATCATTTGTTTTATTGTGGTCTCCATTTTGTCACATCATTATGTCCCCAGACTCTTATTAAGATGCCTTAATCTTTGTTAGGTCTGTATCATGTTTATTCTTTTACGTTTACTATCACATTATCTTATATATGTTCTTTAAAATGTATATATGTTCATGAATTTGAGAGAATGATGATCATAAGTGGACCAATGGAATCTTTTGAAGTATAATCATTACTCAGGGGTTATGTCTACAAAACAAGGAGCTGCTAATATTTTCTCTCATGTTTTTGTTGTGCTTGAAATTGATATTGTCATTGTTTTGATTTACAAGTATTCTATATATCGTGTGTGTGTGTGGTCTTGAAGAGACAGGAGCTATAATCAAGTTTTTCAGACAGAGGCTGAAAGAGGAGCTGCAGCGATGGACAGTCTGAGGAAAGTGACGAGTGTTCTGAATGTAAAACAGCTTGTAAACCTTCTTAATAACACAAATTATAACTGTTAGCCTGTATATGTGCAAAATGTCTCCTTTTTTAGGTTTTTGATAGTAATTTCTATGTTTCATAAGTATGTCACACAACCTTTTAACACGGCGGTATCAGAGGAGGAGAGCGTTTCTCCCTCTGTGACACCGGCAGATTGTTTCCACCGCCTCTTTGGCAGAGTGCTTTAAGTGAATCCGGCTGATTCGAAACACATGAGCTGCCTACGAGAGTCCAAGAGCCTCCGATTCAAACCTCGGTAAAGATGAGGTGCAGTCACGTCGGCTCCCATTGGGTACACAAACATGGAGACTTATCACGTGGCATCGGGTTTCCGTTGTGTACATGTGCAGTGGCTTGGTGTTTGGACGGAGCTGAGTGAAACCGCCGTGGACTTTTATTTCCTCGGCCAAAAAGATTCAAACCGATAATCCTTCATACTTCCTGTAATTTGAATTCCTGCCCTCTCCGTCTGTACCTCTCTGCAACCTCCGATTTGTTGTTTAGACATTGTGTGTGTGTGTGTGTGTCTGTGTGCGTGGGAGTGTGTAACAGCTCCATGTAATAAACCGACTTTCCTTTGCAAACCACTAAACGTGACATTTCACTTTCTCACAGCCCCAGCGAGGAGCCGTAACCGGATGACAGGCCCCATCCAACACACACTCGTTACGCCCGGTGAGATGCTAAATTGATATTGTGCGCCGGGTTGTGTGGGAAAGACGACTCCGGCGGTGTCATTCCTACTTGGCTCTTTTACTGGTGAAGAGAAACAGGCCAGTGACCCGGGCGACTCGGCGGAGCACCTTTTAAACACTCACAACTGTTATAAGCTGCAGCTGCACCAGGATCAGTTACATTCTTTATCTCACCTTATAGAGCGGTTTTGCAATGAGAACTATAAATTGTCAGGCTTTGCGCTGCCTGAGAGCGACTGTTTGTGTATCTGTGGTGTGTCTTTGTGTGTGTGTTGTTGTTTTTTTATCTCCCTTTTTCTCACACTGGCTTCAAATTAATTTTCTCACAGCTGTTAACAGACGTCGGAGGAAAGCGGTTGTAATTATTAAAAGCCGACGGGGTGTTATATGCAACAGAGAGAAAGAAGCCAAAAGCAAAGAGTCAAGGCTCTCCGGGGAAAAAGAAAATAAAAGAATTACAGGCCAGAACCTTTCTAGTTAAATCACTAATTTTGATGAAGTCATTAGGGTTACATAAACACCTTTTAAAAGGAGCAAGAAAGAATAAAATGTGCACTTAAATAGGTCTGACGGAGAAACAGTTCACTGAAGGATAAGAAGGCTCTTCAGAAAAACACTCAAAACAAACCGGAGCAAATCAGGTTTTTATTGTTGTTTGCTTCGGGCGTAAACAAGAAAAATGTGAATAAATTGAAAACCTTGACACCAAGAGAGGGTGATATGAAGAGAAAAATTGTTTCAGTCGATATTGGTAATTATCACGATACATTTTAAGTTTAAGTTAAAGTAAAATCGTGTTAAATTTGTTAAAACTGTGGTTTTAATTCTTCCTTATGGGCAAAGAAAAGAAAAACAAATAAAGAAATGATATGTTTTATTGTTTCCAGCCCTACTTGAAACCCAAAAGGTATGCAACACTACCTCGTTCCTGAACCCAAAAGAAAATAGCTATCTTGAGAGAACCTGTTAATTCATATCAGTCAATAAAATTCCGTCATTATTTCCCGAGGAAAAACTGCCAGCGCTCACGATAACTTCATTTCTCCCTCCATATCCATTTCAGACTTTTATGAAATGCATATCAGACATGGGAGCCGGGGACCAGACAGATTTATCTCCGTCCAACTGAAATAATGTGAGCATGAAATATTGCGGGAATGATAAACGCAGCGGACCCGAGTCTGAGGGTCAGTGAGAATATCCACGCTGCTCCTGCCTGTGTCAGCTTCTATTTGTTTTGCATCACCAAGTCGAACGGTAATCGCCTGATAATGAGTCCAAACGTCAGAAGGGACAGAGGAATGTCAGTAGTCAGAAAATACTCCTAACCCTTTTGTACCGCAAAACTGTTTTTTTTTCGATTCCCTGACTCATCCAGCTTGGCACATTAAAATAACGGCCCACACGCGGAAACAATTATGGGAAATAACGTGGGGTGTTTTAACAGCTGTAGACTGGGGGGGGGAGGGGGGGGGGAGAAGCTGCGGGACTCAATGAATCGTGCAATGACAAGAGAGGAGAGACACCTATCACAATAGTTACAAGCATCTCAGTCACAGATGATAGAAAGGAAATAAAAAAGGTAAATATCAAACAGGTCAGAAAACGAGAGTTCTTTACGTAGCCGTCGGTTTCTGGTGCCAGTGGACGGATCAGTGAGATGTGTTCAGCTGAGTTGTCCTCGAACCTCTGGACGTCTGAATGTGAATGTGAAGCATTAAACATATAAAAGTTCTTTTAACAAAAGGCATTTCTAAAGTTGACAGGTGTGTGTCTTTGTATTGAAGTAGCGCCATGAGTCAGTTTGGAAAGATTGGCACCATTCTCCATGTGCTAAATATGAAGCTAAACTGGGCACGCTTAGCTTAGCATACATGCTGGGAATGGGGCAAACAGCTAGCCTAGCTGTGTAGTATGAATGTAGAAGCCAAAATATCCAGTTTTTGTGTAATTTCTCTTGTGTCCTTTGACTTTTTTAAGCTTGGCCAATGTCCCGTCCACCAACATGGAAGAGGAAGGGTTTATGAGCTATAATGCACCCAGCCACCAGGGGGCGATCAAGACAGTCAAGATTGCAGTTATCCTGTAATTTCAATCTTTATGCTAAACTGAAAAAAGACCAACAAGATCAATCCTTCAATGGAATACAGGGATAAAAATAGTTTATCCAGATAGCAGGTCCAGGAGGGTTCACAGATTTCTCTTTGTTAAGCAGGAGGTGCAGAATCCTCGTCTTCCTCACACAACACACTCTGATGGACCCACAACCGATACTACTCTCACCACATGAGCCCCTGGGAACAGCACATCAGACGCTTCACTCCATGACCCAAAACATCTGCTGCTAATACGGGGTCAGTATTATCCCCAGGTCTCCAGCTAAAAAGAAAAAAACTGCACATGACAACTAAATGAAAAACACAAAAGGCATGAATCAACCGGGCTGCATGTGATTTCCCAGCACTTGTAACAACACGTCGGAGAGCCCGCTGAGCTGTGAGATATCGAGACCAGGACACCCGTTGGTTCTCGTGGGCTCCAGAAAAGGGCTCTTCCTGGGCCCGGTTCAAGCGAGGAGAGAGTAACGAGTCCCACAGAGCGTTGACTGTACAGACAGACGTGAAGTTATCATGTCTGGGAAGTGGTAGTTTGTTGTGACTGTTGTTTGGTGGGCTTCAGAGAGATGGTGAACTCGGCAGCAGGGTAAAAGAGGAATCAACATTGTCATAAGTAGCCTGAATATTCTGGGGGGGGATCTGCCTATTTGCCTCTGCAGACATTTTCAGATACAGAACGCAAACTGGATATTGTCCGGGAATCGACCCTTATCACCAAAATGTGACTTTTTTTCCCCCTGAGATATTTGTTTTTTTGTTGTTTTTAGTTGATATTAAGAAGGTAGAAAGTTTCTGTATTTAATCACTGACTGGGCAACAACATCCATCAATATTTCCATTCATTGTTATGCAAAGGCAGCAGCATCTCATCCCAAGCTTCAGTTCCTTCACACAATAAAACACATCATCTCAAATGCAAAAGCCCCCTTAAAACTTAGATGCTCTCTGTGTGTCTGTGTGTGTAACTGTGTGTGTAACTGTGTGTTTGTGTTTCCATCGCAAGCCGTGAATACCTTTTCTTATCAGGTTCCACGACCCCGAACAGCAAGAGCTCATCTGCTATCAGGATTCAAAGACGCACAAACATCTGTACTTGACCTGAGCGAGTGGCTAATTGTTTCAGAGACAGGCGATCAAGTGCATGAGTCCAACTATGAGGAGGAGCACTGATACAGACGTCCATTAGGCGTCCTGAGCCCTCTCCCACACTGTGTCAGCCAGCACTCTAAATAGAAACACTTGGTATTGTTGCCAGACAAACGTTTACTGTTTGGGACGGACGTTACAGACACTATTGTCCCCGTAAGTCAAATTGTGTCTCTTATCCACGGCTGCAGCTCTAGGCCTGTTCTTCTTCTGCGTTGCACTGAGACCTTTGGACTCGTTAGAATTAGTTTTCTGTTCATGTTGTGGCAGGAAGTGGAGTCAGATGGCGTTGGTCGTAACTTTTTCCCTCCGTGAATTGCTTGATTGTTCCAAAAGTTGCTCCCTCTCCTCCCTCAGACGATACGAGTCTACTGACCTTTGCCTAAATAGGGAAGTTTATGCAGTTGACCTTCGACTTTTTACGTCCCCGTATTTATGTCTGAGAAAATAGAGAAAATTATGACACTTAACACTGTCGCCTGCATGTGTCTGGAGCTGCTGTGGGAAGACTGGGGGCCATTGAGAGCACGGATCCATGACGCCCCCTTTCCTCGTTTAATACTGACACACTCCAACACCCCCACAATGACTCGCCATGACAAAACTCAGAGATACAATATTCAGACGGATTTTAAAGCCAGTTATTAGAGTTAGTTTCAGACTAGTTTGAAGTTAAGCGTATATGTCTTTTATGAGCTTTTGATTAAAAAGATATAAAGAAAGAAATACTTGTAATTTTTACATTCAAATTACAATAATTACTACATTATTAATAAATAATAGTGATTGAACCCAGTCAACGTTGGACATGACTCAGAGGCAAGGAGATGAGACACTGCAGATGATTACTCGACTCATTCAGGTCTATAAGCAGTTATAGTGCGCCCCCTACAGGACAAATAGGTAAAACCAAGGTGCAGCCTGTGAATAATGGCCCAGTGACATCCAACTTGAAATACAATAAACGCCATTGCCTCAGGTGTTAAAGCACCGATGTGTTTAATTTTGCTTTTTTGATTGTTTTTCTAAAGGTCTTTTGTATAGACAAGGTTTTTGCAGATGGAAAATAATCTCTTTGCAATTATCAAAAATAAATTCCAGATGTCAGGCTGGAAAGACAGATGGTCTCTCGGCACAATCACTCAAGTCATAAATGCAGAAAAAAGAGGCTCAAACTTAATGAAACTAACACAAACAAAATCAAGAGTAGGGGGGGAAAAAGATTTGTGTCTTTACAGTGGAGTTACACAATGGTTCTTTGACCTCAACCATTAGGTGCCAGCTTTATATCACGTGTCACTGCTCTCTGACACTGAGCTCTGAGTCACGTATGAGCAACAACTTTCCCTCTGTCATCTGTTGGGGGTTAGTGTTGCTCCCGAGGAGCCAGCGTCGGGCCTCTTTGATCGTCCTCCTGATGTGTGGTCACAGCCGTTTCACTGAGCTCCTTTTTTCTGGCTCAATCAAGGGCCACTTGGACTCAACAGGTTCCAACTCCAGAAAACAAGGAGCTGCCCGCTGCAGCAGCACCACCGAGACCCAATCAATGAGCAATCCGATTCCCTCTTATCTATTTGGCTTCGGCTGGATGTGGCGGTTAATCAGGCCCGTATCTCAGTAATGGTGTTCCTGTTAATTGCCTCCCTTCGCTGTGGCTGGTTATTCCCCCTGTGCGTCTGATCACTATCGACAAATGAGGTCAGAAAGTCACGTGAAGTCTTCCAGGCCTGATGACTCCGAACAGGGACAGGTTGGAAACAGCTCTGTCCTCAGATCAAGGCACTTGTCGCTCTGACGTCACCGCTCTGTCAGCTCTTGTTGCTCATTATGATCCTTGTTTCGGCCTCAGTTTTCCAACAGGTCCGGGGGTACAGTGGTGCACGTGACTCTGGGAGCATGTGTTCCACAATAGGGAGGTTCAGTCACTGTTCTTATCATGAGTCAGTTCCCCCTGAGACCGCTGGGATTTGCATATGCACTGAGCCTTTGCTTCTGATGCCCGTCTCGTTAGACCTGGCGACTGGTGTGATATCTGTACAACTCCGTGTGAGGCAGCCGTCTGTCTGAGAGACATGCAAATACAAGGTAATGCAGATCAAGATCTGGTTAATCACATTCTACGCCATGACTCACGTGGACCGACCCGTCCCCTGTGCTAGTCCAGAGCGAGTAAGGAGACTGACACAACATGACGAAATTGGAAAATGTATTTGACAATATGAACTGTGATGCAAATATGAGCCTTTGAAGTTGGAGGTCCATGTAGCTCAAAGGTCAGCCGGGTCGTAACCAATCGTCCCTTTGTCACCTTCTACCCAACCTCCAACCTCCAACCCTTAAACCTGCACCGTGAGGGGGGGGCGGCGGGGGGTTAACTGTCACTTCTTTCAAGCTGCTCCTCATGCATAAGTAAACACCTTCACCCTCCTCCCCGACCGACCAATCCCTTGGGCCTGATGCAAGGAGCACAAGGTCTTAGAGCATTCCTCTATGAAGACTTTCCCTTTTCTAACTTTGCCTTGATTTCACGCTCATCACCCCGCAGCTCGGCCTGTCCTGGACGAGACTGTGCTGCCTGATGAAGCTGAGCTGAGGTGGTGGCATTGTCTCACTACTTCACAAAAAGCACTATTATCCCCTGTTTTCTGCCGACCAAATCAAATTAGCAGCAGAGTGTGAAGTGGGACGTCTTACCCAGTCAGTGCTCCTCATAATCCTTTGTTACTCGGGGCTGCCCAGTTGCTGCTGTCAAAGCAGAGGACCTTCCCTCCCCTGATCTTCAACCTCCTCGCCCCTAATGATGCCCTCCAGGCACCGGGGCTATAGGGCAGGTGGCGGGGTCAGAGGTCGCCCTGGACGGGACAGACTCCTCACACTCGGACGACCTCACTCATCTCGTTTGATGTGCGGCACAAGTTAAAAGTCCAGAAAGATTTGTTGTCGCTTCAGTGGTTAAGACGGAGGGAAAATGCATGGATCAGAATAGTCTCCATGGGAAAAATGAAGAAAGCTAAGACAACTTTAACTGTTGGAATATGAGAAAACATGCTTGAAAAACTATGTCTTTACTATAAATAGAAAATACTACCATTTTATCTTATTTTAAGTTTTCATGAAATCATTAATCAAACTATAAAAAGGAAACCAGCTAAAATTGCAAAAGACTCTTAATTAAATCTATCCTCTTTCCCATCATAATCTGAATATTTACACAGAAACTCAGCTTCAGAGAAACAACTACAGAAATAAAGAAATAACTATTATTAACTAACCTAAAAGTCAGGCTTAAACTCTGAAATAATAAAGTAGGAAGTAAGTAAAGTAAACCAGAATTACATAAATACCTCCAGCAACAACAACACTGATACAACACTGACCCCTAGAGGAGTTATGATTAAACATCACATTATTGGAAATTGAAAAAACATAACATCCCATTGACTAGTGGTGATAGTTTGGATGACATGCCTTTGTTTGAGTTGAGTTAGACAGTCATTTCAAATGAAGAGCAGTTGAATTAAAAAATTACTCTTTCTCTTGATTTATTCTTTCCATGGTTTGGTACTTATAGGGGATACGACTCAGTGTGTCCCGTTATGTCTGTGTGTGATGAAATGAGACAGTTGTGTTGTGTTGGAAGTTGCCGTAGCATAAAGAAATTAGAAATTCATTCTTTTCATATTGATACATATTTTGTAATTATTATATGGCTATTTTCTATTATATTTGGTTGAATTATTAAAACCAATAGAATTTTATAATAAATTGATATATTTTTATAAAATTTCACATTTTTAGATTTGTATTTTCTCTTTTAAAATACATACATATATTTTTTATAAATTAGATGGTTGTATTTTTTTTATTAGATTCAATTTTATTATCATTAGATTCTCCTTTTTTTAATCCTTTATGAATAAATTGCTTTTCTAACAAAATCTGGTTATTTATGGTTATTCAGGTACTTTAATTGTCATCAAATTTGTTATATCTTTGGACTAGCCAAACAAATTTAACCATAATACTTGTACCTCATCACCAATAGCATACACTCTTACAGAAATAAAATGTCCATCAAATATACATCATGATCACTGGAATCAAGAAAAGCACATTTTCATTTATGAACATGTAGAACCGGGGGTTAAAAAAGCAGTGCGCCGCCCGGGAATCGAACCCGGGTCGCAAGAATGGGAATCTTGCATGATACCACTACACCAGCGGCGCAGATAATCACAACCATCACTTTACGTATTATATAGATAAACAGGAAATGCTTAAAAGGTTAGAATAGTCTTCATTTGTGTTTAATGTTGTGTGATTGTAGATTTGTTTGTGTTGTTGTTGTTTTGATTCGATATAAAAGTGCGATAGTAAATAAAAACAGCCCAGGCAGATCTTGCGTCACCTGTTTTATTTTGGAAAAATAACGGAAATCTGAGCCCTTACGCTGAAAGGGACATGTATTCGCTACCGGGGGGAGCTTCCTTCGGTTTATTTAGTTGTTTTTAACGCAACTTAGCGAAACAACCACCGGAACTGAGCCTCTGTGCAGAAGTAGGTGCAAACATGAACTTATATAAATGTATAAACTGTTCATACCACGTGTTGTTCTGTGTGTTAACGCTGCTGCTGCCTCTGTTATGGCAACACTGGGATAAACAAGCTAATTCTGTTAGCCTGACGGTGGCTCCAGCTAAATGTGATGCTAGCTGGGCCACCATGCTAACGCTAGCTGCTGCTGCGTCTCTTGTCTTTTTATTACGTGTTAGTCTAAATTAATATACCCACAGATATGGATTAAATCATCCCACAGAGGCTGAGCTCATGTCGGGCAGGAGCGACGAGGTGGAGTGGGTCGAAACAACCGAGGAGGTGGTGGTGATGGAGGAGTGTTTACCCCCTGATGACAACACCCCACTGGGCACAGGTTTCCATTTTAGATTTCTGTGTTTGTTTGGATTTCACACACACACACACACACTCACATGTTTCTAAAATGTGTGTATTTGTATTTGTATTTCTTGCAGTGATTCCTGTTTTAGATGCAGCAGAAGAACCAGTGCAGAAGTTACTGGAAACTGTGGGGAAAGAAGAAACCACAGAGGCTGATGATGGCTTTTGTGAGTTCAAGATACTGGACATACCACTCACACACACCTCACCGTATATAGGTTACTGTGATAGAAATCTGGAGATACAAGAGGCTGGAAACAACAAAGTCATCTATGTGTATTTAATAAGGGGCTTTCTGCAGAAAGGATCAACACTCCAAGAGTCCTAAGGATCTCAGAGTGAAGATGCAGAACAGTCAAAAACACAGATCTTATAAAGGAGGACTGAGGGCCGTCCCTCTGAACCAATCCAGGAAGGATCCATGGGTGGGGGAGATCTAAATACAACAGTTGATTTACATGTGTTTCCTAAGGTGATAAGAAGACATACCCTCCTTCCTGTGATGGGTAATTAAATCACAAATGGTCTCACTGTATTCACGTCACAAACAGTTCCGACCGTAAAACAGCTCAAGTCCTAAACATTTGGTCTATGTAAATACAAGTCATAAAAGTCTTTTGAAAAGGCTTCAGACACTTACTAACTAAATACAAAATAGTTTGTTAACGGTGCTTAGTTAATTTTTCTACTACATTACACACATAGGGACCGACTACAATCCAAATCATAAACACTAAATGAATCGACAATCTAACATTTATAATCTTTATGAAAATCATGTCTGTAAAGTGAATACACCCAATAAACATCCACAGACCCTCAGACCTGCACAATACTCTGTGGTTTAATATGGACATTTATAAATAATATTAACTGTATTCGTCTGTTTTCTTTATATTCCCCAGACTGTGAGGAGTGTCTCCCTCTCTTCCAGGACCAGAGTGATCTCGCAAACATTAACGGGCCGTCCTTTATCCTCGACTTTCCGACGAGCGTGGGCGTCCCGCAGAGGGCCCTCCTCACTCTGCCCTATGGGCTGATGATAGGTAGGTCAAGTATTCCCTGGGCTGGCGTCGGGCGTCATGAACCATGGAGCATCGCTGTCTCCAGGAATGCATTTTGGACCATTTGAGGGGGAAGTTACAACAAGTGAAAATGCACTGGAAAGTGACTTCGCCTGGGAGGTGAGATTAGAGAAGCCAAACTGAGTCATTACTTGTGTTTTAGTGTCTTTCTTACGTCTCACTCTCCTTTTCTGCAGATTTACAAAGGAGAACATGAGTTTGAGTACATTGATGCTGCCAGGGAATCACACTCAAACTGGATGAGGTGAAGAACACACTCTCATCCTCATTATACACAATATAAGAATGACAGTGAAGGTTGTTAAGTCACTGATACACTTGCTTTTTACGGACATACAGACGCTAGATGGTTTGAGTTTCTCTTCTAAACATTTCTGCAATGAATTTGATAATCTGAAATGTTCTAATCTTCTTTCTTCTCACACAGGTACGTCAACTGTGCTCGTAACAAAGACGAGAGCAATCTGCTGGCAGTTCCTTATAAGGGCAGCATCCTGTATCACTGCTGTCGCACCATTCAACCTGGGGATGAGCTCATGGTGTGGCCCAGCGACAAGCTCCTCACCCTCTTCAGTGAGGCTTGGACCCAGATGTGGCTTATGAAGTTAAATTCAGCAGGTACGATCAATCAGTTGTCACAAAATATGTATATATATAAGTTGGCTGCCTGGATTTCATTGGCTGTTTTCCTATTAATTAGTCACTAGTGTCATTTTAGTGGTAAAATTGAAGCGTGACAGTAACGTTTTCCTCCTCTCCTTCTAATTTCAGAGAATAGTACAAGTTCGACATCTCAGATCTTCCTGTGCCCCAGTTGTCAGCTGTCCTTCACTACAGAGGCCTTTCTCCAGCGACACACAGAATACTTCCACACACAGCCAGCAGGGGGCTGCGCGTCACCTGCCGCTGTGGAGGCTGACCCTGAAAATCCCAGTTCCAATGCCGACCCTGAAAATCCCAGTCCCTCTGTTGAGTCCCTGGTGGTGTTATCTGTCGATCCCGTTGACTCCAAAACATGTGAGGACTGCGGGAAGATCTTCAAGCGGATGCCTCACCTCAGGAGACACAGACTCTGCGTCCACTCGAACAAGCGGCCCTACTGCTGCTCACAGTGCAGGCGCTCTTTCAGCCAGGCGTCCGGCCTCATCAGACACCAACTGGTTCACAGGAAGCCGACTGCGCTAAAAGCTCCTGATCTAAACGGTGAGAAAGAAGAGACCTTGACAGGGACGAGTTCAGAACTTTCTAAAACGGCAGATCCGTGTGAAACCGATGAAACAAAGGAAATGGATGTAAGTGAGAATCTAGAAGAAGCTGTGGAAGTAACTGAAACTGAGAGTACGTCCGTAGCAGAGGCAGAAACGTCTCAGTCCAGCTGTTCAGACTGTGGAAAGAGCTTCAGAAATGACGCCTCCCTCAGAAAGCATAAGATGACAGTTCATGAGAGGCTGCGGCCGTACGTCTGCACCGTGTGTCAGAAGTGCTTCGGCCAGTACCACGACCTGACCCGGCACCTGCGGCTTCACCAGAAACAAAATGAAAGGAAAGAGGCGAAAAGTCAGTCTGCAGAGGAAACGACCGCGTTGCCCTTTAACTGTGCTGAGTGTTCCCTGACCTTCCCCTCGGTGGATTCCCTTCAGCAGCACATCAGCGAGCAGCACTCGGGGAACACCACGGAGGAACTTCAAGACGATGCCGATAACGATCAAAGCCACGACGCCGACTTCATTCCCCCTCCCTCCGTGGCTGAATCGGTTGAAGCAGCCCAGAAACAGCCCTCTCAAAGGCCGCAGCGACTTGCAGCCAGATCGAGGATTTCCGACATCACCAAGCTCATCGCTCCAAAGCGAAGGGCGGACGGCAGCAAGAAGCAGCCGACCCCCACCGCTCAGCCCGAGAAGAGCTGCACTGAACAAGAAGCACCGACCGTCCGGGACGTGAAGTTCAAGTGGTTCAGCTGCAACAAATGCAAACGGACGTATGGAAACCCTGAGGATCTCAAAGCCCATAAGTGCACGTTGAAGCCGCTCAAGTGTGGTCAGTGTGGGGCGACCTTTAACAAGTCCGGCTTCCTGAGACGACACGAGCAGACGGTGCACGCCAACGCCAAATCCTACCGCTGCGACCGTTGCGAGAAAGACTTCGCTACGCCCAGTAAACTGAAACAGCACCAGAAGAGCAACACGTGTATGAAGTACCACTGCACGTCCGAGCCCTTCTCCTGCTCCTTCTGCCAGTTCTCCTTCACCATGAAGAGCTACCTCATCAAACACATCAAGCGGCACCACCCGGTGGAGTTTGTCTCTCACTGCGAGTCGGACGGCCTCCTGGAGGAGCTGGAGGAGGAGCAGGGGGAGAAGGAGTACACATGCCCCCACTGCGGGAAGAGCCTCGCCAGCGCCAAAGCTCTCAAGTGCCACACGTGCTTCCAGCAGGTGAAGGTCATGTACCTGTGCACCGACTGTGGAAAGGGCTTCACCAACCACTACAGTCTGAAGCAGCACCTGCGCATCCACACGGGCGAGAAGCCATACAGCTGCCCCCACTGCGCCAAGAGCTTCTCGTACACGGGGCAGCTCAACGTGCACCTCCGGACCCACACGGGGGAGAAGCCCTACCTGTGCACCCACTGCGGGGAGAGCTTCCGGCAGTCGGGGGACCTGAAGCGGCACGAGAGGAAGCACACGGGCGTGAGGCCCCACAGCTGCCCCGAGTGCTGCAAGAGCTTCAGCCGCCCGCAGAGTCTGAAGGCTCATCAGCTGCTCCACATGGGACAGAAGATGTTCAAATGCACCCAGTGCGGGAAGAGCTTTTCAAGGAACTACCACCTCAGGAGACACCACCAGAAGATGCACATGTAACCAGGTCTCACAGTCGGTTCATAAACAAGAGTCACAGATGTTTGTTTAATGTTCTGCACATATTTAACTTGAGTTTGCTTAAAGATAAAGAATCTCATGTACAAGCAGGATTCTCCAATTCAGTTTATTCTGTTGATCGAGTCGATCTGAATAAAAGGAAGAAAAACATTCACATGAACAAAATGCTCGTTTCACGATGTCAACTTGCTTTGAAATAAAAACCATCGTGACCGTTACTGTTGACCATTTATTCCACAAAACATACAATGCAAAGCATGTGCACTGTACAAGCCTTAATATTATGAAAATACTCATAACCATGCCTTTTTTTTCAATTTGTTAATCTTTGTTTTTGTCATCATTCAGATCTACTACTTGTTTTACATGACAGAGTATAACGTTGTCTATTGAACATTGCTTTTGTAAAGATTTTTGTCCTCGTTAGCTTTCTTATTTCGCACCTGGACTAATATTATAAATATTACGTAAAATATTTCAGTCTGACCTGAACTATACAAACATACTGGTTTATGACGGTGGTCACAAGTTGACTGGGAGTTTCATTGTTAAACTGTGCGTAAATTGAAACAGGCAGAAACCTGGCAGTGTTTTCCATGTGCTACACACAGCGGTGTCAAGTGCAGCTGCTGGTTTGTGTTTTGTTTTAAAATCTGCAACTTCGCTGCTGGTCACGGCTCCGTTAACACCCCTGGTCCCAGTAATGTTTCTCATATCAGTAGTCCTAACTAATACCAGTTACACAAGTCCTTGACAACATCCATTTTTAGAAGAGGGGAAAAAGAGAAGATCCATTTTTGATTTGTGGCACAGCAGTTTGTGGAGGCTCGTCTCTGTGGTCCTGTTTCCTTTTTTTGTGTTTTTTTTTGTATTTTCAAAGAAGCGGGGTTGAAACTGGAGGATCGGTCGCTCGTTACTGAGTCTTTATGTGTAAAAAATACACAAACACTTCTGAAAGGTAGGCAGCAGGTGGTTTTCAAGGTTAAGTGACAGGACCCCTATGAAGGTTGGGTTACCGTTTGTACAACTTCAACAAAAAATATAAAATAAAAACCAAAACACAAGGTCTCGTTCCCGTTTGTTCCTCCGTTCCAGTGAAGCACCTGGTGGGATGACTTCTTCTTCAGTGCAATCTCCGTCCGCTTCGTCCCACATAAAATATACACAACAATCCTCAATCTCATTAGTTTATATTATGTTAAATGTTATACACATAATAAAAATTTGTACAAACCAAATTGATTGTTAAACCACACAGTATCACATCTGTACAAACTCCGACAAAGAAGAGGTCACGAAACTAGTTTGAAAGAAAGAAAGAGGAGGAGGTTTTTTTTTGGCAATTAAAAAGCGACAAAACAGCATGTTGTGTCACAAAACCACAAAGTAAAGGATTAAATACTGAACTTATAAAAAGGAACATTACATCTAGAGCTCGACAGTCTGTGTTTCGTTGATGATAAAGATCCGTTCTTCTTCACGTTCCCATTCATGTTAAACAGAAAAACAATGTTTCCAAAGGGTGAATACGAAGCCTGGGCTGGGGGGGGCTGGGGGGTCAGGAACACATATACAGTATGTGACCGGAAACCAAGCTCAGGCTGGAGACATGAAATACCCTGCGGTTCATTGCAAGTACTACAACACAATCGTCTACTTCATCTGATGAAGTTCTGCTTTTTCGGAGACACACGACGGAGAAGAAGGAGAAGAAGAAGAAGAAGAAGAAGAAAAGGCTTATAAAGGTTCAGATTTCAGCTCCTCCACCCGGCACTCGAGGTCGGCCACCTGCAGAGGAAACACACACATGTTATCTATGTTATAACTAAACCATAATACAAAGAGACGTCCCTCGTCCTCTCTTGCTCCTTCATGTCCTCAGACACGTTGTCTCAACACCAGTCACTTCATACAACAATTGTGTCACAGAAGTGCGTGAGCTGCTGCTGATGTCGAACACCTTTTTAATGACGCTAAATATATCAGAATAAATTATTTTTACCCAAATACTTAGACTAAAATGTGTGAGTCACATCAGGGTTTTAATAACCAGCACCACAAAGTGACTAAAGATGCTCCTCTGTGTGTCTGTGTGTGTGTGTGTGTGTGTTATCACTGGAGCTTCACCTCCTCGAGCGACTTATTTTAAAGCTTCTGGAAATATCACAAGATGTAGTGAAGAAGGGCTGTCGTGTCAAGTTGTTCTCACAAGTTCTCGGAAATAAAAACACCTTGAGCTGAAGCTGAATTCTAGCAAACTAATTTAAGACGACAATATTATGTTAATATCTTTTTCTGTCCGTTATGATGCATTAACTTCCTGGTACAAAGTATAAAGTTGAATTTGATATCTCTCTCTTTTTAACTGTTCGTTTGCTACATGCACTAGAGAAGCAGCCTCGCTCTGTGTTACCTGCTGTACCTGTTCTTGAAGCTGTCCTGACTCCTCCTTCAGGATCGAGGCCTCCTCCCCAACTTGTGCACAACGCTGGGTCTCCTTCTTCAAATACTCAATCTCCCTGATGAAGGCAGGACACGACACATTAGCTCAACTCAAATTAAAACACACACACATATATATCAAAGAACTCTTTAATGCCAGCTTCTTACTTCTGCTGATACTCCTTGATGAGGCGTTTGGCTTTGCTGTACTTGCGCTCCAGGGCCTGGTACTGGGACTGCGTCTCCTTCAGGTGCTCGTCCACCGCCTGGCACAGGCTCTGGGCCTCCATCCAGTAGCCCTCCAGCTTCTCCATGCGCTCCTTGTTCTCCTGCAGCGTCTGCTCCAGCTGAGCCTTGTCCATCCGCCAGCGCTGCTTGTCCTGCTCCGCGTGGTTCAGCTGGAAAGTTATCAGACCTCTGAACTTTAAAATAATCCTTTGGGACTAGTTTTAAATATAATCTAGTATAAGATAATTCATAAATATGATTCTAAATTGAACACCTTACCTTTCTTTTCAGCTGCTGGATCTCAGCCTGCGTCACAGCATGTTTTATTTGGAGCTGTACAGCGGAGAGAGAGACAGACATGTTTAAATACACATGTCAACTTTAGGTACATGAGAGGAAACGAGCTGTGATTACACATGTGAAACATTCCAGTTGAATCAGGGGACGTCCGCTCACCTCTTTGTATTTATGGGCCAGTTTCTCAGGGTCCGTCTCCAGGGGGGACATGTCCTCGTTCTCCGCCAAGTCGAACACCTCGATGGCGCTGGGATACGGCGGACTGGCCTCCTCGTCCTCGTCCTCCTCTTCATCTGTTCCATACTCGGCACCCTGCAGGGAGGAAGGTCACAGAGTTCACCACCACCATCTCATAACTAAGGTCATGCAGATGTTGTATGTGTAATTTTAATTGTTTTATCACCTACAATGTTTGTACTGGAGTCATCTACTTTTTATTTCTCATAAAATAGGAAGTTGCTTTAACAGACATATTTCTGACATTACAGTATGAGGACACTAGATGGTGCCAAACTCCAAAGAGCAGACTTCTTCTTTCCATTACACAACCGTCTGCTTTTCAAGAACCACCAACCAACCCCTGTTCATGAATGGGGAAACTTCCTCTCTATCATCATAATGAAGCTACTTGTTCTTTGCTGGACTCGAGCTCGGTTTCAGTACAAGAAATACAAATCCAAGACAAAACGATTAACGAATCAAACGTCCTCCTGCGTCACACAATATTTGATTCGTCCTGATTTGTCCCCGTTTTGAAGCTCAGCTTATGGTTTAATCAGACTGATACTACACGCTGGACGGACAACGGTGTGGCTTCGCGCCAGAGACACACAAACACACACACACACACAGACAGACACACTACACAGCCACACCGGGTTGCTTCTGTTCACAATGGTGCACAGTAACATTTCATAATCCTGAAGGGGAACCAAGGACACGTGTGGCCACCGAACAGCTTTGTTTTTCATTTCAAGGCAACATTTTTGTGCTTAAACAGGTTTGAAAGGTTACGTAAACTTTAACTCTACACAGAGAAGCCTTTTGTTCTGTTGTCGAGAAGCTTATGCGGGACAAACGTTTCATATATTCTTACTCTGAAGGTTGATAATGCATTCAGATAACTGGATTAAATCCCCCCCCTAACAAAGCAACTGCAGAGCTGCAGAACATTCACGCTCATCACAGGCTTTGTTTGCTTTTTTATTGTCTTGCAAAAATCCTCCAGAATCTGTTTGGAGAATCAATGGCAGGGGAATATGCGTGTATGCGAGGTGAGTGGCGGGGGAGGGGGCTCGGCACTGACCTCCTGCTCGTCCATGTACTGGTTGTAGCGCTGCTCCATCATCTCCCTCTGCCAGCGCTCCTGCTCCAGGGTCTGCTGGATGAGCTGGGCCACCTCGCTCTGCTCGCCCGGCTTCTCTCGCCCGATCACAAACCTTGGATTTAAAAAAAAGAAGATCACCATTAAAACCACATCCCAGATAAGCCACTAAACCCAAATCATGCTCAAAGGGCCAAGTCCTACGTCTGACATGGTATAATACTGATAAATAATACATTTTTCATATTTAATATTTTGCTTAGAGTGTTAACGCAGTGAGGAACGTGCGAGCAGAACAGAGCTTCCTGTTCAGAGGTAAACAAAGGCCGTCTCTGTGTCCTCGGCCTCCTCTAACGATTCAAAATCCACTCTGGTTCATTATAGATCGCCACAAGTTCCTGAATCTTCATCATATTTATATATATATATAGACGGTAAATCAGGGGGAAGTACAGTGAATCACCATGAAGACGGTTATTAAGCTGCAGCCTTTCAATTTCTGCTGCACCAGCGGGTAATTAAATGTTCACCAGCTCACTTCCTGCTTCTGTCTGTTCGTCTCCCTGATGGGTTTCTGTTTTTTTTTGTTTTTATGAAACGGGGCCGGAGCCCTGTGGTACCTCTCGCCACCTCTGCAGCGGATCCATAATGGATGAGCCATCTATGTGGAGGCCTCTGATCTTCACAAGTCACACAACACTAATAATTACAGCGCTGACCACCAAACCCTGAATTATGAATGAGCTTCGCTGACACAAGCAGCACAAAGGGAACAGGCCGCTCCCCCAAAAAACACCAGAGAGGCTCCAAATAGACCTCTGGTGTTTCAAATCAATACTTTCAGATGCCGGCCAGTGTTTATTCCTGGTATTTTCTGTGGCCTTAATATCTGAATGTGTCCAGAAGGAGCTTTCTCACACACTGACGGGTATAACCAGCACCCTGTGAGCCGAGAGATACACATCTAGAGTCTGAATGGGCAGGATGTGGTCGAAGTCAGCCCAGCGTGGAGAGACTGACTCTGGGTTTGATATCTAGAGGAAACCACCTCTTTGAGCAAGAATGCTGTGTGTCACTGGGGCAGTGAAACGAAAAGACATTGATGTAGTCACAGCTACGGCTTAAAAAAGGGACAGTTCACTGAATTTAAAATACACTCATTATCTACTCACCACTATGACGATGGAGGGGTGGGTGAAGTGTTTGAGTCCACAAAACACATCTGGAGTTTTAGAGGGAACTTAATTTGACTAAAGAATAACGATATCACTAAAGTTTCTACGCTGGTGTTGAGGTTATTTGTGTCTCAAGTGAATCAGTGTTGTAGCATTGAAAGCAGAACTGGTTGGAGGAGCTCTTACTTGACGGTTCCTGAGGTGTTCCTGAGAACAGTGGCGGCAAAAGTCTGGGTGACTCCGACCAAACTGGTCCCGTCCACCTCCACGATCAGATCGTTCACCTGGATCCTGCAGGAGAGCACCAGGGGGAGAGAGTTTCAGGATTACACAGTCACAGGGATTCAACTGTTATTCAACCGAGTGAAACCTCCTTTGTAGAGACACCCACACAAACCGAGCTCCGTTTTATAAAGTCCTCATGCACAGGCAGGGAGACGCGTTTGCAGATGGTGAAAACAATAAACGAGAACGTGAGGTGTCCACTCCTGGAAATAACTCACCTCATGTTCACGTGTGTGTGCACAGCAAGGTTTGAACACAGAGTTTGAACGAGGGCATTTTATTTTTAGAGGAAAGTGAATTTTACAAATCAAAATGGGAACAGACGGCCGGTAGATATCAGACAAGCTAGTCCAGCAAACGTCATTAAAAGCCTTTAACTAGATCTTGCACCTGAAGTATTAGTATCATCATCATCATCATCATCATTACCTTCCATCCCTTTGTGCTGCTCCCCCGTCCGTGACCGTCTTGACGAAGATGCCCAGCTTCTCCAGGCCCATGTCGGCTCCGGCTCCCATCCCGATGATGCTGATGCCGAGGCCATCGCCGTCTGAAAGAGAGAGAGAGGAGCGGTTACCAAACAGTTATCCACGTTTTCACAGGTTTGTGGTTAAATTACACTGCAACTCTCTGAGGCGGTGACTCTGTGTGGGTGTCATCACCATCGAGATTTACTTGAGGCTGGTGACTAATTTCAAACGTGAGCTGAAAGATGAATATTTTGCTCCCTGCACCGTCAGTTCAAAGTAACGAGGAGGAGAACCAAATGAAAGGAGCTGAAGTTTAATTTACAATTTGTTTCTCACTATAATACACGCGTCTTCGAGGCCTTGTGATGCATTTTACTCTCAAAAAACATTTACACAACCAGTTTTTCACTATTTAAAATCAGTATAATCTATCGATGATACCAAGAGACCATCCCTGACTGAATTAACAAAGCCAGGACGCACAGCAGAAAATAAATGTATATAGAACATATGGTATCCTGTGTAATCTGCCCTGTACACAATTCTAAATATAGCTTTCTATAAATATATTAATGCACCATAATGTTGCAGGGATGATGGTGGTGTGGCTCACTGGGGAGAAGGTAAAAAACATTGCACTGTCTTTGCCCTGTGGGAGACGGGGTGGGGGGGGGCTGACAGACGCCCGGGTGTGAACACTGAAGGCCACTTTGAATAAGACACATCTTCTCAGTACCGGTTAGTGAATCATTGTTAAAACCGTTAAAACCTTTAATACACGTCAAATCAGACTTCATATGAACTCAGAGAATTTCCCCTCATGGAGAAATAAAACTTCCAGGTCCTTTAATCAAGGCCTTTCTCTTTTCTATTGTTTTTATTGAGTCACATCTGAGGGTTTATAATTAATTCCTTTTTATTCAGACGCTGGTTTTTCTTTCATTCAGCTTGAGTGCTCAGTTTCAGACCATCGGCTACACACTACTTTTCACGATAGATTATGGGAAACAATGAATGCACTGTATGGGGCGTAACAATTCAAACTAAACATTTGGAAAGCCCTTCACGATGTCAGACTCATGGGACTGTAGAGTGAGCAGTAGTCCTAATGTTCGGTACCTTTCTCCAGCTCCGCGGGGAACAGGTCCAGCCTCTCCACCCTCTTCTCCAGCTCGTACTCGGCCGACGCCGCCATGGGATCCACGTCCTCAGTTACGCCGGTCATAGTCCTCGTTGGGGTAAGTGGCAAACACCTGCAGGAGGAGAGAGAGACACACCGGGTCAGACTGAGTCACTGAGGTATCCCAGTACTGATCTGTTCATGTTTTTGGGGATTTCCTGAGATAAAAGTGACAGATTGATACTTGGCTTCGATTTAAACGCATAAAGCTGCTTTCAGACATGTAGTGTATTCTGGACATTTCCCTCTCTGACCCTGAGCATCTCCAGCTACGCTCTTCAAAGTCTGGACCCAACTTTCTGGATATTTTCCAAAGTTCAAGTCCGATAATGTCAAACCTTCTGACTCTCTCTGCCTTGTTTTCACTCGGCAGAGAGGTCAACCAGCAAAGGTTAAACCTGCGGTAAAATGAAATGTGCGTTTCCTCTCTTCTCTCTGCAGGCACGCTGACTTGTCTCTGCTTTGTTCTACTACCCACTTCTTCTTGGATTGTTTCCAAATATAGCGACTGCTACTGAAAACAGAAAAAACGCTCGACTTCCTGTGCACCGCGGGGAAACGCTGAATCACTGGTGTGGATCAGCAGGTGAAAGGGAAAAACACATTTACACAGACAATGTTGTAGATTGCATATTAATCTACTTTGTGCATGAATGTTCACATTTAAAACAAATAAGAAACTAGTTTTAAATAGGTTTGTTATCATTTATCTTTAGTTCGACAAGGGTTTTACTCATGTGAACAACTCTAGAGAGTCTGGTGGGTTTTAAAAATAGTTTTGAACAAGTGAAAGCTCGAGCAACTAGACTGTCCTCATGAAACCGCATTAAATTCACTAGATCCTGATTTGTATTCGCATCTGCAACAAATTCCCACACAAACTCACAAATTGTGAAGAGAGAGGAAAGTGTAGAGAGAGAACATTTCCTAGATCCAACTCCTGAAACGCATCTGTACAAAATGTCAGTGCTTCTTCAGTGACAGTCTGTGTATTGTGTACTCAGGAAAAAAATATCTACTACTAAATTCAATTAACACCAAATCCTGGGAGTTGGAACTCAGCCGAGACGAACCGGACTCGTGGTTTTGATAATAACTCGCCAGCGCTGTTAATACAGACATAATTCAATTGAAATTCATCGACCAAACTCAGCCGAGGCGGCCGCAGCGTTTCCTCGAGGCCTCGGAGCCGTATCGCTTCACAGCGGTAATGTGCACCGAAAACACTGTGGCGAGAAAAATCAATCACAGCCACTGAAGTAGCTCCCATGAAGAGAGAGAGGGTAGAGGAGAGAGAGAGGAGGGAGAGAGGAGGGGAGAGAGAGGGAGAGAGAGAGAGAGAGAGAGGTGGAGAGAGAGAGAGAGAGAGAGAGGAGAGAGAGAGAGAGAGGAGAGAGAGAGAGGAGAGAGAGTGAGAGAGAGGAGAGAGAGAGAGGAGAGAGAGAGAGAGAGAGAGAGAGAGAGAGGCCTCTGTTTCCAGGGTCCCGGCTTCCCACATTCACTCTGGTCCAACAGCATGACAGTTTACATAACCACCTCCAGCATGCTAATGGAGGCCTACTGCAGCTGCGCACACACACAGACACACACACTGACACACAAACACTGACAAACACACACACACACACACTGAGTTGAATCTTTAAAAGCCCTCACTTCTTCCGAGGTTATTATGTATGCACCACCTTGCACGGTCCACTAGCCTCACTGATTCAGAGCCGGACCTTCTTCTTCTTCTTCTTCTTCTTCTTCTCTCTCACACATTCTTTATTTATTTTATCTCCAGACTTCTCTCCTCTCATCCCTTTGTTCTCTCCTCTGCCACATTTTAACACTTTCTTTTCCTCTCTGTTTACTCTGCTCTCTCGCTGCCCCCCCTCGGCTGCTCAGTTTGTCCATCTGCGTTACAAACGCTCGCCTCTCGACTCCTCACGTCGCTCGGGCCTCGTCTCCCCGGCAACCCGCACAGTAAAGAGCCTGTCAGTCCTGACAGAGGGCTGTGAAATGAAGAACCAGCCCCTCCGCTCTGCAGCCATTCAGCGGTGGTTGTGTTTTCATGCTTCATCGAACACTGTACACGCTTCTGTTTCCACTTTTCAAGGCTTCATCGCCCACAGGAGCAGAGGTTGAGATATCTTTCATCTCATCATCACCGGGAAATCACACAAGTGGTGACGAGGCCGAAATCACACTGAGGCTTAAATATTACATTTACTATAAAGTTCAACTGGGGTCAAACTATTAAAGACATTTAAAAAACTACTTTAAGGAATATTTAGTGGCAACTATAAAAACACAACAGAGGTAACAATCTGCTCATCTAACTTTAGGCAAGAAAGCCAAAAAGTTTTTTTTATGTGATCATCTTCAAATCCACCATTTAAAGATGCTAAATTATCAAATTACTGTTTACAATTACAATTTCTGATTAATATCATTTGAAACTGAATATCTGAGGATTTTAGTTGAACAAACGATTTGAAGACTTTAACTTGAAATGTGCATTTTCCCCTTATCTTTAATCTTTTACAAACTGTACAGTCAATCAGAAAGGGAATCGGCATATTAATCCACAATGAAAATATTAATTACTTGCAAAAGCGACCCCACTAACACGATTTAAATCCCAGTTTCTGACATCAAACTGGACCTGACCCCGTTGCAGATGACAGATAGCACGGCAGCAGCAGCACGGACGTCTAATGGCTTCTGATTTAGGTTACCTTTGTATTTAGAGGGATTATCAGAATGTGGATTACAGACGATCAAACTACACTGTTTGCATCCTGAGTGAAAACAGCATAAAACAACAACAACAGCGCACGCCAAGCCTGCGTGGCCCCGTTGCACCGCTCCGCTCCTTGGGTTTAAAGATCAAGGGGCCCCAGCTGGTGGCCCCCGTGCCCTCATTCCAGAGCCACGGCACTGCAGAGGATCAGACCACGAGGCTCTGCTGCTTTTCAACAGGGCACTGGAAAAACAATGTGTGGGGGGGGGCGTGCTGTGACCTGCAGCCTTGAGCTAGCAGCCTTGAGCGCTGAAGGCCGGGCTCCACTCTCGGCCTCGCGGACACTTTCGCTTCCTGACGACAATGATCCCACTCCGGGGCCAGACTGGTCTAATTGGATCCCAGCATGATGCAACATTTCACCTCACCTCACATCTAGCCTGCAGCGTGGTAGATGAAACTCCTCGGACGGTGAGGTGGCTATCTTTGGAAGACAAACATTGGGATTAAAGGCAGGGTGGCGGAGGGGAGTGGGGGGGGATGGAGACGGACACTGTTCCAGTTGTGGCAGATAGTAGGTCAGAGGAGCCAACAGATGGCCAGGAAACTCCCTTCCTCCCTTCCTCCCTCCCTCCCTCCTTCTGTTTCCAGCCGCATGGGATGTCCTACAAAAGCTCCGGAGCCTCCACCAGCTCACAGATTGTGTGTTTTTTTGCATCTATAACGGGGGTGCCCACTCGAGACAGTAAAGTGTATAACACACAACCGACATGTGACAGCTAACACTTTACAATGCAGCTGCCGTGACAGGCCGATGGCTAAATGATAGAGCTGCAGCGGAAAGCCTGGTCCCCGCAGCGTGGTTGCATGTTGATGGACCTCTGGCTACAGTGTGATGATGTAACACTGTGGTGCTCTAACCAGCAGGACAGTACAGCCCCCCCCTCCCCCCCCGCGTAGCTGTTTCTTTCCCCTGCCCCTTATGGATTCAGCCAATAGGAAGTGAGTGGGTGGTGCCATTGGTTTTTTTCCCCACCCAAACAGAAATAGCACCTTTCCGCTCAGTCTCCCAACTTTCCACCACTTTTATTACCCTTTCTATTCTCGCAATTGTTCCAGCCGGTCTCCACTTCTGCTTTGAAACGCTGCAGTGTGTTTTAAAAGGTGATTACCGAGCTCTGTGAAATGGCTGCTCCCGGCTGTTTGGCTGGATATATGCAAACCGAAAGAAGCACTTCTCCTCTTAACGGCCCAATGACACCCCCATTAATTGCCTTTCCCAAACGACCACAGGTCTAACATGTCCAGAAGTGGCAGGTAATTGATTCCAAATCCTCCTGAAATTGGGGGTTAATCCAGATCCCAGATGTACGACATGCAGATAGAAAATAAGGATGCGTGTCCCCTCGTGGCCGCTCTGCCCCGGCCAACAAAATGGATATCGTGGGCTTGTCATCGTAATGGCTGCATGGCACCAGAGTTCATCCATTTTGGCAGGACAGTGTTTGGTCAGCAGTCGTATTTAGGCTTAGCGCTGACTCCGGGGGACTGACATGACAGCAAGAGAATAAGGTCAGCCACAGACGACTCAATAGCAGGATCGTATCTGGATGATAGAGACTTTACAACTAGATGATTACTATACCGCTCACATCACTGCATGAAAACCTATCTAGATATACTAGTATTATTTGTGTAATTTGTATTATACTTCATAATATTCGGTAGTCGACTAATGCCTACATTATTTTCTATATATGTTGTTTGACAAGATATGAATAATTTAGGTTAATTATAATCCTACATTTTATTCCCTGGCACCTTTCTACATACCCAAGGACACCTTACTATATATAATACCAATAAGCACATGAATAATTTAAGTTAGACCATCAAATCACAACTAGACCATCGCTGCTCGGCCTTGGCAGAGGCATTTCATCGTCACATAAATAGATCTAGGGACTTTCTGCAGTTATATTTTTGCACATATTTGTTTTCCCGTCTTTCTATGTAGATCCCTTGTGTCGCTTGTGTTATTCCTCTGTGCCACAGTAACAAACCGCTTGACAACACAGATCCTGGGTTGGAGTGTAAATGTTTACATGAGTCATAATCAGACTGTATAAGATGTAAATGGGGTATTGAATGAAATATTCTATTAGCAACTCATGTAAACATCATAAACTAAATAATATCTGTATAATATCCAAATATTTTGCATTTGAACATGTCTAGTTAGACAGTGCAGCACTGGTTAACATGGGAACTGCTTCAAAACAATGGGGAAAAGTATCGTAAAACAAATCTTGATCTCTTTGCAGGAACTAAAAGTCTTATCTCTTAATTTCTCCCTCGGGAGTCAAAAAGTATCTTAACCATAGAAGCTGTAAAGTCTTTGAAGCTCTACCACTTCAGTCACTGCAGCCAGCGTCCCTGTGCTGTTAGAGCTCATGAAGACGAGGGCAGGTTGGAGGAGATGACACCGGCTCTCAGACATCATGAGAGAGACCTTGCATAACGTGGCTTGTCGCAGTAAACTGAGGGAACGTGGGCGTATCCCGCTACAATGCTCGCAGCCCACCACCACTTCCACCACCACCACCACTGCAGGGCAGAGAAGTGGGGCACAGCGACCTTGCTGGTAATCCGTCTGCCCCCCCCCGCCCCCCGCCTGAGAGTAATTTACTGTACGAAAACGCCTCCGAGTCTAAGTAATAGGCGGTTTGAGGATAACTCTGACATATGGTGATGCATCACCTCTCCCCCTGGGGCCGTCGCTCACCGGCTGACCCCGGCAGGCAAACACAGAGCATCCAAAAAGGATTGCATTATGGGTACTCTAGCTTTCACGGTTTACAGCCAGTCCTCCTCGCTGTGCGTTTGTCAGATTTCAACACCCTCAGTTTATCATAATCTAAGAACAGTGATGGTTTGTGCTAATGACAGAGTGTGAAAGAAAATCATAGGTGTTCTTTGTGCCGAGTGGAGGGGCGGCTGCTCCTAGGCAGAAGAAACCCAGGTGTGTGTCTGTGTGTGTGTTGTGGTGTTGATTGAGGGGAGTGTGAGAGTAGGGAAAGAGTGAGAGCGAGGTGATTAAGGTGCACGGAAAATAAATCAGATTATTTTTGGTTTGGAGGGAACACAGTGTCAAACCAGGGGAGATTATCTATTTCATCTTTTTCAACAAAACTCTCTCCACGACCACGACATGAACTTCACCATCCACCGACACCGAGTGATTAGAGAAGGAAGCCATAACAAACGGGATAAATAAGACGGCTTCCTGCATCGGACGAGGGGGGGGGAGGCGGCCCTGAGCGGCGAGGCGAGTCTGTGACGATATAACAATGCTGCTATTTTTACTAACAGTAGGAGACTGGTGACAAAGAAGAGAAGAAGGGAGCGAGAGAGAGAGAGAGAGAGAACGAGGAGGAGCAGACAAAGGCTGGAGTGTGAACTCTATTTTTTTTTGCCGACTTGAGACGAGGAGGAGGGGAGACAGAGACGAGTGTTCACAGAGACAGAGGACATGTGCCCAAGACGTCCAAAACCGCCATCGCCACAACAAGCCGTGGCTGAGGCCCAGAGCTGATATGCACTGACATAAATGGCCACTTCCTGTTTGGAGCTGACACTGTGACTTCAGAGCCGTTATACAGTCGCATGACATTTTGAGCTGCATAATAACGCCCCTCCCATTTGACCACGCTCTCCCGCCTCTCGTTTTTTACTCTCACCCCGCATCAATCTCCATAACAAAAGGGCCACAGTGATACAGTGTGAAGGGGACGCAGCGGGAGGTTGTTCTCTGGTGACGGCAGCAGTGTCACAAACAAGTTCTGCTTTTTTTTTGTTTTTATAATCCAAGCCTGAGATTTGACTTCTTTATCGCAGCAGGAATAAAAGCTTCCTCCTCCTCCGGCTCCATCCTCGATCTCGTGAGGATGAAAAGGCTGTTTTCTCATTTTCTCCTGCTTTTAAAACTCACAATGACGGAGACACTAAAGCTCCGGAGTGAGTAATAAGGGATTTATGGGATTTTCAGCACGGGTGAGGGGGGTGAGGAGGGGGGTAAAGATCATTGTGTGGATATTAGAGCTCAACAGAAGCTCAGCACAAGTACGGGAGTTTTTTATTTTTATTTCTCATTTGCTTTTAAAGCTCCATTTCTTTTTCTTTTTTTAATGGAAGTTTGAAAAGAACGTATTTGTAAAGCTTTTATCATTTCCTTCCTTTCCTTGAGGAGATATGTTTACAGCCAGTGTTTCTCGTGCATCATTGATGTCTCGACAACAGTTTAATGAATTTCCCTCCTTATAAAAGAAAACAAACATTTACAAAGCAAATTTTGTTCTCTCTGTTTACATCAGTGTTTACATTGTCTCGTCGACCCCGTCTTCCTCTTCCTAACCACTCGATTGGGACATTTCTTGCGACGCTGTGACCAAATCGACCAAAGCTTCGTCAATGGGAAACAAAGTGACTCGTCAGAGCAAGCCACACTATTCAAACAAATCAGCAACAGGGGGCGCTCATGCTCACGCCCAGTACACGCTGCTACAGTCACCCACAAATAACAGAGCTACACGATTGCTCCAGACGTAAGTGACTGCAGCGGAACTTAAATTACTATTACCGTTGAAGTTACTCGAGAAAACGTGAACAACGCATTGGCTGACGCACGCCCGACCAATCACGAGCCAGCTGTCATGTCAGCTGTCAATCATGAAGCTTCACCCCATTTTATAAGCATCAAGAAGACGAGGATGAAGATGCAATAGGCGAGCAGTCACGTCGTCCATCTTTGTTTACAGTCTACGATGAGAACTCTGGACAGACACTCACATAGCCCCATTTGTTGGCGCCGTCGCCATGGCAATGCTCATCAATAGCTGTGTCTCAATTCTAATTCGGGAGCCGCATCCTTCGTAGGCTGCGTTTGAAGACCTAGCAACCGAGAGACTAGACTGTTCCAATTCTAAGGCTTCCACAAATCTATCCCCTATCTCCCCAGGTCCAAGATATACCATAATACAATGCACTTCATTCAAATTCATTTTTATATGCAAGTACACAAGTGAACAGCTAACAATGCAATCTATAAAGCCGATGCCGGTTGTGTAGAACGCGTCGGACAAAGGATGCGGCCCCTGACACAGCTTAGGAATGTGTAAGGTGGAACTTCTGAAGGACCCCTGAAGGAGGGGGTGCCTTCATTTGCCTGTTCAAATATTAACCATCATTTATTGCTCAGGTCTCCTTTACAGACCTTAAGCTCACACACACATATCAGGCTCTGGTGCTGTGTGAAGACTCTGCAGAGCCAATGTGCAGCCGGGAGGAGAGAGCAGCTTCCAACTCGACTGGTCGTGATACGGGACAGGAGCCCTTTGTCACTGGGATAGTTTCTGTGTGAGGGAATGTGTGTCTGTGTCTGTGTGTATTTTTGTGTGTGTGTGTGATGTTCAGTGTCAGGGCCCACTTCAGCTGCCTCAGACCTCGAGGCAGAGCAGCGAGTCTGAGCTGCAGAGGATCCGATGCTCTTCTCCGGATCATTACACCACCCACAGACACACAGAGACACTTTAAATCAACTCTACCTCCTCCTCCTTTCCTCTCCTCCTCCCCCCCCCCTCCTCCTCCTCCTCTCCCATCTCACTGGTCCAAGAGGAGATTTCTCGCTTCCTCTCCCTCTCCCTCTCTCTCTCTCTCTCTCGCTCACACACAAATAACACTCCATTACCCAATTCAGGTCCTAGTCCACTGTCCACTATCCACTCCTCTAAAAACAGGGCTAATTATCCAGGCCCTCTTTTTTTTCCCTCCTCCTCCTCCTCTCCTCTCTGAACCCCCCACCAGGCAATTATTTACAGAAGCAGCTCCAGATAAGTATCTACATTGCAGCTCTTTAGGGGCCCGTGTCAGCTGCACAGCAGGAATGCACGACCATCCGCTGGCAGCTGGGGACACTGGCGAGGGAGGGGAGGGGTGGGGGGTGTTGATAGTGGTGTGCACTGCCCCCCCCCGAACCCTCCCGCGTTGGAGCTAGGTTGAAAAATCAAAAGGGTCAGCATCATTGTGACACCGGCAGAGGCTGAGTGAGTTCATTAAAACAGCTGACGGAGATGAACTCGGTGGATGAACTTTGAGGTCAAGTTCAACCTTTGAAAACACAGGAGGAGGAGGAGAGAGAGAGGACAACCAGGGTTCAGCTCCTGGTGGTGTGTGTGTCCTCACCTCCTCATCTTCATAACCTGGATTCAGAGCTGTTAATGTGGTGTGTGTGTTTGGATCATGTGTCCTCACCTTGATGACGTCCGTGCTGAAGCGGATCTTCCTGGTCGTGGGGGGGCTCTCCTCAGCAGGCAGCCCAGTTATCTCCACACAGCTGGACTCCGGCTCATAGCTGTCGTCCTCCTCCTCTTCCTCCTCCTCCTCTTCCTCCTCGTCCACTTCCCCGTCCTCTCCCACCGCGCTGTAGGTGCTGATATCCAAAGAGTCCAGGCCCGACCGGTCGTCCCTCCGAGTCCTGTCCTCCTCAGCATCCTTGTCCCTCTCCTGCCTCAGCATCTCGCCCCCCTGCAGGTCTTCTCCGTTCTCCACGGAGATGCGGATGTCTCCATGCTGTGTTGTGCTGGAGGACTCCGAGAGTTTGACCTCTGCCCCTGCGTCTGATACAGTGCGTCCTCGCTCCTCTCCCACACCCAGGGGACGCTCTGACTTTGGGGAGCCTCGGCCAACACTCTGACCCCCATTGATGCCCTCTGATGGGGCAGCCATCCTCCCCCTGGGGGCCCTCGGGGGCCCCTCTTGGTCTCTCTGATAGCCCGCATCCTCGTCCTGGCCGCCTGCTGCAAAGGCACTGACTCTCTTTGTGATTATTTTGGAGTTCAGCACACCCACCTTGGCGCTGACCCCTCGGGAGGGCAGCGGCGGGGTGGAGGAGAGGCGGTGCAGGTTGTTCCGGAGCTCGGCGGCCCGCTCGAACACGGCACTGAGCTGGCTGACGGTGGGGGACACGGCCTCGCTGGTGTCCAGGCTGTCCAGGGACTCGGTGCTGCCGTTGAACCGAGCCATCACGTCCAGCCGGCCCTCCTGGAAGCTCGAGGCCTTGTCGGTCTTCAGCAGGACCCGGGTGGTGGCCAGCTTCTCCTGCTGCTGCTGCTCGAAGATGCGGCGGGTCTCCTGCAGCTTGGAGTAGCTCGGGGACGAGGCCCGCTGGTGCCCGTTCTCCGGCTTGGGGTCGAACTTGTTGACGCGCTCGGACACGGAGGAGCCGAGCTTCAGGAGCGCGCTGTGGTCCACGTTCTCGTTCAGGCTCCCGGCTCTGGGCAGGGAGAGACGCACGGATTTCTCCGCGCTCCTGTCGTCCTCCTCCTCCGCCTCTGCGTCGGCCGGGGCCGTGGTCTGCATCTGCTGGAACATGTTCTTGATGCGGTGCACGTTGGAGCCGTACCTGCGCCCCCGGGGGCCGTCCTGCATGTCCCCGTTGGAGGAGACGGGCTTCAGGGCCTGCATCCCCGCCTCGTACGCGTTCCTGTGCGGGGACGGGCTCCGGAGCGTGGAGCCAGAGCCGGTGCTCTTTGGATGTGGATTCGGTCTTCATCATGGTCGGGTCAGGCGGCGCAGCGGATGCTCACGGACGGCATGCCTCCTGTCTCGAGCCCCCGGCGGAGAAATCTGTGCGGAGAGCCCGACGAGCCCGGCAGATGGAGAGAAACAAAAACAACAGATCGCATTAGAGGAGGAGGAGGAGGAGGAGGAGGAGGAGGAGGAGGCCCTGTCTGCATCCGCTGCGACTCACGTCCCGACGCTACGGAGAAAGTGTGCACGATGCATCTGTCATTAGCCGCTCGCTGCTACACAATGAGAACCTGCAGCGGAGAATCGCGGTAGTGGTGAAGCAGCAGAGACGCAGGAGAAGCGGAGCAGCGAGGATTCACCGCAGCTGCACACAGATTGCTTCCGTTTAATCCCTTTTTCCAGGCAGCATCATTTTGATCTGTTCATTCTGGAAGCTGCAGATTTCTGCTGCTGCTGCTGCTGCTGCTCACAGCTGCTGCTGCATGGAGGAGCGAGCCCCGGGTCCTAGCGCCCGTTCTCCTCCTCCTCCTCCACCTCCTCCTCCTCCTCCTCCTGTGGGTCTGTGTCTGCAGCTGAAGCATCACTGAGACTCACCATAACACACTGGGAAACGTGTTTTAATGATGCAAAGTTTGGGATTAACAAAGGAGTAATGATAAAATATAATAGATACAAAAACAACTGCAAGAGATAAACTGGCTAAAATGAGTGATAGAAATGAAGGCTCAAAGCAGTGTGTGTGTATATGAGTGTGTTTGTGTCTAGATATATGAATGCACTAGTTTAATTGTAAAATATAGTGAAATTGAAGGTAAGATAATAAGGTAATGTAAGATCATCTAAGGTAAGATACATTAAGTTGAGATTATTCGAGATGGGGTATGGTAGAACAAGGTAAGATAAGAGAAGATAAGGTAAGATAATTAAGTTGAATAGGGTATGATAAGTAAATTTAAGATAAGGCAAAATAATAAGGTAAGATAAGAGAAGAGAAGAAATGCAGCATTCCATTACACCTCAGAGCTCGCAATTACTGACCCCTGACCTGGAAGCTGCGACTGGAACTTTGTAAACCTTATTTTGAAAAGAGTAATATAAATAAAGTTGTATTATTATCATTATTATAATTTCCCACATTTGAAAAAAAACGACTGGCTCCATCTGACAGATCAACCTGAGGTGACCTGAACTCGACTCTCATTAGGACCCAGCGGAACTTCCCTCACGTCAAATCTCTGGTAACACATCCGTTCTTCTCACATTGTTGCTTCCTGCGTCCTGCGTCTGTCAGCACACATGCACACATGATGCACACATGCACGAGTATCATCATAGACAAAGCCCCCCTGCTGCTCTCACACTGATTCCACTGATTCACCTGCACAAGGACACACACTTTGAGTCTCACACTGACAACACACTGCTCATGTTTACTAAACTCGTTCTGTCTGACAGCAGAGACTCACTGAGGCTGAAGGACACAACTGCAGGGACTGAGCTGCTGACAGTGAGGCAACAGCGCCACCTAGCTCTGCAGTGCTAGCCATGATGTGTAACCTGAGGAAAGTGACTGAGAGTGAAAGAGTTGAAAGAATAAAATGAAGTTTTTTTTCTGTTTATAGAACTAAGTTTATATCAATTCTTATAAGATATCAGCTTAAAAAAAAATACTTTTATAAATCTGAGTACATACATTGTATTACGTTATTATTGTGTTGTTATGTTTGTATGTTTTATGTCTGTGTTATTTTATTCCCCTGACCTTATTTACCTCCTTAGCCCTGAAACGTTTAATCCAGTTTAAACCATTTACAGTTCTTTGTAACTGTGTTTTTAAAGTGCTGTATAAATAAAGTGTATTATTTATTAACTTGTTCCTCCAGTACATAGAGAGTCAAATGATTTTCTAGTTAATGAATATTTAAAACTGTTTTCAATCCATTATTTCAGATGCAGTTTAGGTTCTTGAATAGAAGATTTACGGGGAAAAAACATACACCCATTTTTCTTTTATCTTTTAATCTACAATTGTTTTCCAAAAGCTTTAATAAAATAAATGGTCATACAACCAGGGGCAATAGTCCCGCCTCTGATTCCCTCCACATTTCCCACTGACGCCGTCCGGATGTTATTATAGGTGAGTGAAGTATAAATAGACCTGACGCGTCGCTGGCTGAGACCAAGCCCCTCTCCGCTTGCCCCTGTCAATCAAAAACCAAAACAAGATGGCAGGCTGCAGGAGCTGGGTCCTGTTCTTCACAGGCAAGTTTATTTATTTCTATTCTATTATTTCCACTTCATGAGACAACACAACAGGGGGGAGGCCTCCATCCGGCTGTGGTATCAGATCTGTGGTTTGTTTAAGTGTAAACATGATGTCAGCTGGGAAGGATCAGAGGCCCCAACTGTTAAAACTCCAACATCGGGGTGGGGTGTCTTTTAACTGTTTAAAGTCAAGTTAAACTTTGTGAACATTCAGATTCATCTCTGTGCTTCTTTCTCTCCACCTCGCCCTCCCAGTTTGTGCCGTCCGGTTGTCTGGTGCCGGGGCAGAGATCAAATTCACCATTCCTGTTGGGAAGTTTTTCACATACGAGCTGATGAGAGAAACTTTCCAGAACGACTTTGAACCTTTGTCCAAACTCTACGGTGAGAACCCCAAGGTCCTGAAGTTCTCCGGCTCGACAAACTTCAACTGTGCAATTGTTTCTTATTGTGTGTGTTTATTCATCTGCTCCTCTCTCCCTCTCTCTCTCTCTCTCTCTCTGTGTGTGTGTGTGTGTGTGTGTGTGTGTGTGGTATGAAGCTGGGTACTTGTATGATGACCCCATGAGTTTTAAGTGCAACAGGCAGAACTACCCCGACCTCCCGGAGTGGCTGCGCTTCACCCAGAGGCATCCCTACGACAACGGCTTCCTGTACGGCACGCCAACGTCTCCGGGGAAAAGTATAATCGAGGTAGGATGTCAACTGAGAAGTGCACAACCAGTAAACATGTGATACTGTAATAAACTATATAGAAAAATGTACAATACATTTTTTAATGTGTTTACTTCTTGTTTTCTAAGTTCAGGCTCTTTATATTTCGTTAAATTTGTGTTTTCTTTTTATTTATACTTATTTATGATTGAGTTTATGGTTAAACTGTATCAATCATTTATTTTTCATAAGGGTTTGATAATTTTAATATTTATCAGCCAATATATCGGTATAAGAAGTTATTTTACTTCCCTTCAGTATCAGCATCTGTTCCTAAAAATCCTAACCTCAACCGTGACCTCTGACCTAATCAAATTACATTCTGAAATATAGTTTTTCCTGTTTCCTGCAATAAACGACTCAAACGATTCTACTGAGGCTAAAATGAGGGAGAATTTGAAACATCAGGTTTCTTGTTCAAATCCTCGGAGACAAAGGCTTGAATTTCTCTCTGATTCATCAATAATTCAGCAAGAAACTGATCTTTGAAGAAGAAGAGAAACACAAATGTCTGAAGTGTCACTTTAGTCTGAAACAGAATTTATTACAACTTGAAAAACCACCAGATCTCCATTTACAAGTAGCCTCAGTTTACAGCTGTTCACTATCAGTCTTTTATATGATCTAAAGCCTTCAAACTGTCTTCATCACACATGCATGAGATTCTTTTGCAGCACAAAATCAAATCTATAAATCCAATGTCTCGTTTCTTTTGTACTAAGTTGCCACAAACCTAAAAAAAATACATGAAAAATGACCAGAAAAGCACAAATCTTTATTTTAACAGTCACTAAAACAATACTTTTTGAACACTCCAAGGTGTACGAGACATTTTGTCTTTGATCCAACTCACTTTGGGCCTTTTTCATGGAAAGTTTAACACTTACAATTCACTGTTACTTTGTTTATTAATCTGATTAATTGTTATGTCCTTTCTGACAGGTCTACGCTATGAACAAGCGGAGCTATGAAACTACCAGACAAATATTCGTCATCAAAATCGTTGCAGGTATTTAAATCATATCATAGATGTATAATGAAGTGTACTGGTGATGATGAATGGTTTATATATATATTTATAATTTGTATATTCTCATGTCTGGCTCAGAGAAGCTTCTGCCTTATCAAGCTGAATTCTTCATCAAGCTGAGGGAGATTGAGAAGGTGCTGCCCTCTGCTGTCCAGGATGCGATACAGCAGGATCTGCAGAAGCTGTGGGACACTGAGGCCTTGGAGATCCTCAACATGACCAACGCTCTGGACCGAGGAGGCCGGGTTCCCCTGCCCCTCGCTGGACACTTCGAAGGGTACACCCACAGTTTCCTGCTGCCTCGTTGTGTGGACCGAAAAGTGCGTCGGTTTAAAAGCCCCCTGCCTCTCTGTGTCAGTGTGTATGTGAAGGTGGGGTCCGAACAGTACTTCTCAGACTGTCTCCTGAGGGCCCTGACCCCCGAGTACCAGAGGCAGTGCACGTCGGGGGCAAAGGTCAAGATCCCTGGAGGCTGCAACTTCTGCAGCATTCCCAGCAACTGCATCAGCTGGTGCAAGATGGAGCTGGTGAGGAAAACTCACATCTGCACACTTAGTAGTGAATGAAAATATATAACACAAGATTACTTCAATGTTTTAAGATGTGGAAAAGCTTTATGCAAAACTATATATCTCTCAATATAATAATGATAATATAAGATTTAAAGCAGTTAGTGACTTTTTACACACTTTCCTCCTCTCTCCTCGTCTCTCATCTTCTTCCTCCTCCTCTTCATCTTCTCCTCCTCTCCTCCTCTCCTCTCCTCCTCCTCCTCCTCTCCTCCTCCTCTGCAGTTTGATCTGACGAAGCAGCAGCCGGCTCCTCCTGCTCCCACCGTCGGCTCCGGGATCCTGGAGGCCGCAGGGGACTTCCTCCCCCCCGAGTCCCCCCCGAGCAGGGACTTTTTCCCAGACTACCTGGTGACAGTGATCGTTCCTCTGATCCTCGCCATCATCCTGTGTCTGCTGCTCGCCTACATCATGTACGGGCCGGCGAGAGGGAGTGTATGTATCTGTATCTTTACCTCCACCTTAAAGAGAGACTTCCTAAACTCTTCATTGACCCCAGTGAACTTAGACATGTTGTTCTTTTCTTTTTAATTCAGTGAAAAGAGGAATGCAAGGACCAACCAGTAAGTACAAATACTTTTTCATTGTTTTCTTCACTTGCTGTTACCAGACTTTTTTGCAGTGGTGGAATGTAACTGAGTACATTTACTTAAGAACCGTTCATAAGTAACATTTTAAGGTGCTTTGGTTAAAGGGAAATATACTATTTACTCCACTAAAGTGACAAGAAAAATTAGCAATATTGATAATTGATGGACGGAATTATCTGAAAATAATGAATTAGTTAGTTGTCAGAGTAGAAATATTAGAATATTCTGTAGTTTTATGAAGTAGCGACACAGTGAAACGTAACAAACATGAAGCAATACTTGGGTAGAGTACCTCAAAGCTGTAGTTATGTACTTAAGTAAAAAGTACAGCTGACGTTTTCAGTCATTCTCATGGTGAAAAATACAACCAAAACTTTCAGAATCACAGTTTGAGTCTCTTATTTAACTAATTAAGTATAATAAACAATATAAACTCAAGTGAAGCCTTTAGAAAACCCACCTCACAGTGTGTGATCCTCTGTTTTTCTTGCAGGATCCAGCTGTACCACCACCACACCATCCACGGTAACACGGACGAGCTGAGGAGCATGTCGGGGAGCCGCGGCGTCTCTCCTCCTCTGTCCACGCTGCCCATGTTCAACAGCCGCACCGGGGAGAGGGCCTCCCCGTCCCTGCAGTCCGACAGCCCCACCATCCCCCTCATCATGGCCCAGCAGTGAGACCCTCACCCACTGACTCACCCACTGACTCACCCACTTTGATTACTTCTGTGACTTTTCCCTCAGAGACGTCGGCTGGTTAACTAACACACATTTGTTTCTCCTCCCCTGTCTGTACAGTGACCCCTACTGTGACACGCTGCCCAGGTAAACACGCTCATCGGACTTCCTCCCATTCTTCATTACTGATGATTCAAAGCGTTTCCTTTCTTTTCTTTTGCAGATAATAAGACAAAGGACAGAGAACGTGTTCGTTCTTAAACCACTTTGCTGCCACAGTTCTAGATTTTTGCTGTGAGAAATGTGTTTTATCTTCTTTGCCTCCATTTAAATAGATGAAGTGTGCAGTTATCGTTATTTCACCCTGTTTGATTATTAATAAAAATATATCAAAAGCCTCATTTACTCAGTCATTGTTCCATCAGTTGTAATCTGACCTTTTTTAGATGATTAACATCCATACCCTCCATTGTACAGTTGCCTCACACAGCTCATTGCTTCAGGATTTTACACAATACTTAGTATATAAAACACATAATTACTTCACCAGACTCAATAGCACGTCTTTGATGGTAAAATAATAGAATTACAAGGCTACTTTTAATGTGTAGGAGACACAGGAAGTAACATGATAGATGGCGGAAAAAGCTCATTAAGAGTTTGAGTCCAATGTATTTATTCGCAGAAAAATGTTTCAGCAAATATTGTCCAACAAAAGAAACTTATCCTGCTCATGTGATGGGAGAAAAGACCAAATGAGCAAAAGAGCGTCAACGTTATTGTTTCCAAACGTCTCAGTTTCTGCCCGTCCAGACTCACATGTGTGATTTCAGACAAAACAATACAATCTGAGAAACATAAATGACGGAGAATCTCCATCAGGTTTCCATGAAGTTATGAGAAAAACACCAAACGCAGCATCAGCCACAGAACCGGTTCATCTGAGGAGCAGCGACTGAGGAAGTTCACACGCTGCTCCACTGACGACCTGATGGGATTCAGGAGCTGTTGATTCTGAGGAGGTGTCGCAGCCTCAACTTGCATTTTAAATGTATGTGAGTGATTCTCCCAAAGTCCAAAGACATGCAGATTGGGGCTTAGGCTAATTGGTATAGATGATGAATGGATTTGTGTTAGTCTCAACCCACAATACAATGGATGTTGGCTACTTGATGGGGCACTTCTGGTCTTTTTGTGGCCCAGACAAGATGGATGTGAGTTTAAATAGCCAACTTGTAAAAAAAAACTACTGTGGCCCAAATACCCTAAAACCGATGTGGGCCAATTGTGGTAAACATGCAGTGCTCTGGGCAAGGTGTCATCTGGCTGTGAACCTAAAGTGGGCCATGTGGTGAATGGTGTAAATGGTCCAAATGGCACAAAACTAATTCATGCCACCTCTGGTTGACCTTAGCTCACTTTTGCGATCTGGTAAAACAGGAAGTGGGATGTGGGCCAAACCAAGTGGTTCTCAGTGAAGGGTCCGGACCCCACCGATGAAGAAGAGGTGTCATAAGAAATAAACACATCTGTGAAGGTTCTCTGCCTTTAGAACTGAAGACTCGGACGACACTCTTTACACCTCCTCAGTCTTTTCTCAGCTTCTTTAAAATGTTCCAGTTTTGCCGTCGGGTTAAGGTCAAAGGTTAAAAACCTTAAGCTCAGCAGCAGGTTTCTGATCCTGTTTGGTTCAGTGTTGATTCAAAGTCGCTGTAGTTGCACTAGAAGTCCAGAAGAGGTCGCTGGTGTAGTTCCTCAGTTTTTTTGTGTGTGTTGGAGTTTAACACACACACATCTTCTCCGCTGTTAAAGGTGAACATTTATTTCCATGCAAATTCTTTTCCCTAGTTTATGTCTGATAAACAATTTTAGCTCGAATTCGTTGAAGGAAAACTTCTGATTGGATATTGGCCTCGTTTTCACTGCTGCTCATTGGATGAACATTCAGTGCAACTGCTGTGGAACAGTTGATTTCTACTTTACTTCCGAGCCGGGTCAGTCACCGTCTTCCCAAAATGAAAGTGTAAAAATGGCAGCTTCAGTGAGGAGCACAGTGTTTTTACACCAAATCCTTAACACCTGATTATTTTCTTTTTTGTTTCGTTCAGTTTCACAACAGTTGCCAAACGGGACAGTGAAAACTCCGCCTCTGAGTAGACCACTTCACATGCTTTATTTTCAGCACCCAAAATAATTAAAAACATCTCGATTTATTATACATGTACAAAATAAGTACAGAATCTCTCTTTTAAACCATGAAAAGTGGGTCTGCTTCAAATTTCTTTTTTAAGAAACCCTTGGCGGAAAAAAAGACATCAACAAACAACATAAACAACAGGGTGGGATGAAGTGTGCTGTTCTTTCTTTTAGTGAAGAGGAGGTTGGTAATTTGTTTTTTTTCCACAGGGGCAAACAGACAGAAAAGATCAACACTGAACACACGGGCAGGGAAATGAGATTTGAACCAGTCACTTGCTTCTGTCGTATCTACAGAGACATGATTTTGCATGCGTAACATCTGCATCGACCTCTGTCGTCAAACCAACACTTAAGAAGAAAACAATTGCATTGCATAGACAACAAATCAATTTAGTAGCACCAAAGGTTCTGCAGGCATTAGTGGCAGAGATTACAGTATTGACGGCTTTTAGTTTCACCATCAAACACCAATAACTGGACCTCTTTGATTTTAGTAATAGCACCTTTGAATGTTTTCTACTCCCTTGAATACTTGTTTGTGTAAAATATACCCTTTTCGTTTAAGAAAAAAAACAAAACACGGGGGTGACTTCTTGTTATGAGGTAGCCATCTACGCATCGTGAGCCTCTTTGTCTTTCGGGTGTTTTCTCTTTCGTGAATTTAGAACAAGGAGACACTTCACACTTTTTACAATTTATTTAACACCAGAAAAATGGTACACATCACTTGTTGTTTTCAATGTCCTTCCGCACCGGTAGAAAATGGCAAAAGTCACCTGTGTTTCATTGCGTGTGGAATCTGTTTCTTTTTTTTTCTCAATCTCCAGGGGGACATTTTACACAAGTATATATTATATTCTTGTTGCCAGTGGAAACAAACGATTCTTTTTAAAGTGTCCTTGTGGTCGGTTTCAGTTGAAGTAACACCGTCTTCAGTAGAGTGGTTTTAAGCATGTGGACCAATGGCAGCCGAATGAGTTTTGAATGCATAGAAAAAAGGATTTTAGAGATGACCGCTAGAAAAAAAAACAACAATGTCATGTCCATATTTCTTTCTTTTTTTACAAGAAGCAAACGGGGCCAACTTCGACGCCAAATTCCTGATCAGGTGCACCAACATCCATAGGAGCAATGTCAATGATGGGCAGGCGGGATGTTTTTGATGTCTTGTAGTCGATGACTGTCTTGCCCCATGAGCCAGTGTGTGTCTGTGGAGAGGAAGAGGAGGAGAGAAGGTTAGAAGCAGCTCTGATTACCTGTGCTACAAGTGCTACAAGGAGCCAAATCTGTCCTGGAGGAACTCACCGTGCAGCCATCCTCGCTGACGCTGTATGTGAAGCGGCTGTTGCCCTCGGCTCTGATCTCGACGTCGTTGGAGCCCTGGAGGAGCAGAGCCTTCTTCAGGTTGCCGGTGGCGGCGTCCATGTAGGCGATGCTGTTCTTGCAGTGGTATGTGACGTTCTGAGAGGCCTGGTTGGACATCAGGCGCATGAAGGTCATCTGGATGCTAACATCCTCGGTATCAGCTCCATCGGTGCCATACTGGAACTGGAGAGTGGAGGAAGGAGAGGAAAGCATGAGTAACTAAACGTGATCCTACAGTCTATCACTGGATGAGGAGGATTTTGCTGGAAAGTTTTTTGACTCTTTTCTTTTGTCCTCGACCTCCTCACCTGGTATCCACCGGTCATGGCCTCGCTGAACCAGACATGCTTCTTCTCTTTGATGTTCTTGCTGTTGTACCAGTTCTTCATGGGGACGGTGGACTCGCTGGGGTAGACGCAGGTCTCTCCAGTCTCCATGTTGCAGTGGACCTTGATGGCATCCAGAGCAGAGCCCTGGTTGGGATCGACCCAGTAAGAGCCTGTAACAGAGACATTAAATAATGTGAGTCAGAGTTTATCCTCATGCTATACTTTATCTAAAGGTCCCTGCCATGCACTCACCGCTCTTCCACTCAGGGTGGCACATTCTCAGGTCACGGCACATGCGGGCGGGGCTCTTCTGGGTGCCGTCGGGGCTGCGGATGTTCTCGACCTTCTGGGACAGGGTCTTGAGGGTGGTGTCAACCTCCATGTCGCGATCCTGCATCATTTTGGGGTCGTCAGCGCGGTATCCTCCACGGAAGGGATCGGGGGCCTTCTCCTGAGATGGCTGGCTGATGAAGTCAAATCCGCCACCAGGAGAACCAGGGGGTCCAGCGGGTCCTGGAGGTCCGGGAGGACCCTGTTCGGAGGCACCAGGGGGTTTACAAGCTGCAGCTTCTTTCAGAGTGTAACATTTGACAAATCTGTGGATATAATGTAGACAGCAGCGCAACTTACAGCAGGTCCCATCTCTCCATTGCGACCACGAGGTCCAGGGGGTCCGATGGGTCCGGGCAGACCGTTCATGCCATCCTTACCAGGGGAACCATTAGATCCAGCAGGTCCCTATGGAGTTAAAGCAATATGATGAGCAAGTGAAGAGATAATATCAATTTATAAGAGTCAAGATAGTTATTTTTATAATGTCCTGATTATCATGCATTTTATGAGTGGCCATTAGCACTGCACAAAAACTTTATTATTATTTTTATTCTGTGTTGAAAGTAAACTACCAGTGATGTGAGAAATGTGACACTAGTTGTACTTACTCTGGGTCCAGCGGGTCCAGAGGTACCAGCGGGTCCTCTCTCTCCAGATGCTCCCTACAACCAGATGAAGACATCAACATCAAATATTTGTTTCTGAAATCTGCAAACTATTATTTTTGCTTCTGTGTAATAACAGTTACTTACAGCGGTACCGGGCAGACCTGACATTCCGGTGAATCCTCTGTGTCCCTTGTGTCCTCTATCTCCAGCATCACCAGCCTCTCCTCTGTCTCCCTTGGCACCAGCTGGGCCCTGAACAGAGACAACAGGAGGTCAAGGTGCCATCTCAGGCTCTGCATTATTTCAAAAAAATGATGCCAATATGTGTAAATTATGCATATTGTGTAGAAATGAACGTACAGCAGGTCCACGGACACCAGCGGGGCCAGAAGGACCAGCAGGACCAGCGGGACCCTGGAGGACAGAGAGCGAGTGGGAAAGTTAACTTCTCAGTCACGTTCCAAATGTACAATTTACATTTATTTTGTAAAGTTGAACTTACAGCCTCTCCACGGTCACCATTCTTGCCAGAGGGGCCGAAAGCTCCGGGAGCTCCAGGAGCACCAGGGGCTCCAGGGGCTCCAGCATTACCAGACTCTCCACGGTCTCCCTACAGGGGAAGCAAACCTCCAGTCACACAATGCTAGGCGGCTTAAGGCTAACAGTAATATTTATGCAGGACTCAAGCAGAAGCTTTTGTTTTCAGATAATATTTGGTAAAGATTGAAAGAGGAAGAGGAAGGTTACCTTGGGGCCGGAAGCTCCATCGCGACCAGGGGCACCATCGTTACCGGCAGATCCCTGCGGAGGAGCAATATTCACAGGGTTCGATGGTCAGCAAACCATTTGCTTGGTATCCGAGCCAACACAGTGCATCCTTAGCCAATAAATGAATAAGTGTTTTGTCCCTCCTGTCAGAGAATATCACGCACCTCACGACCAGCCTCTCCAGTAGCACCAGACAGTCCAGGGGGTCCTGCAGGTCCAGGGGGTCCACGCTCGCCATGGAGTCCAGCGGGTCCCTGCTTACCAGGCTCACCCTGAAGAGACACAAGAGAGGTTAGCGCACTGCATGTAGGTGGACAGAAATAATGATGTGCTCAGGTGTGGTATATCATTATGAGCTGAAGTTCGTTCTGTATTCATATACCTGTGTTTGCAATACTAAGTTAATGCAAAGGAAACAATCAAGATTCTAGCAATATTCTGTGTTTTGCTGTAATTTAGCTCACAGACAATTTGGGATGCACTTTAACCAGAGGGTACTCACAGAGGGTCCAGAAAGGCCAGAGTTACCACGCTCTCCACGCTGTCCGGGGAGACCGACCATACCACGGTTACCAGCAATACCTTGGGGTCCGGGAATACCACTGGAACCCTGCACAAAGAGACACAGCGACAAGTGAGCAGGCTCACAAATGAAAACACCTTGACAGAACACCTAGTGCATAGTCACAGCCGCAACTCACAGGGGCACCATCGGCACCAGCAGATCCCTTCTCTCCATTCAGTCCAGGGGCACCAGGAGTACCAGCCTCACCAGGGCGACCAGCAGGGCCAGTCTCACCACGGCCTCCTCTTGCTCCATCTTTGCCAACGGGTCCGACGGGTCCAGCGGGTCCGGCAACTCCCTGGAATCGAAAGAGGAGTCGAGATATTGAGCCGAAATGTGCTGAAGACCATGATGGTAGACAACATCATGTGTTGGTTGTGATGGTACTTACAGAGGGGCCAGGGGGTCCAACTCTGCCAGCGGGTCCAGGGAAACCAGTAGCACCCTAAAAGCACACGTACACAGAAATGAAATCCCAAATGAAATTCTAGCAGCAACTTTTCCAAATGTTAAAATGTCGATGGGATACTCACAGGAGATCCAGCACCACCACGAGAACCTTTAGGTCCAGGGGGTCCGGCAGGTCCCTGTTGACGGGAACATTTGCAGGTTAAAGAGGGAGCACCATCCAATCATTTCTCAGAAATTATCTTAAAAAATTTGGAAAGTGGGACCACATGCAAAGAGCAGTATCATTTGATTTGTGGGTCTACCTGGGGACCGGCAGCTCCAACAGGTCCAGAGGGTCCAGGGGCACCAGCATCTCCCTTGGGTCCGGTATCACCAGACTCTCCCTTGGCACCAGGCTGACCATCAGTACCCTGAGGTCGGAGGTCAAGACACAACGCAAGTCAACACATGCTTCCTTAATCCGGCGCGGATCTCAGGTGTAATTTCACAAAGTTGCAAGCATCTTATTCCTGAAATGTAATTATCAAAGGACTTACAGGAGGTCCAGCGAAGCCGGCGGGTCCTGAAGGTCCAGCCTCTCCACGCTCACCCTGTTGGAGAAATAATGGAAGAAGTCTTGGGGTCATTCAGACGTAAGTGTGTCGAAATTAAATTAAGTTTCACTTTTTTAGGTTTTTTAGTCTGAAGCTAGGTGTGTGGTGGGACAAGAGCTTACAGGAGATCCACGAGGTCCACTGGATCCAGCGCCACCAGGGGCACCACCCTCACCCTAAAACCAAACGGGACAGGAAAAAAATCTGGTCAGCAGACAAATCAGTTGGTTGTAAATACTTATTTCATAGCCTAATCTGAGCTATTTGCTTGATGATCCATTATATTGTTTAAGATAATCATGAGGGATTAAGTCCGGGGACACTTCTGAAACTGATCTCAGCTCTGTATACTGTGTATATGAATGAAACTGCTGTGACAAGGGATGACAGACTTGACTTAATTCGTGATAACATAACAAAGCCCAGGCATAATGAACCTGGATCTGTCATAGTTGCAGAAGAAGAGAAAAGTTGTGTCCGGTCTCACCTTCTCACCCTGAGCACCAGGAGGTCCAGGGACTCCAATAGCACCGGACATACCACGAGAGCCGTCTTTGCCGAGGGCACCATCAGCTCCCTTGACACCAGCATCACCCTGAGACGAGAACAAAGTCATGAAGGTCACTTTTGATAATATAGTTTAGCCAGTTTTTATTCATAACAAGAACCTAAATTTGTCAGTACATCATATTTTGCTGATCAGATAAGCGAGGGTACCACTAGAATTTTGGTATTCATCAATAATCTTCATATTTACTGAATTAATGTGGTCTATGCTCCTGTCTTACATATTTTGAAGATGTAACATGTGTTTAATTCGTGCTAGTGCATTAAGTTAGAATAAGTTCAGCCATAGTTCTTTGGGCAAATACTACCCTGATAATTCAAGTAAATATCTGAAAGATGAAATGATGTGACAGAAAGGAAATCTTTTTTTTCAAGTGAAACTACACAGTGAGATAGATTCTCCCCCTTGTGACCAATAATTTAAACTGTTTCTCATTTGGTTTTGGTCACAATAAACCTAAATAAATTAAGTGTTGTATTTGTGCGATACTCACTCTCTCTCCCTTGGCACCGGAGAGTCCAGAAGCTCCGCGCTCACCGGGCATACCCTGCATACCGGGGGATCCATTAGCACCAGGGGCACCACCGGCACCGGGCTCTCCCTGTACACAAACACAAAAACATTAAACAATCACAGTATTTAGCAAGTCAAGAATCCACTGGACATAAGCAGCGGACAACAACGTGAGGTAAATGTGCAAATGCTGTTAATATTTGTTTTTTATTGAACCAACCTTAGCTCCATCGTTACCACTAGGTCCGGGGGCACCACGGGCTCCAGTTGGGCCAACAACGCCGGAAGTACCGCGCTCACCAGGGAAACCTCTGTCGCCCTGAAGGAAAGAAGGGAGACGCATCCGTCATGAGCCTTTTAGCTAAAGAGGAACTGAGGAACAGTGATTGCATTTGGAGGAGATACTCACTCTGGGTCCGAATGGGCCAGGGGGTCCAGCCTCACCGTTGACACCCTGAAGAAGAGAGGGGAAGTGGAGATGGTTATCATGGACTATGAATAACTGTGTAGGATTTTGAGCAGCTTGATGTGCAATGAATCTTCCAAAAGTAAATGTGTTGTGTGTGTATTATCTATATACATGTTTTTATTTGGTTCATATCTGGTTATGTATACACAAAGGCCTAGTTCTGATCCAAAACCAATTCCCTGTGACTCTTACCTGCTCACCAGGCTTGCCAGTCTCACCAGTAGCGCCTTGGGGTCCAGGAAGTCCCTGCGTAAATAATGAACAAGAAAAATGTGTGATTAATATGTAGAATTGTGACACAGCTCAGAAACACAATGAAATAATTTTTTACAGAGAAAGAAGTCAGGCTGCAGAGAAACCGACCTGGAATCCAGGAGGACCAGCGGGTCCCTGCTCTCCCTTCTCTCCAGCAGGTCCCTGAGGAAAAAGAAGCAAAGTCAAAAATGAGAAACCCTGGAACAGTCTTAAAGATGTGAATTTTTCCTATAAAATAAGCAATATGTGGCTAAATGAAGCAGATGAAAAACCTACAGCAATGCCAGAAGGTCCTGGTGCACCAACGTCACCATCTTTGCCAGGAGCACCCTGTGAACACAAACAGTAGCCAAACCAATTATCATCAGCTTTTCAGCTTGATTGGCATTTAATTTCAATTTAAATAAATTTACAGAGTTTGAAAATATTACTTACAAGAGCTCCAGTAGCACCAGCAGGTCCTCTCTCGCCGGGCTTTCCACTCTCACCCTGTTAACAAGAACACAGTCCCACTTACTTCCGCTGATTGAGGATTTTACATCAGCTTAGTTGTAGTTTTAGTTCCAGTTTGTGATCTTATATTTCAATGTAAACTTATTTTAATTTTGCATTCAAAAGTAAAACAAGTGCTGATGTTCTGTTTACTCACACCAGGTCCCTTGGGTCCGGGGAATCCCATAACTCCAGGCTGTCCTCTGGATCCAATGGAACCGGCAGGTCCGGAGCGGCCATCTTGTCCAGGAGCGCCCTAACAGGAGAAGAAAGAAAACATTTATAATTGATCACAGCTGCAATCTTCTTCATTTAATAAAAAAATAAATATCAGATTCTAATAATGACTCAGTACTTACGGTGGGTCCAGCTTTGCCATCAGGGCCAGGGCTTCCTGGGCTACCACTCACACCCTATGAATAAACAGGATATGAGATTCACTGAGCATAAAGAAAAACAATAAAGTTTTAGTTTCAACACAAATGAAGGAAAATGCAGTTGAACTCACCTTTGCTCCAGGAGCACCAGGAGCTCCGGAGTTTCCAGACTCACCAGTTGCTCCCTGAGATCCCATTGGGCCGGGGGCACCACGCTCACCAGGGACTCCCTGTCAAGCAAGAGAAGAGTCAGGACAAACAGTGGGGTGAGTCTATGTCCATATTTCGATCTCTGCTACAGTGAATTTGACAGATTTACTACTGATATTGGAAACGCCGCCTAACTCACCTTGGCACCAGCAGTTCCATCACCACCAGGGAAACCGCGAGCTCCAGGGCCACCCTATCAGGAAGAACACACACAACAAACCATGTTACTAACTGTGGTGTTAATGCGCAGCAGTAAATCCCCTTGGGAAATTATCATAGCAAAATTGTGCAAAATCCTGTGTATGAGCATTGATATCAGGATGTAAAGAAGGAGATGTGAGGTTGTGTTATTTCAATACAAAAGGTAGTGTGTCATGGTCAACACAATTATTATCCTTAGCATTTGGCCCATGATGCAGTTCAAACTCCTCCTTAAATCAGTGGCAACTACAGCATGTGACAGAAGTTTAGATGTTGAAGAGAACGAGGGGGTAACGTACACGTTCTCCATTGGGTCCACGAGCTCCAGCACCACCGGGCTCTCCGCGGGCTCCTCTCTTTCCCTCCTCACCAGAAGGTCCAGGGAGTCCCTGAACTCCAGCGGGGCCCTGGAAGAGACAGGAAGGTCATCGAAAACCAAGGTCTTCCATCTCTGGTTATTTCCCAATATCAATTTTTTGTTACTGAAACTTACACCATCTCCCTTGGCACCAGGCTCTCCCTTAGGACCGGAAGGTCCGTGGTCACCCTGTTGGAAAATAAGAGAAACATTTTTCAAGTCGTCATATCACATGGAGCCACGTATGTTAAAACTAAAAATGTACTGTTGTCTACTCACATTGTTACCCTTGGGACCAGGAGCACCAACGGCGCCCTGAGCTCCAGCAGGACCACGGGTTCCGGGGAAACCAGGAGCACCAGCAATACCAGCGTTACCCTGTGGGAAGGAGAATCAAGAAGTTAGAAAACCTTATATGCAGCAGATAAGTGTCATGAATGTGATCACTGTGCATGAGACTTACAGGAGCACCCTTGTTACCGGGGGCACCATCAGATCCGGGGTTTCCCTGATAAAAGAAAAAGGACATAAAGTGTTAAATATGAATAATACTAGATTTATTCATGATATTAATTTTACAATGTTTGAAAGAGAGCATAGAGCGAGTCCAGTGTCTACTCACAGCAGGTCCAGCGGATCCAGCAGGTCCTGGGTTACCGGGCTCACCACGGGATCCCTGGGGTCCCTCGGATCCACGGCCTCCCTGAGGGCCAGACTCTCCCTGTGGAGGGAAGCAACAGGCTCTTTAATATTATGACTAATAATGGAAAATAAAACAAATGACGTTAAAATAGTCCCAACATTGATCTGAAACTGTTCTTCTCTTCAAATAGTCCATGTGCTGACACATTTGTTTTGTGTTTCCTCACGGCTGACTTTGGAGCCTCGGGGTTGTCATTTATTAATTGTAATTGCACTTAATATAATTGTCCTACTAATGAGCATAATCAGGGAGATGATGAGACATTGAGACAAAGTTAGTGAGGGGCTGATCAATTCAAATGTGGGTTCATCAATAGCCACATTAGCAAAAACATTTAACGACGCAGACCACAAAATAGTCTGATAATTGATGGACATGAAGCAGGAGAGCAGAGAGTTACTGCTGCACCTGATCTATGGGTAATTAACATACTAAGCCAATTGTCTTTTGGGATGTGAGGTGAAAGTTGTCTGAGTATGAGGTCACCTACCTTAGCTCCAGCACCACCGGGGAATCCAGGAGGACCAGCGGGTCCAGTGGGTCCCTGAAAAACAACGACGCAGGATGTCAGCAGAGAAAATTGATTCTAAAAGATGTGCAACTAATTCTGTGCTATCATCCCACTGAATCCCACAACCATTTTGCATTAGTGTCACTAAAAAGTTCTAAGTAGCCTGGGTGATTCTGCAAGATGCAAAAATACCAACTCACAGGAGGTCCAGAGCCACCAGAGTTGCCATCGTTTCCACGAGCGCCCTGCGGAGGAGGAAGGAAAAAGTACATGAGTCAAAATATGTGATATTAAACTTTAAGACATCTATGTGGCTAAAGATCACAGTTAGACCGAAACAATGGCCGTCACAGGTGTTTCAGTAAAGAGATAAGTTTACTCACAGATGGGCCAGGGGGTCCGGGGCGGCCTCTCTCACCAGGGAGACCACGAGCACCCTGGAAAAGACAAAAAAACAGAAAAAGATTAATTTCACAGTGCTACGACATTTTTCATATCAGCTTTTCTATATGCAAATCAACAAATTGTTCGATATGAACCAGAACCTACCATGGAACCGGGGATACCGTTCTCACCGGAGGAACCAGGCTCTCCCTGTGGACGAACACAGGATGGAATAAGAGATTAGACGGCTGTAACCTGGAGGTTCCAGCTTAAACACACGAGTGGATTTTGTAATGTAGAGCACATCCTGCTATCTCACCTTAGGTCCAGCAGGTCCACCATCTCCCTTGGCTCCATCAAGACCGCTGAAACCCTGTGGACAAAAATTCGTGAGCATCATGAAGCTCAGCACAGGGGTTGAAAAAGGAGGCTTTTAAGGTGTTCAATGCTTTTCCGCACTCACTCTGTGTCCCTTGATGCCGGGGAGTCCGGGAGTTCCGGGGAATCCACGAGCACCCTGCAGGAGGAAAAACAAGATTCATATTAGATTCAAATTCATGTAATAAATCTTACTATAAGGATTTATTCTGAGTTTCGAAGAACTAATGCTGAGGAATTCATTAAAATGCCTCTAAAAACAGATCATTTGGGAGATATATACCAATTCTGGGGTAATGTTTTTGGCTGACCACCTTCTGACCTTTGCCCTCAATGGGAATCACTCACCTGAGATCCAGCAGCTCCGCGCTCACCGGGGCGTCCAGGTTTGCCAGGCTCACCCTGTTGAAGACACACAGACACAAGGTTAGTATTTGTAACAGGTGTGTAAGAATCAACAGGAGTTCCACAATAATTAAATAAATAGTCTCTTAGTAAAGTCTATGACATATTGCACATATCAAATGATGCCAACGACTAGAACACCAGTGCAAATAAAAAAACATATTTAAGACACATTAATAACAGCTCTGTCTTTCTGTGGGTTAAGTCTGAACATGACTCCTCGTAAACTAGGATAAACAGGAAAGGAAATAATCAAGTCACTTACATCATCTCCGTTCTTTCCACTGGGGCCACCGGGACCGCGGGGACCCATGGGACCCTAAAAACACCAATAATTACATTATTAGCATCACTCAATTAATGCTGAATGTTTACTGGGTAAAGAGCGAGGGAGGGGGGAGGGTGAGTGTGTGTAACAGGAAGTGGAAGCGAGAGAACAGGAAGTAACGTGTGAAACTTGGAGGTAAACAGAGTAAATAACATCTTATTGATCAATAATTGTAATGTAGATTTATGGGGTTTCTCGTTAGCCTATGTTTTCAGAGAAACTCAACTTCCTCATAACAGTGAACTAAGAACAAGTGAATATTTTGATTTGATTTACTCACAGCAGCTCCGGGCTCACCAGGCTCACCAGGGGGTCCTGTGAAGCCCTGAGGACCCTGGAAGACAACGAGACAAACAGATCAGTCCAACAGCTTCTTTCTCTTTCATTTTTAAGCATTTATCCTGTTTCATATATCTGATGTAAGATGAATTTACAAAGAGATGACAGTTTCAATTATTTAATATCTTTGGTAATATTGCCAAAATGAATCACTGAGCTTGTCACGTATTTGAGATGAGAACACTTACAGAGGAACCAGCTGATCCAGGAGCACCACGAGCACCCATAGGACCCTGTTGATCAAGACACAAAAATAAAGCCTTTAACAACTGACCAAACATGGAACTGTATTTCAAAAGTCTACTACTGACATAATGTAAATATCAAAACTAGGAAATTATTGCTCCATATTAAGCAGTAAAGCAAAAAATCCCACGTACCATTGGGCCGGGAACAGGTGGGCCACTGTTTGATTTGGAGTGGTCAGTGTAGCTCATCTGAGGAGAGAAGTTCTGCAGAGGACAAAAGATAAAGGGTCAGTAACTGAGCTTCGTGGAACCACAATTAAAAAGTACTGTGTGTTATTTTATACAGCTGCTGTGACTTGGTTAGTTGTGTAAATCCTATAGTAATGTCTTCTACCTCAGGAGAGGAGTAAGAAGTGCTAACGCAACCCTCTGGTTAGAGCCTGTAGCACAGATTCTTAGGTCAACATGTTAATTGTATAAATGTTATAATAATGCTAATTTATAGGACTTCTTCCCCAAACCTAAACCCTGAGGACCAGGGGGCTGTCTGCCCTCCCGGCACTGAGATGCACACAGAGGAGATTACCCAGCTGCTGGTAACTGAGCACAAACCCAGATTCTTTAAGCTTCTGACGACACTTCAGATGAAACCCAGATGCATTTATAGATGTTCTGACTCTGTGATACTTACTCCGCCAAGGCCAGGGGGGCCAGGGGGGCCGGGTGGGCCAGGAAGACCGTTTTGTCCGGGCAATCCATCATTGCCAGGAGGACCAGGCAGACCCTGTAGAAAAACGCAAAGCAGACAAGGTGTGTTGGTGATATTATATAATATGTTATTCATTTTTAATTTAGTGTCCGGTATATTAAAAGTGTATATGGCTTCACTCTAGATAATTTTCTCCACCTTTAATACATTAATCAGCTGTTTGTTTGAAGCACAACATTTTTTAAATAATATATTAACATTATTCATAATAATAATAATTAATGCAATACTAATATTCATTTTAAATGTGTAGGTTTTGTGTCATCCTATCAAAACTTTTAATTCCTTTCTAAACGAACTTGAGCAACATGACTTGAACTTCTAATGACCTGTTGACCTAATTAACAAAGGTCATCAGCAGCTTCATCAGTGTGTGGGGGCTCACTCAGGAAATGACCAATACGAAGCACATGTTTGACATGTTTTAGTCACTAAATTGATATAACAAAGTAACATATTTCTAATAGTTAAGCATGTGCAGTGCATTGAAGTGGCCTGATTTGTGCCAAAGTTGTACATGTTACAGAAACTGAGAAGAAATGTAACAAATGCATCTGCCCAATCATTGCTCGTATCTGTCCCTACAGGTACCATAAGGACAATACTTACATTATTATTAAAATTATACATTTGCATCTAAAGACAGACAATGATGGTGAGAGGTGAAGTGAACTGGAACCTACCCTGTCTCCCTTGTCGCCAGTGGATCCCTGGTCAGGCTACAGAGGAACAGAAATTGAGTTAGGCTGCGTCGTTGCCACGTTTCATTTAGACCATCTCAAATGAATTCATCTTAAATACAAGCTTTGGGCCATGTCGGCTTCTCTAAGAAGAGAGATCATTATGATGTACAGACATGATAATCAAATCTAAATACACATTAACGTCAGTATCAGTGAAGGTTAAAAAGGGGCAAAATACCTGAAACACTCCTTGGTCTTCACCACCTTACAAAACCAACGAGAAGAAAGTGTCAACACCTCTTGAACATTTATGAGAGAAACATTCCTAACTATAGACATTTACAAGAGGAAAGGTGATAGGAAAGGTGTTTGGGTGAGGATTAGCATTAAACTGAAGCTCACAGCTATCTACAGCGTGTCTAAACAAAAAGTCAGTGCTGACTCAAGTATGAAATACAGTGTGATTGTGAATCAAAAGACGACCTCTTTGATTCAAAATCATTTCTGCAAAAGAATACAGAGGTTGTTTTGGGAGAAATGAGACATGTGTAGGCCATGTCGCAGCCTGCACAGGTAAGCATGATGATGAGAAATAAAAAAAATCACTGCCAGGCTTCAGGAAAGAGCAGGTGTAATCCGTTGTTAAAAGAATGCATATTGAAATTGAAATGAGGTAAATCCAAAGCGACTGAAAATCCTCAGGCAAGCAGGCAGGCTTAGGGCCTCGATCCATTCATGGCCCAGGAGCCTCAGATTGTCAGAGACAAGGTGGGAAGGCACTAGGTGGCGCCACAAAGCTTGTTAACCACACACAAGGCTGAGGAGGATCAAGGCGCTGTACCATCATCGGGGCAGATGGGGCAGCACTCTCCCTCTGGGATGATTGGGTCGGCGCAGTCGGATGAGTCCTCGCAGATCACCTCGTCGCACATGACGGTTCCACTGTCGCAGACGCAGATCTGGCAGGGCTCTGGTTTCCATACATCCTTGTCATTGTACTGCTGTCCTTCTAATGTGCAGCTGCTGAATGGCACTGAAAGGAAAGGAGAGAACCGCGGTGAGTTTGGTAGAAGACAGAGTAAATATCCCCCCCCCGAAACAACAGAGTGATCAACCGGGTTTGAAGTTCTATGGGAGCCAGATGAGTCCCTGCACAAGACAAGACAACTTAAAACTCATAAAACTAGAACTGCTTGGATCCAATGTGACGCAAAAACCTTAAATACAGCAAAGTATTGATTTATCAGTGTCACTTTTTCAATATTGCAATGAACGCTGATGTAAAGTCCTGACCTCTGGCATGAAGCTCTGACCCTTTGGCCAATGTCTATTTTTACTAACAGCAACCTTTGCCCTTTCTGTCCCTTGATCACTGTCATCCAGGCCACACTAAGGTTGAACCTGGAACACGTTTATTGAAGGATTTGTGAGCAGAAACAGAAACTTCGATGGAAGTTTAACATCAGGGATTGTTTTCTAAGTAACCTGGGCCTGCATCATGTAATAATACAGAACTTCATGGAGCAGAAGGAACCACAAGTCATTATCCAACATCTGCTCAGCTGCAGTGAAGGATTTGATCCTGTGGAAAATAATTCTGGGCATAATCACATTTCAATCTGGTGGTTGGGGAGTTTGAGGCCTTAGAGGAGCGAGCACCGATGGATCCACAGTTCCAGTAGTGGCCACAGAGCTGCGCTGTTGGCCCACAGAACTGTGTCTTCCGCACCCTTCTTCTCCTGCCTGGTGATTAATTGACGTCTAGACCTTTTTTCACTGTCGACGTCAGACTTTAGCGATTTTTTCCACTGCTGCTTTTTTTCCAGAAAGTTTAATGCAAACAGGACAAATGTTGTTTGATTGTGTATGATCGTTTCCCCAAAATGTTTTCCTGCAAGAACTTTAAAAGCCTTATGAAGCCAGAAAAAGTCTCCATTGTCACGTTTTGTTCCTCAACAAACTTTTGTTTTCCCCTCTTTGATGAAGGGGAAGCTGTTGGGAGGGCAGGGACCTAAGGGGGGTTCAGGGCCAGATTGGCACAGGGGGGAAACTTTCTCTAAACCTGATCTCCAAAAAAAGTATAATCAAGATTTCATTCAAGGCTTTTTCGCCCTTTTTCCTCCATATGTCTAAATGCTTGTGCTCTGCTTCAACTCTCCCTGAACCCCCAGTCCTGTCAGTGCGCTTCAGAGGACGCGCAGCTGCTCCCCTCGGGTCTGGAGGACACGCACTGAGCGTGTGTCTGCACGTCAAGGGGGAAAGCATCAAGCCCATCAGAACAAATCCAAGTCAATGAATTCCTACTGGCTTGCAGCCTCACTGAGTAACACCTCATCCCCATCACTGGAGCCAGGGATCCCGCAGAGGACACCCAGTCCCAGCCAACAGCGCAGCATCCTCGCGCTCTATCCACATCTCGGGGGGGCCACCAGTCCCCAAAACAAGTCAAATCAAAGTGTGAAAGTGATACTTACTATCATCCTCGCCTTGACCTCTCGCCAAAAGCACTGCTGCGCTCAGCAGCAGCGCTAACCGAATATCCACAAAGCTGAACATGTCTAAATATTAGACATGTAGATTCTTTGAGATAAGGGGGGAATCCTTTTTTTCCTCAGACACCACTCATGTACGGTAGGGTCCGGTCTTTGCGTAACTCCAATCCAGACCCTAGCAGAAACTCCCTACTGCTTAAACAAATGACTTAGCTTGGCTTTTATATGCCCAGAAGTTTTGGGGAGGTCCCGAGCGCAGCAGATCACTTGTACATGTTCAAGGGGCAGAGTCCCTCCTTCATCACAGAGAGGGGCCGTCTTAAGAAACCATGTCACACAAGTTCACGTTTCAGCTCAAACGTGGACGATGAGCGCACTCGTCTTTTACGCACCGGCTCTCTACAGTTCAGACGTGTTCGTTCGCCCTCCTGTTCGCAGTGGATTTTCATAATTGAAACTTTTGTCTTTTCGGCATCAAACCTGAGACACTGTGTCGCTGAGCTGATTTTCTATCGTTCGATCACTGGATGGTTTTCGTTTAACGCAGCAGGTTACTTGCAGATTAGCTCCAGTTTATTTTTTCGGTTATGCAGAATGTTCTTTTGTTTAAAAGCTTATATGATATGTTCATTTGGACTTAATGGTTTCTTTAAACGAAGGAGGACAGGGCTCAGAAATATGTTTGGTGATGCAGAATGATGTTTGCGCATTTTACACACAGGGAGGGAAACCAGGAGGAGATGAAAACGTCGCCAAGAGCATTTCAAGCTCCAGTGTTTTGAGACTAAATCATTTTCTATATACAAACATATCTATAAACATATCAACCTTCTTCTCAGGGCAGAATCACTTGGTGTCATTCACCTGCAACCAGCTGCAGATTCATCATGTCCCACAACCACTGCATCCAAATAAAATCTACCTACCAGACGTCAATATGCGTTGTGAACATTTCCCAAGGCAATCATATATTGTATGTTTTTCCTTGAACAACTTTCATCTTTCTAATTAATCAAATGTGCCGATATAAGTTATCATTTCTGTCACTCAAATCAACAGTAATCCAAAAGCACACAGAACAGAGATTTCTAAAACATTGTACGTCAACCTGTGCAAAAATCCACCTTTCCAAAAGCGGCATGGCCATCCCATGATGTTAGAGACAGGGAGGGAGGGAGGGAGGGAGGGAGGGAGGGAGGGAAGAAGGGAGAAGAAAAATCTGGCAGATCCACAAAGCATTCTGGTTACACTGTGGACACGTTGCAGCTTCTACAACTACAGAATGGCCTGATTCGAACTCTGAGTTAACCTCTGCTGCCGTCTCCTCCTGACATTCAAACCCAATGACGCCTCCCCGTCTTCACTAGTTGGACTCAACGAAGGATTCGGACAGTAGACATTTAAGAAAATCGAGAAAGTATTACAATACAACAAAGAAGCATTAACACCATGAAAGAAAAATGCAGCAAATGTTCAAAAGGAGGAAACTCCGTTGCAAGAGAAAAAATTTGAGGCAACGCATTTTAGTTTGTATGAAAGCATCATACTAGCAAAGAGAATTATCTTTTGCAAAATTATCATGAATTCATTATTAAAAAGATGCACAACACCCCCCCAAAAGAAACTTAACTAAACTCATTCAGATTTGACAACGCAACACAACCTCAGAATTCCCTGTGGACATTTGTCTCCTCCACGTGTGCACACTCAGCACAAACTTTGTGTTATCTTCTTTATGTTAGTTAGTAGCTCGGCTGCTGAGAAAATGAATAGTTTCCAGGCAAAGAAACGTGTGTTGTTAGTGAATTTGTTTGTATTTTTAGTTTTGTTTTTAGCACCTGTTGCTCATCTAATGAAAGCAGCACGTCTGCTCAAACACCTGACAAACACGGAGACAGCTGTCAATCTTCACCTCAGGATCGCTACACATGTTTCTCCTCACTCTCTGTCTGAGGGAGACTTATGTGACAAGAAGATGACACTGATATGTAATGTACACTGATATCTGCATTATGTGCATCTTCTTCGCAAATTACTGGAGAAATGAAACTGTCCAGCATCTTCGCTATTTGGTGATTAAAAAATGTCCATTAAGAGGACTGGGAAATTAAATAATATCAATAATCACTGCAGTATAATAGTCATAAATAGCAATATAACAAAAGTTCAATATGTTGGTATAAGTTGAAGCACAATGAGGAGGTATAACTACATATATCAATATGCACAAAGCCTCGATATAAAATGGATGATATGTCAGTTTCTCATCGTTCTTCACTTGGGAGCTAAAGATCAGTCGGAAATAATATTATGATAATTATCGATATCGAAATGAACATTTTAATCTTGATATCATTTCTAGGAGAAAGCTTCAGGCTATGGTTTGCAGCACATGCATTATGAAACAAACAAGTAACACAGCAGCACTGGAGCTTCAAGACAAGAGACACCATCTGGGGGAATTTTTATTTCAGATAAGAAAACAGTGGGGAACTGTAAAGTTCAGAATATCTCATGTCTTCACGGTGCTTTGAAGGAAGTATAAATAAGGAAGTCCTGTTTCACAGAGTGCTGCTGTTTGTCCAAGAGGAAAAGTCATTTGATAAGAACTGTGCCTGCTGTCTGTGATTTCAACCTAAAAGCAAACTGATATAATCCACTGGTTTCATTCTCACTGCAGTTTAAGTCTTTCAGGCAGTAGCTCACACATTCAGAAAGACTTTCCATGAGTGAAATGAAGCTGAAGCTCACAGGACGGTGTTTAAATAGAACCGGTAATTTTCTGGTGTTTGCCTTGGACTCAAGTTGCTGCAATCTATAATATATTTTTTTCTGTGGCGACTCTCTCTGAGCTCAGACTGGTGGTTTGTGTGGAAGCGCTCAGAATGAGCTTAGCTGTATTCAAATATGCTTTTACTCTCTGAGTTTCCTGACTGGTGGATAAGATATTTAGCACCGTGCAGATGAGATATTACTGTCAAGAGAATCAGAGACATTCTCCAACTCTAATGTTTTGCCAGCGTGTGCAGGTTAGATCTAGAAATCCATCCTTGTCAGAAAGGGAGTGTGTAACAACAGCAGAAGGGGAAGGAAAATAACTGAATTAGAGCCACCGAGCTCGGGGGAGGAAATTCCATGTTTGTCACTGGCAGCTTGTGGAGGTAGACGAGCCCAAGATGTAACAGGTTGTGGGAAAAGGTGTCTCCACACCCACTGCTACAGCTTTTGCCACGACTTTCTTTTTCTGTTGACAGGCGTCCATTGCAGGAGCAGAAGCTGAAGCTGTTTCATGGCGGTGGAAGTGCACATCTTTGGTAAAAAAGAGGTGGAGCCCCCTGAGGAGGGGTCAACTCAGGTGGGTCTTATATTGGTGCAAGAGCTACAGAAACACTCAATACAAATCAGTAAATCAGCATCATCTGTTAGCGCTTGTTCTTTGAGAGTCGCTAAGGATGCTAGCGCCAATCCTCACTGATTTGGGGTACACCCTGGACTGGTCACCAGCATATGTATCCACTAAGAGTCTCCAATTAATCCAAACCAACTCTGTATGTCTTTCAGGCCACGAGGAGGTTGTGTTTTAGAAACGACCTTCCATCTCTGCCTAGCTTTGCGTAAGTAGGCCGACGTGCAGCACCGGAGCTAACACTGAAACTGAAATGGTCTCTAAACTGTGCATTCCCCAGCAAGCCTCTGAGCTATAGCCAGCAACACGTAGCATCTGCCTGGCTCTGTCCACGTGTTTCTACTTGTACGACTCTGCAGCCTCTGCAAAGCCAAAGCTTCTCTCTCTCCGTGTCCCTCTCTCACTCTGCCTGTAGCCCTGTTTCTCCTTTGCTACACGTAGAGGTGCCATGGGGGCATTTATTTGTCGGTTGCTTGGGTCTCTCTAGCTCTTACCTCTCCTTTTGCAATAAGGCCACCATTACTTGCTTTTAACCATTACTCGTGGCGTTTATGATGTTTGTTAATTATTTTCAATGATGGGTTATTGCACAGACATTTCACTCTTTGTTTAGGTAGAAGCCCGTTGGAGGCCCACCTGCATCAGACAAATTACAGGGTATGATGAGGTAAATTGCACAGTATCACAAATAAAATCATTAACTGTACGGTATATCTTTAAAATGTTAATGGCTGTTTTCAAGTGTACCAACAAACTGTAATACTGTTTATCAGGACAGTTTCCCCAAATCATGTGTTTGCTCATGACAACACTCTGAATTCAAATTCAAAATTCTTATCATACTGATGTTTGTTCAAGTGCTAACTTTTCCAGTTTTCTGCTAAGTTTGGCACAAATTGGGTATTTGATGCTATAATAACAGAGTTGTGTCATGATTGACAGCTGGGACTGACTCGCCATCGGTGTACTGGTAGGATCCATCCCCCGATCACTACAGCGCAGACTCCAGCTCCAAATGCGCAAGATGGCAGGATTGGAATCTGGGATATTTTGGTTAAATTCTGGGTGGTGGGAGGAAGTGGACATACCTCATCTATCTTTATAAAAAGTGTATCAAAGAATCGTAGTTTGTGATTTTCAAGAATCGTTTCATGTTTGTAAAAGTACATGTTGGTAATGAAAGTGATAACAACTATTCTGTTGTCACCCAACACATCTCAAATCTACAGTGTATGGTCATTTGTCCAAAAGCAAAAAAGCTCTTACAGACATTAGTCTACAGACTCCGCTCTCAGCATCTCATAATAATTTCCTGATTCACAGTCAGGACAGTGAGACTCTGCCGTGTACGTGTACAGACGGGTAAATAACTAGTGTGACTCCAACAGTCGCCTGCATGAAAGTCAAATTTCTAGACTCTGCAAGTTCATTCAAAGCAGCAGCATCCATTGAAAAAAAGAATGAAAAAACAGGGACTTCCACGCGGCATCATGGGTAAAACGTTCAATTACAGGGTGAAGGCTGGAGCCCACTTCTGACTGTTACTTCAAGCAGATCCCTACGTGAACTGCAATCATCTCATGGAGGCCTGACTTTTGTCTCTTCAGTCTCCAGGCTGGCGTTCTCCCTCGCTGGCTGAGGACCAATCTCACCACTGCAGCACTCATTTACTTAGAAGACAGTGATTTTTCTGCAACAGCAGGGAATGCACAGTTGGAATGCAACTGTTTGACACTGTATAGATCAGATATATATCACTAATATCGTCTTTGGTGTTCAAGAAGTATTATCAGAGTTACTGGACAGTTTTTATCAATATGTTATACTGCTCTTTATATGGTTTACAGATAACCCAGCCACCTTAACTTAAGGTAAAGGGTAAATAGATGCCAGAGTATTTAAGTAGTTTAGCTTCTGAACGTACCCAGTGGCTCTTGAACTCCACCCATCATGACACATCACCTCCCTTTTGGGGCGTGAGAGAACCCAAACCCACAAACCCATAACCCACATCGTGGCACCACGTCCTTCCTTACTCTAAATATAAACTGTTTAATGTTAAAAAGGTGAGACTACTGGAGTTTTTTTCTGATGTGAGGTGTGCTGCACAGTTATCTGTTGGCTTCGCTTCTCTCACACAACTAACATATGAGCAAAAGCCCATTTTTCTCTCCATGTCCTGGTCTGCTTTTCTTCTTGTCTGCTCATCTGGCTTTCTCCAGTGACCCAGCACCCCCTCCTACCCCGTCCAAACTCCAGCTCTCCACCATCCCCTCCCTCTTTCGCTCCCTCCCAGCCTGCTCTATTTTCTCCCATCCCTCCACTCCACCACCAGTGCAGACACCCAGTCAGACACAGAGAGCGGATGGAAAATATGACTGGATCCTTCCCTGGCTTCAGATAATGTGCGAGGCTTCTGGCGAGCGTGGCACCACTAAAAACAGGGGGGAACTGTGAGAGGGAAAGAGCAGGACAGACTCTGAGAGATTTATCTGAAGGGCTGCTCTTAGTATCTCATAAAGTAAAGAAGAGAGTTTCCACTTTCTCCTGGTTGAACGTCTAAAACTCAAATTTAATCTCTTTTTCACCACCTGGTTACTAACTGCACAGGATGAAATGATTCCAGACATGTGCAAAAGCTCCAGAACAACTCGTCCCTATAAATGCGACACTGAATTTAATTTTTGTGGAGAATCAAAGGATAAACCCTCCTAGTGACCCCCTCATCCGACGACGCTATGTATTATTTACATGTTAGCGCAACGTCAGAGGCCCCAGCACAGACCCCAGAGAGCCCTGCTGAGCGAGCGGGTGTCATGTTTCCCTGCCACAAGAGCTCCAGCTGTGGGAGGACCTTCTGCAACGCAGGCGGCGCATGCGAGTTAAAACAATGATGTCGGGATGGAATATTAAATTCTGGATGGGAGACACACACAAAGAGGAAAGGGAAAAAGTGATACAAGCTTTCATCCGAGCGTGTGTGTGTGTGTAGAAAAAGGATACCTAGGCTAACTACTTTGAATCATCAACTCTTAGTTAAAACTTAAAAAATGTCTGCTATTACAGAAGCTTTCTCTGACGTGTTAACGACAAACAACTATTCGTCAGTCCCCCCCCCACTTTCCTCTCTGAATGTAGTTTCCAGATGACCTGTAGTCTCTTCAGGATGATTTCACGCCAGTTTTTCCAGGCATCTGGGAAAGTTAGCCAGTGTTTAAACCTCGCTGTATTGTCCTTTTGTCCTAAATATTCCTCGTTAACTTTTTTAGTTTTATCTGCACAGCAAATCAAATGGTAAATAAAAGCTTATGTTTCAGAATAATCCACTTTTATCTGTGTTTTGTAAATCTCTGAGTCTTGCTGAGCACTTTAATGTTTAATCTGTGAAGTTCTACTTTATTAAACAGTGTCTCAGAAGCAGAATTTGAGGCAAAAGTCAGACTCTGTCCCAACGTGAATTTGCAAGGAATGATTGGGGAGGTGGGGGGAAATGAGCTCAGAGATCCCGTCTGGAAATGCCGTTACTCCAGCTACCCTGCCTCCCCTCTGCAAGAACTCATAAATACTGCAGCCTACAGAGATGTTCACATGTGAGGAAACATGGTGGGGAAAGTAGGAGGTACAGCTGAGAGGGGAGAAGGAGAAAGACAGAGCGAGAGAGAGAAACAGAGAGAGGCAAGGAGAGGAAAAATAAGTGGGAGGAGGCCGAGGATTCAAAGTGAAAATGGGAGTTTTACTCTTTATAATAAACCTGCATTACTTCTACAGAACTAACACATAGAGGAGAGCAGAAGAAGAAGAAGAAGGGATAGAAAGAAAGGGCAGAACAGACAGCAGGTAACCTCAAACTAAGGAAGACTGGAGATGGAAATAGAGAAGCCTGTAACTATGTGGGGGAAAAAATCCCATCTGTTGGATGACTCATACTCTCCCCTCGGCCACAGAAAAACGAAAATTAACAAGGTCCCAGTTTCCTCTCTGCTCGGACAATGATATTCTAGGCAAATATTTTAGGAATATATATATACTTTGAAATATTTTGACATCTTTACAATTTTACACAACTTAAAGGTTGGAAGCACTTTCCATCTGTAGTGTGTATTACCCTAAAGACTTCAGATGAAATGTGGGTGTCTTTATTTAGGGGTTAAGATGAGTTCATATCAATAAAAACCTGTTAATACTTCTGATTATATGATAAGAAAATGACCGACCTGTGTTACCTGTTACTGCAGGACAGTAAAATACAAGCTGTCATGTTATCTCAGTCTTGGCGATGTGCATCATGTAAGATTTTCCCTCTCAGTCACTTTTTCCCATACAGACGAGCAGAAGGTGAACTCATTAGTCTACCTGGCTCCTCCGCCGTCCACACACTGGATCTCTGGTGTTTTCTACTAGCTGCAGAGAGGAGAGAGAAGATAAATAAAGATTGTAGCTCAGTCATTCACAGAGTCCAGCAACTTTCAGTTTTTTAATTGCAAATTCTGATATTCTGATAGCTTTGAATATAGAGGCACTGTATGAACGTGACTTTTACATATATACAATCTATCTACCATTTAATTGAGCGTTGATGTTTGGACTTTAACCACTAACTCCTAGACCATCTTTTCTGCAGGGTTTACATCGGCAAACATGAACGCACTAATATGTCTGTGAGAGGCTCAAATCGACCGACACTGCTCCATCATGTACTCAACTAGACAGTCGTTTCATTTTAATCTCTCTAGAAAAGGGGCAAAAATGAATTATTGTGAGATATAAGAGGCCTCCCCACTTATTTAACTGTATATACTACATTTCTTACAGACAGAATAATCTCTTTAACCTCGATTTAATCCAACATATAAGTCTTACGTACTGTTTTCAGCTTCATTTATATGCCATGTTCACCTTATCCTTATTATTTTGTGTTTTTTTTATTCTTCAGACTATTCAAACTCTGATAGGGTTTTATTTTCCATTCATTTTCCACAACTGTTTTTACATTAATTGCCTATTTTACTGTTTTTTATTTAAATTAAGTGTTACAAAAGCTGTTAGAAGTTAGCTGTAGCCTAGCTGGGTTAAGCTAGGCTATATAGTAGTTAGCATAGTGAGCTTCCCATCAGTTCCCACCTGTGTCTGGTGTGTTGAAGTCTTGTAAATATATATATATATATATAAAGTTTACACAATATTTTTTAACCAATTTTTTGTAAAAACTGTTTCACAAACTGTATTAATGTGTAGGTGTAAATTCTCACCGGGAGCTGGGCCAGGAAGTTGTTCACATTGTTAGCATGTGTTAGCTGTAGCCTAGCTTAACACAGCAGCTAGGAGAGAGTTAGCATAGTTAGCTTCACATCAGCTCCCACCTGTGTCTGGTATGTTGAAGTCTTGTAAACATGGCTAAATTCCTGCTTTCAGACTTTATGCTAATCTTTGCTCAACCAAATACACACACACACACACAGACACACACCCTCAACTCCATCTGGGTTGTTATTAATATGATAAGCTAATGTTCAGGGTCAACCTCACTGACTTTACTTTACTTTACTGACACATAAAACATAATTAATCACTAAAATAAAATGGGTTTTTAAGCATATAGAGTGAGTGACAGCTAAAGATTAAGTGTAACCTTTTATATTCACTTGCTGCACCATCCGTTACATCTTCCTACACGAGTCTCTTTACTTCAACTTTACAAAATGCACAGACTAAGTTTTTAAAGTGTCTATCGATGTCTACCAGTGACATTCATCTGTGCACCATATGTTATGATTACAAAAGTGAGTATAACTGTATAGAGATATAGAGTATATTGATGAATTAAGATCTGAACATGTTCTTTCTGTGTTTCTACACGTGTCTCATCCTTTGACAGGGTTGTGAATCAGTGTTACCTGATGGAACCCTCTCCTCACATTCTCCCCACTTTGTTTGCCCAAGGCCCCCGAGGTCCTAACACTTGACATCGCATCACAGCACATGGCAGCAAAGGATGAAAAGATAGCCCCTCAGCTTGGAGTCCCTCGAGGGCCGAGCAGGAAACCACAGGAATGGTGTGCGGAGGTAAACGACCCTTCGGTGTGTTTGTTGGTTTTATTTGTGGGAGAAAAAGTTGTGTGTTTATGGTTGCGGTGTCCAGGCTAGTGGGCAAATTAAGTTATACTTCACTAATCACTCTCCCAAAACTGTTATGGGATTCCTCATTATTCAGTGAGCAGGGTAAACACATTGAATGAAAATAGTAAATATCCTGAAAAACACTCAAAGTGGTACTTGAAGCAGTTTGACCCTTTTTCTCATAAGCTACTGTTTCTGAAATGATGATGGATGATTTGAGTCTCTAATAAGCTTTTCTCTGGATTATTCTAGCACCCAGTTCAGCTTCTTTATTGATTATTCTTCAGGATGCTTCTGGAAACTGTGTCAGGCAGAATTTGCCTCTGAGCATGTGCAGTAGATCCCTCACGGCTCCATTGGATCGAGCTCTGAGTCCGGCCCAACGTTTGCTGAGTGCTTCAGAACGGTTGAGAAGAAAAAAAAGGTGACCTCAGTACAGAAGAATGCAATGTGGTCGGTTCTCCCTCCCCTAACATCCAAAAAAGCCTTCTCTCAACCCACTGTTTAGCAGAGGGAGTGTATACGGACTGAGACGTTTAAATGGCCACATAGACGTCTGCGTCTCCCTCCTCACTCCTCTTCCTCCCTTATTTTCACCTCCTCTTTTCATGGGGAGGATGCGAGTAAAGTTGCCACGTTAGAGGCTTTCTCTCTTTCTCTTCCTTTATGCGATTGTTACACACACACACACACACACACAAGCTGTGATTGCTTCGTCTTTGTAGGTCACACCAATGAACGGCAGACGCTCTGCCTATACTCTCAAGCTCTGCTGATATTTTCAGTCTCAGCAGAGGGTTTGGAAATACCAACTCATTCAGTCAAGTAAACAGATTCTGATCACACGTACTGATAGCAGTTCCCTTTAACTTCCTTTTGACTTCCCTATTTTCAGGGTTTGTGCATAATTATCCTGCTTGCAATAGTGAAAATGATCCTGATATTCTTCCTCCTCGCCTGTTTACTTTGGAGTGTTACAGCAATTGGAACACGGGAAAGTTTAAAAGAAGAGATAATTTATTGTAAGAGATATTTACTCATTTACAGTACAGTTGAATTAATTTTAATATGACAGTTTTTAACCAATAAGAGACACAGGGGGTTATATAAATCTTACCATTTGATATTTTTCAACCTAAGGCCTCGACAAGAACTGAATCTCATCCTAATTGCTTTTGTGGTGTTAGTGTCTCTGATACTGTCATGTTGAGATTCTACCGCGGAGGCCTCAGGAGGAGAGGGTTCATGCCTGCTGAGGTATCCTGGTGCCAGGCAGCCACATGTTCACATCCCGCTGCTGCTGCTGCTGGAAGAGGAGGAGGAGTTTAGATTTATGCTTGCCTCCTGTGTCACCCTGAAAATGCAGGACTAACAGCTTTCAGATGTGTGTTGGGGAGGAAGTATGGAGGAGGGTGGAGCTAGGATTAGAGGGAGGTGTGTGTTTGGATTGTGCTTTGCAAAGTTAACTAATTATCTGTTTTAATGTAGGTATTTAAATGATGATTTATAGTATGACCAGCAGAAGTACAGCAGCAGGGCAGCAGTGTCTGGTGTGCAGTGTGGCAGCTGTGACAAACCTTCAGACTTATATTGTATCATATAAAGTTTCTGTTTTCATTTTATTTAACAACATTTTACACAATCATGTGTCACGTTTGATTATTGATAGATTTATTAAATATCACATAAGTTTTAGTTGAGACTACAGTTCCCTTTCTGTGATGGCACAAAAACTTTGTGCACAAGGTTCAAGGCTGAACTTTGTAGTTGTGTCAGTGTTGTCTACATTGGAGAATAGAACAGAATGTAATAGAATTGAAAAGAATGCCTGTATGGTCATTGTAAACGAAATTAGAGATGTTACTTCTGAAAACAGTATTGTGTCTTGGAATTCTATTTTCTATATGGTTGTCCCATTTGCAGTTAACATATTTGTTTACTATATTCTTTAAATAAAAATGGAATATCTCCAGCAGAGCAATATTTTAAATTGCTTTAGTCTGCATGCTAACGAGCAGGGATTCTGTTTTATATCTTTATAAAAAACAGTCAAGTAACACTGAGCTTTGCCCGGGTGTCTGTCAAAGTTAAGTGATGACTTGATGACAGCTCACTTCATGCTTCTTCCCATTATTCTTACCCCGGTGACAGTAAGGGCTCGGGCCATTCCCACTGAAGCCCTGTGCTGTCATTAAAACACCCCCACTATAATTTTTTTCGCTGTGCTCTGTGCACCTGCACGTGCACTTCTATTGCATGGACACCTGGATAGTGCTGAAAGTATGGGAGCTAGATGATCTCTGTACAGGTTCGGACATTTTTACTGTAGCACAAGTCTACAATTCTCCATTTAACTGCATCTGTTAAAATGTAAAATAAAGATAGACTCTCCTTCCGCACCCAGTTTCTGAAATGGTTAGATTCCCAGGTAACAATTTCTAGTCACTCAGTCGTCCCTTAACGGTTTTGTGTGGTGATAGATTTAGACTAAATAAGCCTTGTCTTTGAGCCAACGTTTCCATTTTCTCTTATCCTTCCCGACATTGATCTTCAACATCACAATGTCTTCAAATAAACTGCTCCGAAAATCATTGTCCTCACGAGAAAGTCACAGATGCAAAGGGAGGAGAGCGAGTGAATATCTCTCCCAGGCTTTTTGCATTGCACTATGTGTCTTGAGTTCAATAAACTCTCATCCTAAAATACACACAAAATTACAGGGTTACAGAGTGGAGGAGAAAAGGCCACTGGGCTGGGTTCTTGGCCCCACGCACAAGAAAGCTTCTGCAGTTTCTTTCCTGTCTCCTATTATTCCTGGTCTGCTGCCTGGAGGAGACAAGAGAGAAAACGTTAGAGGGACAGAAGACGGTAGAGAATGAGAGCGTCTGAGGGGATGTGAGACAGGGATAGACAGACAACGAGGAAGACAGAGAAAATGACAGGGAGAGGTGGAAGGGATGGGACCGAGAGGCTGTATACTGCCTCCTTCAGTGTTTAAAAAACAAGGTTTTGAATGACAGAGTAATGTAGAAAACTTGGGAGGTGTTCAAGTGCAGCCATTTTGTGAGAACACTGGTTTCAATCCACACTAACATTTAAAAAGTAGCATACAAATTCAAGCTCCCAGAACAAGCGATTGTATAGAAACAGTTATTTACCAAAATCCATTCATAACAGAGGAATTTCCATTATAAGTTGATTATTTGTGCTGAATTCAGCTTGTTGGAAAGTTGAAAAAAGCTTATTAGCTGTGTCCGACCAACCGCTTTTACTTTTAGCTTCTCTGTCGGCGCTCGCAGGTCGGCAACATCCCCTGAAGAGTCTTAGAATCCAGGTCGGAATCTGTGGGCTCCCCTCTCGTAGTTGCGGTTGATATAATTTGAGATTTTTCATCGATCACAGTGACTGGAACTCCATTGACAGGCTGGATATATGACAAACTAAACAGAAACTGTTTTCATGTTCCTCACTCACACAAACAGAGTTTTGTTCCATCCAGTGCTGGATGTTATCTATCGTTTTCCAAACACCGTATCCTCTGCAGGATTTCTCTTCCAGTCGAATTCTTTATATGTTTCCAATAGTGACAAAGCCAGATGTTGTTGGACGCTGGTGCTGCAACCTGAGCGAACATAGTCCCTGCAGCAGACATCTGTGTGACACTCAGAGTGAAACAAGTGGCCTGTTAGAAATCTTCCTCAGTGAAAACTTAAGTGCAATGTTCATCGTGTGCTGTTATTTTATCATAAAAAAATGTATTTAGGAACCTGGGCCTCGGAAGCATCACAGACCAGAGGCTCTTCGCTGCCTTCATTATTTACTATCTGAGAAAATCAAGGTTTTTTAACTTGAGGTGTTTCCGCACCCCTGGGTGTTTTACAATAGCTACTGTGCTTCTGTTGTTTAATTAAGAGCCAGAAACCAGTTTGTGGCCCTTGCAAAATGTACAGTAGCAGGGGTGATGGTCATAAAGGCCCCTACTGAGAGCTATTATAGGGCTGCATTTAATGTTCACGGAAAATTCATGCAGAAAATTGTCCTCTCTTCTTTGTACGACTGTTCATGTACTGTATCTTTGCTGCTTCATGATAAATATAACATCCACTTCGCAATAATACTGTGCATTATTTTCAATAACAGGCATCATCAAATCATTTCAGATTCTAAAGTTTGTTGTCATGGTATTCACCAAACCAGCAGTAGATTCCACAGCCATGTTTGTGTCTCCCTGTCTAATGTTTGCTCCCTGATTAACTCTCCTCCAGCTCCTGATGAAAGTGTCTTTCTACTTAATAGAATAAGCTCCAGTAGCTAAATGCTCGACTGCCTTCATCAACTTTGCGGTTGGTTTATTGTCGAGGAAAGAAAAAATCCCTGCATCCTGCTGCTTAACGCTAAAAGAGTGCTGAGCTAAATAACTTCAGTTTGGAGGCTAATGCTCCAAAACACTGAGCTGATTGAGGTGATGGTTCTCTGTGGGTTCACTGGGTTCACTTCAAACAGCGTCTTTCACATGATATCATTATTTTGTGATTTGTTTAAATCATGTCACAAGATATCTGCAGAATGTGTGACACAGTTGTCAAGACGAATTAGGCTAAATATGAGTCTTCTCTGCTTCCTCCTCACCTCACATAGTTATACATTTAATATCTTTGGGTTTTCTTATTAAAGAAAAAACTCTTAAGCAGCAGAAAATAATCATGGAAGATAATGAAATAATTGTTCATTCCAAACCTTTTTTAATTGAACATAAGAGTTAATTCACATCCATGTTTTGGCCTCAAACCAAAAGAGCATCACTCTGACTAAATGACGGACATTAAATCTAACAAGAATAACGTTTAGAGTTTCTATACCTGAGCCAGAAGTGCTGATTATTGCCAGCGGGCTTTTGGTGGTTATTCAGCAGTTGAGCTAAGTGAGGATCAGGCCCCCCCCCGGTGACGGAGTCCCATAAACCTGCCGTCCTCCACTCAGCTAATGGGGAGCATTCAGCAGGTAGAGGGGCAAGGGGTACTCAAGATGGGTTGTTAGGTTTTTAACACAGTTTCACACAACCCCTTACTCCCTGCCGTTCATAAACCTCTGGTGGCTGGGAGGGGGGCTTCAGGTCCATATGTGGAGCGCAGACAGCTGGTGATAAAGCTTTATGAGATGCCCACAAGAAGCGTCCAGGATACTGACTGTAAATGTTTGGTTGTCCGTTCAGCAGATAGCCTTTCTGAGTTGTTCAGATATAGAATTTGGTTGATGCATTAGTGAATTTAAATACATTTCAGAGCAAGGTGTCGCGATACAGCACAAAGCTATCTGCAGACATCTTTGTAAACTGTCATTGCCTCAGTGTTTCAGCTGCGTTACAGACTTTGAGACTGACTCCTCAGAGGAAACACCATGGAAGACGCACAGAAAAGAAGAGAACAGGCGCTCCTGAGCCAAACAGCAGCAAAAAGGCCTCCACGTCACAAGTTTGACTACAATAAGCACCGGCAGAGAGTTTAGGGCGAGTTGGGGAGTGGGCTGGAGGTAGCTGGATTCTCCGCTCCTGATTGGACAGAACCAGTTGCCCATATTTAGATCAGCGTCCCTCCCTGGTCTGTGTTCAGCTGTGCTTTAGGAATGAGAGGCAAGATGTCTGGTTGCTCTCTCGCTCCACATCACATCATGGAAACTCACTGGGAGCTCGTTCACTGGCTCTGAGACTCACTCTGCTCTGTCTTTTATTAGTGGACTTTTCCCCTGGACAGATCTGAATGGCGGAGGAGAAAAAGCCATGGAAGTTTTGCTCCTCTCTTTCCTGGCTTGCGATTGTTGATGTAGATGCAAAGCAAATAAATTATCTGTAACACTTAAGTGATCTGTTTGTCCTTGATAAGAAGAAGTCTGGGTTATTAGGGATTACCAGCTCTGATGTGTTTTTACAGGGATGAAAGACTCAACCCCCTCTCTCACCCCCATTTCCACTTTTACTTTCCAAAAGTCACCGTGTAATAGATAGAAGTATGTCAAAAATAAACTAAACAAACCAAGAACAGACAGGCCTGTCAGTGGCTCGTGTCTGCAGGCCGCCACTAGCCATTCGTCAAACCTCGACATTCTGTGTCATTGTGCTCGCTTCCCAAATTATCTGTCCACGTTTGCAAGCAAAAGATTTAAAAAAAAAGAAGAAGAAGAAGAAAAGGAGGAGGAGGAGGAGGAGGTGCTCTTCTGAGCCTGACATGAGGCATCATCTTTTCATTTCCCAGGCCTGCCACATCAACAAAGGGAGTGCACTTGGCCGAAGCGCAGAGGAGAGAGGAGGAACAAAAACAGTGTAGAGACGAAAAATGTAAGAATCGACCACAAGGGGGTCGGGGGGGGGGAGAAAAACGGAGGGAGGAGCAGTTCAATCGGGTAAAACTGAGATTGTATGGTGAGGGTGGAGGAATATTTTACCCCCCTTGACACAATTCAACCTACACATGGTCCCAGTGTCTGCTGGTGATGCTGCCACTGCTCCTGCACCAAGATGCAGACATGGAACTTCTTTCAATTCTGGATATTTGAAAATCTACATGAAATAAAAGAATCTGATGAGAAGAGCAGAGCTTCTTCCTGTATATCAAATATGCTCTTGGTGAAGGAAACATTTTTGTGAGGCAAGGTCTTAGCGGAATGACTCACCAAATATCTGACTTCATGTGAAACAGATGGTCTTAGTTAAAACACTTTGTGTAGCTCAGGAAAGAATTGGATTGTCCTATGATAGAATATAATGATCCAATATATTATGTGTTTTGTCCCCATCACACACACGTGCCTGAAGTTGTGTCAGAACCACTTCGGTGTGCGACTGGCAGTTACCGAGGCGAGACTCTTCATTATCTTTAACGGTTATACTTAACCTGATAATGACAGTGGCCACCCACAGTTAAGACACTTCCTGCCCCTTCCAGCCCCCCCCCGACTCTAACGACTGCACTCGAGGGCCACCTGGCTCATGCTTCGGCTCAGTGACAGAATTAGCTTTAAAGGATTATTGCTTAATAACATTTTCACGTGCATCATGTTTTCTTGAGGTGGCAGGAACGGGTCGTTCTGATGCTGAGAGCCCGGTACCCCTGAGATAACGGAGGATGTAAACCCTCCTGAACCGGACTCTCTCTCTCCCTCTCTCGGCCCACCGCCTCTCCCTCAACATGTCGAGACACTCAACAGTCTGCATTCCTACTTCCACTTTTTCCTGGAGCTCAGCCGTCGCTTAACAAGACACCGTTACAGAACAAAATCTGCTGATCCCATCATGTGCGACAGAAACAGTGTAGTTTCATATCTAATGGCCGGTCCTATCTGTTGGGATGAGGCTGTGTTTGTGTGTACGTTCACTTTTATTTGCTCGTGTTGCAGCAAATTTGCCGGAAAACAGAATTTGAGTAGGTTCAGATTTGATCGTTCGTAATTCATCTGTTTCTCTTTGTCGGCCACATCTTCCTTCTCCACCTCTGCAACACATCTTGCCTTCTCTCTCCCTCTCTCCTTCTCTCTCTCACCCTCTCTCTCTCTCTCCTTTAATTCTCTTGTCTCTACCTGCCTTTGTGCATTTCTGAAGTTCTTCCTCTCTCGTCAGTTCTTCTTCCCCTCTCACACCCACCCCCTGCCTCCCTCTCCTCCCTATTAAACACCCCTCATGCAGTGGGAGGGGGAGAAGCACCCAGTCTTAAAAGACTTGCCACCCCGGGGCGACATAAGAGTGTCCGACTCCACCTTCTCCCACGTCGGCTAAACCCAGCCCCAGCCCCACCCAGCTTCTCCTAGCTTTACCTATTGATATGTTTTTAGGTTGTTTATGCAAAGTAGATGCAGCGTTGATTGTGTTTCTCCTTCTCCTTCACAGCAGTAAAGTTTGAGAATTACAGCCCTGTGACACTCCTCCCACTTCCAAGCAGGATTGCCTTTGTTCCACATTTTCCAAACCTTTTTTTTTGAGTCTATATTCTTGAAATCTGATATCCCAGCTTGAGGGAAGACTCTAAGTTGTGTGCCCCCCAAAAAAACACAGGTAACATATCTAAGTGTCTCTGTGTGTGTGTGTGTGTGTGTTTGGAAGCTGGAAAGGAAAAGATGAAAGTTACAGAGAAACGTTTGGATAGGGGTGTGTGTGTGTGTGTGCATCTTTTTGTTCTGTCTCTGCACATGAGTTCAATTCTTACAGCATCTGGAATCACTTAGAGCTGCAGAGCTGGCTGCATCATGTTCAGCTCTGCTCTGTGACTTCAGCTTCTCAACCAAAACCTTAAGGAGGAAAAATGAAAACACTTTGGAGGGTAAAAAGGTTTTTTGGTTACTAACAAAATAAAGTGTATATAGGTCTATATGCTTCTTATTTTATCTTTATTGTGACTAGAAGACAAACAATAGCTCAAAACTGTGCAGTGATTGATCCCAACTATCCCAACACGTATAATTCACTGACAGGACTGTGTCATTCTGTCTTTACTTATAAATGAACTGAAGTTAAAAACAGACCCAATGAAACTGTGCAGCGCAAATGTGTTTGTACGAATGGACAGTAATTTAACTAACCGTAACAAAGATGAAGTTTAAATATCACGGTGGATGTTTTTGTCCACGAGCATGACTGATAAGAACCAATCAGGAAGGAAAGGAGAGAGAGATTGAGTCATCGTTTCCAAACGATGCAGCTTTTTCCTCTGATGGTTTCTGTTCTATCACACTGATGTTTGTTCAAATTTAAATTTTAACAGCTTGAATTAATTGCTTGATGCTTCAAAAACGGGATGAAAAGTCATGATTGACAGCTGAGACCCGATCACTACTGCGCAGACTCTGGATTCAAATGGTGTGAAAAGCACAAGATGGTGGTATCTGGGTTCATTAGCTTCATTTCTGTACCAAGGGAGAAGTGGAGATACATCATGAGAGAGAGGGAGAGAGGGAGAGAGGAGAGAGAGAGAGTGATTCCTGCAGTCTCTGTTTATTGCTTCAGTACCTTAAAGGCAGTGCAAGCCATAACAAGTAGGCTCCCTCCTCACCTGTCACCTGTAGCCATGAATACTTCACCCACACACACTCAGTTATAGATGTACAGACAACTTTCTCTCTATTTTGCTAATGCTGCATCTATTAGTAATTCATCTTGGTTTCTTCATGAGTGGATTTTTTACAATTTAAGGTCAAGCTGAAATTCTCATTGTGGTCCAATTAATATCTTTGTCTTTTGTCCATTCGTCTCACTGGGACAGGAACGCGCAGCCAGCTGGAAGACCGGACATTTGAGTTCAGAGGATGAATCACCAGCCGTCTTTCCTCTTGCACGTTCTGTCTGCAGCAGAGAGGAAAGTGTTTTAAATATAAATGTTCATAAACCTTAGAAAAGGATAATCTGTAAACCTAATATTTGACACCTGGGAAACCTTCCATGTTGTCTCAAGTGAAAGGTCACTTCGCCAACGTCTCAGCGCTGAAGTCAACACATGTAGGTACGACCCCTCTGAGATCATCGTCCTGTGAGGCCTTGTCCTGAGACCTGGGGCCAGAGAGCAGAGGCCCACAGGAAAACAGCATCTGCCAATGGGTGAGCAGAACGGACACTTGAGATTTCACAGGAGATCAGCACCAAGGATTTTACGTCAGTCGGCTGGAGACTGGAGCTCAGGGGGCAACAGATCAGATCCCCCCAAAATAAGCAGTGTCTGTATGTTTGTTGGTGGTGTTAAAGTTGCAGAAGTGGGAAATCCAAGGAAGGTGAAGTGTCTCATGTTCAAAAGTGAGGTTTAGCTGCAGCACTTTGACATTACGCTCACAAAGTACATGTGGGTTTGCCACGTTGTGTCCAAGCGCTTCTCATATCGGTGGAAAGAGGAAGAGTAAACAGTTAGTGTGTGAAGATCAGGACCCAAGCATGTGTCAGCAAACTAAGAAACACTGCAACATGTGGACAAAGCAGTGAAAACTGGGCTTGAGGAGACATTACCTAAAAAGAGAAATTACTCTAAATTCTACATTTGTGCTTCAGTTGAAAGTTTATTCCAACAAGTTGAATTTCCTCATGTTTTGAGCTACATCCCTAGTTTTAAAATCCTAAATCTGTACAGCCCCGTTCTCTCAGAGACGTTTTAAAAAATCTGTAAAGCATTTAACACCAGTCTCGGGTCGGGAAAGAAAAACGCCACGTAAAGAGCTACGGTATTCTGTCTGTATCTGAGCCATGTGTTGAGGAGTCATCTCCCTGTGAGCGTTGGGCCGGGAGCTGCACCCACAGAAGAGCCCCCTCTAGTGCACAGCTTCCCTGAGTGAGGCTCACCCCCATCTTCACAGACTGGCTCGCCATGTAAACACACCAAAGAGCGGCGATGACGAATGCGGATGCGTCTCCTGTGATGAGGATTACTCAGTGGAAGGGTGGGCTTATTCCATCGGGAAAACGTGGAGGGGGGAGGCGGGGGGAGAAGGTGAAATGTGAGCCTCTGGATCATGTCTGAAGCTGGAAGGAGGAGCTGCACTCACATAGTGCAGATGGGTGTGAAAAAGCAAAGAGATTAACTCTTTCATTCGGGTTTATTATTGGTTAAATGTGGGTTTCTTCCTTTTTAATATGCGAGGTAAATTAAAAGCACAGTTATTTCAGTATTCTTCTTTTCCCTCACACTGGATAAAAGCTTCTGTGAACTCTTATGATCACATAATACAGTGTTGTAGCTTTGTGGTTCAGCAGGGTGTGATTACTTTTGTTTTCTCCACAACAACGTGTGTCTCCCTTTAGATTTAGCTGCAGCGCTTTAAATATACATTTAAAGAATGACAATGTGAAAACAACGTGTCACTTTAAAAGGGTAGAATTATCACCTGCAGCTTCACAGTGAGCTTCTGCCACAGGCTCCTCATAAACATGGACGACGTGACGACTCCCTGAAGGCTCCTCCTCCTCCATGTTAATTGATGGGGCACGTGGTCTAGACTAAAAAAGTCAAAGTAAACATCAAATACATTTTTCTCAAAATATTAATATCTGTCATTTTTAATAGTTCATATCTTTGCTTTCAGTTATTTATTTGATGCTATAAAAACAGGATACAACTTTATGATCTACAGCTGAAACTGAGTTAAGATTGGTTTAATATATATATAAAGTCTATCGATTCACCTCATTGTTTTAAGCTTGTTCCTGCTACTTTGTTTTTTGGTACAGAAGGTAGCTGTTTTTACAATATTATAATTCTACAATATATTAAATAAAAATCTCTAAAAACAAATAATTAAGACCAAAAAAAAGTTGTAAGTCTCCACAATTGAAAAGCTGGGATTTCCCATTTTAGCTTGAAAAAGTGATTCTCACTAAAATGAACATATTGTGCTCTTGTTATTCTGCCAGTAGACTAATCAGCTCATTGTTTCCGCTCAATCCAAATCCTCATTTATGTAAATTTATCAACAACATGACAGACTACACTGTAGAGTAGAGAATAAAGATCTCAGCACAGCTGCTGTCTGAGCTTTGAGACCTGCAGTTGTGCTCAGACTGTTGAAAGAAGAGCAGAGAATCGGGGAAGCTGCCATTCTCCTTGGATTTTCCATCGAGCTCAACAGAAAGTTGGCCTGGAGCAGCAGCTTCTAGCCGACATTGGAGACGAGGCTATCTGTGCAGAGCAGGAAAATATCTCCAGTTTGACATGAATAATTCTCTGTTTCTCTCTTTCATTTTCTATACCCTTGATAGGTTTTTACACATCAAGGACATCGAGCATCTAGTTGTTTTCCATCACCTGCTCAGGGCCTGTAAACCCAGTCTGAGCCTGGCTGCTCTCTTTAGACTGGGTCTTCCTCTCCTCTGGATTGTCTGAAACCTTCTTCTGCGAGGGTTCAGATTGATTGCAGCTGTGGCTGTTGGCTGGGTTCAAGCTGTGGGAGGCTGCAGCCGGCCAGCAGGGAGGAGCTCCAACATCTGGAAAAGAAGGAAAGCTGGCTGAGGCACAGAGACGCGAGCGCAGCGACATGGTTTTGCTCTCTGGGCCAGTGCTGCTGCCAGAGTGTTTGCAACTTAACTTTATGTGAATTAAAGGTTTGCGGATGCCGGTGTTGTCGGATAAGCATTGAACCGATGCAGTGTGTGAAGTTGATTTAAAAAGAGTTGTCTGTTTGAGTGAGAGAGAGAGAGAGTGAGACAGAGGGGTCGACCCAATGGAAAGAGTGGGCTGCTGTTGTTGAGATCCGACCCTATGGGCCTCTCTGGATGTAACAGCGTGTCTGAACATGTGGGAGCCGCCTGTAAAAGGAGAAAGAAGGAAGGGGGGGCGTTGAGTTTGTGCTTGTGCTGGTCAAGAAAAACTTTTCCTCCTCACATCTTTTTATGTTAGTGGACTCAACACACTTTTCTTTCAAAAACCTTGACGTCTTTCTTTGTTAAATCAGAGATTTCCTCTTTAGTTAAATTTCACTGAAAGAAACAACAACCAGTAAAGAACAGATCCCTTCAGTCAGTGATTATTATAAGGATTTAAAAACCACCATTACAACTTACCAAAAATACATCATATATAACCTTCATATTGTCTCTCTAGCCGTATTGTTTGCGGAGAATGTGCAGAAAATAAATGAATTGCTTTAATTACAATATTTTAGTTGACCTTGAACTTCTCTGACTGTTAATCATCTGGAGATATCCTCCCAAGTAATGTTTCTACCCAGATTTGTGAAAATATGTCTCATGGAGAATCAACACCTCATGGAGATAACTTGTTAAATTCCTGTCGCACTGAATCCAATAGTTCTGTAGATATTTCAGAATAGGGCTACCAGGACTTCTATGGTTGGGTTTGACTTTATTCTTTTCTTAAAAGCTGGTTTTACCGGGTTTAGGTGGGTCTGTTTATTTCCTTGTGAGTCAGTCAGAGGCACAGCGCAGGAAAGTGAGTTACTGTGGATGGATGTCACGTTTATTTCTGGTGGAGCTGTGCACTTTATCATGCGATGGTAATTATACGGTTGGGTCGGCTAGAAGTTCCAGCCAGGCAAAGTCGGTATAATTAACTTCTCTCTCCCATTTTGATCCTCGGTGCTTTAACTGTTCCTTCTCAGGCCCTGGTGGTGAACGTGTGCACCCGGCAGCTGAGGCAGAGAGAGAGAGGCCTTCCCTGGGTTTGCACAGCAGAGGGATGGAGGTTAGCAGAGCGAGAGCGGTACTGGCGTCCCACCGGCAGCCTGGACAGAGGGGGCATTCATATCTTGGGATCCCCCCGGTCGTCCCCGACAGACCACAGTTTGTCGGCAAATCTACTCGCCGTTTACTGAGGAAATGTTCACTTAGTGCAGGAAGTCTGAGGTTTCCCCCCAAACGTTTGATTCCAGAAGTTACCCAAACAACAGCAGGGTTAGAGGCAGGGTCAGAACAACATAGGTGGGAACTAAATCCTGAGGAGCTTAAAATGTCCCTGAACCAGCAGCTGATGTATAAACAATTAGTAAAAAAATACTCACCTATTACCCCTGAAGCTATTATATGATTAGTTTTATCACAGAAAATACTTAGACATTAGAATCTTTTAAAGTTTATTGAGCAAAAATGCAAATGTATTTTGCACCAAACAAAAATAAAGCAAAAGGATTTACTGTACATTCAGAAAATAAATCTTACATACGTCGTTAAAATAAAGAAAAATATTTTTCCACATCATTTTTGTATTTATGTGCACTTGATTATAGTTAAAAACAATATTAAAATTTAGAAGGTATGTAAACAGAGGATAAACATATCAGGTAGTAAGCATAGAAAGTGGCACATTGTTAATAGGCTAGAAACAAAGATGGACAACATGTCTCCACTTCCTAAAGTTGCAGGCTCTCGACCAATCGAATCAGTCTCAGCTGTCAATCATAGTGTTTCACCCGTTTTCATCAAATAACTAATAAGAACCAAACTTAAAGGGAAAATTGACATTCGAACAAACATCAGTGTGATAAAAACTGTACCTTACTAAACAGAAACTTTTCGTTTGGTCCATTTCCAGTTAGTCAACATTTAGGTTTGTGGAAAACACTGCAGCGAGCCACTAGGGGGCGATCAAGAGGATTCGGCTTCCCTTCTTGGAGCTATCATGTCCAACTTTTTAGATTAAATCTATGGTCGGCACCACCAGTTGAACGATCTACCAGGAGGGCATTGATCACTCTGTAATATTTAACAATTTTAAACATATTTAAATAGTTCCCAAGATAAAGTTTATTCAAGTTTGGAAGGCACGAAGGCTTCACCGCAAATTCTTATTTGCAATTTGTGACATTTTCCGTGTCCACAGTGTTCATCATCCCATCTGTCCCTTGTTTGAAGAGTGTCTTTGAGAAAAGTATGCACAGACGTAGGTCGTATAGAACTAGGACACAGCGGAGGTGTGTTCCCGTCATAATCAAGAGTCCTTCTGCATCTTGTTTGTGTAGTTTCACTAATGTCCTGCAGGGGAAGCACACAGCGAAATCACTGCAGTTTCTTCAGTTCTCTGGCTTTCCTCTTCTTCAGCTTCTTCTTAAGAAACAGCAGGTCGAGGTAGACGATGTGATCCAACACGGTAGAGGCGCAGAGGAGTCCGCCATGGAGAGCTCCTGCTATCCCACAGCTGAACACGTCTTGGCCTGGAACAGAGGAAAACAAATTACTGGATGAGAGAAGATACATGTATATCTGGACCTGGATCAAGGTTCTTGTCTGTGTTCCCCTTTAGAAACTCAGAAAATAATACAATATCCTCAATGTTTAGATAGGAAATTCCTGCATTCCGTAAAGTTATCCCACCTCAAGCAAATCAATCTGCGGGCTCATTGAGACGTCTCTATGCCTTGGACACCTTCCGTCACAGAACACAAATGCATGTGCAGTAGTTTGAGATCTCCATACCTGACATGTAGAGGTTTTTGATGGGGGTGTTGCACCTGTTCCTCGCCACGGCCTCCGCATAGAAACGCTCGAGGTTATGCTCCGCGGAGTACATGGCTCCACGTTGGGCTCCCAGGTAGTGCATGTTGGTCAGCGGGGTCGCCACATCCTGGAAAACCAACTGGGGAGAACAAAAGTTAGGCTGCAGCTCATCTTCAAACACAAACAAATCTCTCTCAGCTAATAAGTGGTCCTGTTTAGGTACATTACATGGTTTAAATAATTGTCATGTTCAGGCCCAGAGAGCAGAGCTTAGTTTTGAGACTTTGCCACATCTACCTTGTTTCTGATTTTAGGGAACAGCGTGCAGGCCCAGTCGAAAAGGTTCTTCGCAAATCGCATTTTGTAGTCGTGGTAGTCGCTGCCCCGTTTCCGCACGGTCGTGTCCTTCCACTCCTCGAACCACTCGTACTTCACCATGGTCAGAATTGTCATGCAACTTTTTCCTGTGAACACGAAACACACAAGGCGTCACATTTAATCCATGTAGACTCTCAGATCTGTTATTTCATGTCAGATAATATCAAAATACATAAGGTACATATTCTAATTGCAGTGCAGCTCTAAAACATGTTTAAAAACACTCTTTAATCTTATCTGTAACTTCTGTTATTACTATGGGTGTTGTTTGTACCTGGGTTTCTGATTTTGGACTCTGGGTCTTTGGCGGACGGCATCGTGATGAACATCATGGGGATGTTATCTGGTGCTTCCTCTTTGCTCAGGGCAAAGAAGTCGTCCATCCTTAAAAACAAATGTAAAATGATACATCAAAATGCCAAAGTCAGAGCATCATCATCATCATCTGATCTTCGACTCTATCTAGAGGAAGAAAAGGGGATTTTATACTTCCTTATTTAGGAAACTACTTAAAATACAACATGCTCCTTTATTTAAACTTTACAGTAAATCTTGATTTACAGTGTTTTGTTTCTCTACTGATGAATAAAATGTGTCCCATAACAAAAATGCTAAATATGTTCAAAGCCCCTGATCTTCATTGAGGAGTCAGATGTGTCGCTTCTGCTTATACAATAGCGCCCCCCTGTGGTTACTAAACTGCTCTCTCTAACCCAGAGACAGCAGTGCTCCGCATACTTACGACTTGTCCATGTCATTGTTCTTGAACAGCCAGAAGTTTGTGGACTCGAGGCCCACCTCCTCCTCGGTCCCATCGAAGCCGCTGAAGACCAAGAACGACCCCCGGGCGTGTTTCATCATGTTCAGTCGCTCCTGAATATCTAAAATGAATCACATTACGGATCTTGATTTGTATTTGAATATATGTTATTTTTGAGAATTCGTCCATTTAGGTGATTTCTGTCTCTCACCTTGTTTGACCCGGATCTCAGGTGGAAGAAGTTTCTCGAAGGTGGTGAAGATTCCACAGTTGGAGACGACCACCGGCGCGTGAACCTCCAGCTCCTCCTGACCTTTCCTCACCTTCACGCCTGTCACAGAGATGAAGCCATCGGGTCAGTTCTCTTGATGACATCTCTTTTACCTCTAACTGGTTTGTAAATGAAGGGGCACTGGTTCTCACCGTACGCTGCCCCCTTCTCATTCACCAGGATCTGGGAGACAGGAGCCCGGACCAGGCAGTTCCCTCCGTACTTTTGGATGGTGCGGACGATGTGGAAGGCGATTTCACTGGCACCACCTTTGGGGTAGTAGGCCCCTCGTTTGTAGTGATGAATCAGGAGGGCGTTGATCAGAATGCTGGAGTCCTTCGGAGGAACGCCTGAGTGCAAAGAGTAAAAACTTAATTATTAATTTAGCATAAGTTCAGGTCGCTGTCTAAACTCCTAAACTGAAATTGATTGAATAACATGGATATTCATGTTATCCCTTCCCTCTGCTTTATGATTTTAGATCCAAATCCAATTCAATTTACAATCAAATCCATTGATCATAGTCACTGTACAAATACTTATGTACCTGAATGTACATATAAATACCTTATTGGCCCATAGTTAACTGTTTCATTTGAAATTCACTGAGTTCAAGTACCAATCTGAAATGTCTCACTGTCCTACTTTCTGTCTGCCCTGTTCTTTCTGCCATAGCAGCTTGTTTTTGGAACCCACCGTAGAAGAGGTAGGAGAACATGATGTGGAGGTCCTTGTTCTTCGTGAGGGTGTTCACCAAACCGGACGCGCCTGTGCCAGAGAGGCGGAAGACCTCTGAGAAGAGGTCTGCGATGCCCGACTTCAGCAGGAACAGAGCAACCCACTGAGGGATCAGCTTCAGCGTCGCCAGGTAGTGAGTCTTCTTCGCTGAGATCTGTGGGAACATGGAGGCAGTTTGAGAAGGGGAGGTTTCAAATGTGTGGTTTGTCCTTAGGAAGCATCAGACCGATTTTCATCAGGTGTTCTACCTTCATGATTTTGAAGAAGGTCTCGATGGCCTCGGTTTCATCTGGAAACTGTTTCATCAGATGGGTCTTCATGTCCGTCTTACCGGACACCATGGTGTACTCGCGCTTGTCCTCGCCCAGGCCGATCTGGATGGTGTCGAAGTGGGGGTTCAGCTGCGTGAACTCCAGCTGACCCTCAGAGATCTGGTCGAAGGCGATCCGCAGCAGGCTGTTCTCGTGGACCTGGCCGATGTAGTGAAGCCCTGGAGGAGAGAGGGGCAGAAAGGGAGTGAGCTATATCCTGCAGATACTGAAGGTATGAAGGGGTTTCCTATCTCAATCAAACAAGGGAGAGAAATAGTCTTTACAACTGACATATCAAACCCATGAATACATATGTGAGCAAGAATGTCTGATTAAGATGATGTTTAAATGTATTTTTGTTTTTAAAACCTCTTGTAAATGCATCCTCTCAATTCTTCATCTGCAGTTCCTTTCTTTCTTTCTTTTTTACCTTTAGGAGGTTGTGTTTTCACCCCTGTTCGTTTGATTGATTGTAAACAGGATTAAGTCAAAACTACTGAAGAGATTGTCATGAATCCTGGAGGAAGGTTGTGATATAGGTCACGATCGAACCCATTGATTAAAAAAAGGTCTTGATGAAATGAATTGGCACATTTAGGGAAATTCTCTCTATGAGTGTGTTAAATTTGGTGCAGCCTAAAAAAGGAGCTGCTTCCTGCATCACATCCCAGGTTTTCTTACCAACATCGAACTCGAAGCCTTTCTCGATGTAGGTGTGGCAGCAGCCGCCGGCCTGGTCGTGTTGCTCCAGCACCAGAACTTTCTTCCCAGCTTTGGCCAGCGTGGCACCGGCCGTCAGTCCACCGATACCACTGCCGATGACGATGACGTCCAGATCCTCAGGAACCTTGTCGAGGCTGAAACCTGGAGGGAAACGCACAGAGCTGATGGAAACGTGGTCCAACTGATCCAGATATCTTTAAATAAAGTATCATACATGAGATTATTATTATTATATTGCAAATGTGTTGCATAATTCGGTCTGAAGGTTGCTATGCACACCTGTGTTTCCATGCTGGCTGTAATAAGTATATTAGAATGCTAAGTTAATCTTTAGGTCATAATCCAATTAAGATAAAACACATGGATGAAAAACAACAACTGTTCTTCTGCTTATCTAAATGACCTGTTTACTGGTATGGTGCAGCTAACAGGGTAATTTAGATAAAACTGTATCAGCAATCTGATAAAAACGAGAGTGAGTCAATTTTATATCAAAGTATAATTTTTTTAGCCAAATCTTACAAATGATATAGTTGGAAACACATTCATACACTTTCATTACTTGTAAATTTAATTTCTTAGAATTCTATATCTGATTTGTTTGATTTGTTCAAGCTGCACTTTGAAACAGACACAAAAGCTCCTTGTGAATTTAATCAGAAATAGAATTCTTTAATAAAATCATGACCAATGTGATTTTCTTATTGACTGAAGTGGAACTAATGACAAGTCTTCCATTTAGATTTCATAGACACATCTTACAGCTCTGACACTTGCTCTGAATGTAATTACAGATATAAAGAATTTTAACGATTACACATTAGTAGCTATGTCATTTTTTCTCAAGTTTAAGTGTGAATTCATTCAAGATTTTTGAGATTATCGTTGCGAATTTATATCATAACATATTTAAACAAAATTTTAGGTATTTTATGTTATTTTGTGTTAAATTCAGTTCCCACCAAGCTCATCAGGCTTAACTGGTAGAAGAACATATATCAAATCATAACATCACTTCCACTGGGATGTGTCTGACTGTGGTCCTCGTACCTTGCTTGATGACCTTGTCCCGCTTCTTCTGATCAAACTCTCGAGGTCCTGGCGGTCTCAGCGACTCCAGGGAGAACGGGCTCGGAGTCCCAAACAGGTACCAGTAGGTCCCGCCGGCCCATACCACCAACCACACTAAGAAAACCAGCAGCCACATTGTGGAGGAAGATCTCGGCTACAGCTGCAGAGCCCAGGGATCCCAGCAGCTTCAGAACTGTGCTGTCCTCACAAGGCTCCTTTTATATAACGCCCAGAGCCGAAGGTCTGCAGGACAGGAGGGATTTCATGTTCGGGTGGGTAATAAAGATAAAGACCCATTTTCTCTAGTTATGAAATTGCATAGATGAAGGGTGCTCACTGCCGCCCGCCTTAAACAATACTTAACATTTCACTGTTTTACAAAGATATGTACAGTTATAGAAAAACAACTGTGTAAGGAATCTGTATATTAATATTTGAAGTAAATGGGCATACTAGAAGTAATAAAATGTATGTATGTCATATGAAGAGTATTTGTTGATTCCAAGGAGCTTGTAACTTCAATAGATTAGAACTATCCACCAATGCTCTTATCAGATAAGACAATTAAGATAAAGAATAAACTGTGTCCTGGTTTATAACTTTACAAGAGACATAAACCTGAACGAGAGTTTCAACATTTCAGATGTGAATACAACAAGAAATCCAGATTCTACTTTTTAAATCTTTATACAATTACACCGAAAGCAATTATCAACACTATCTTAGAACAGTTTCAGATTAATAAGCGTGCATCGAATCTCCTGTGATCTCTGTTATTGCTTTGTTTTCCGTACACACTTGTTTTGTGTAATCTATGCATGGACTTTGCGTTCCGGTGAAACACTTCATCAGTTGACTTTGAGCCAGAGATTTAATCTACAGCCACAGATAACATGAAGCCAAGAAGAAGCTGTTATGTTGGAAACAGTGAATCTTAAAACCTGTAACTGATCATTTTCTTTAACGATTGGATTTGTCTCACTTAGTTGTACCCAGGCCAGGGTTGTGTTATTCTTAGGTTAGGTTACAATATGTGTGTTTAACAAGGAATAGAGAGGTCTGATGAAGTTTGTTGGATTTTAATTTCCTTGAAAATGTTCACAAAAGCAATTAAGTATAAATATAAACAAGGATATTATCTTATTTGAACCCATTCAGATCATTTTAACCTCCATCAAGGTGGTTATGTTTTCTTCTGTGTGTCTGGTAGTTTGCAGAATCACACAAAACCACCTGAGCAGTGGTTTTATCTTCATGTATTGTGGAATAAGTATTTTATAGTGTGTGTGTGTTGAATCTCAGATTACTGCTCTCTGATGTGTAATCTGTCCACACCGGTGTTACAACAGGAGCTCAAAGTTTAGAGGTCATTCTGACCTCCGTGTTCAGCCGAGCTCAAACTTTAACCCTGTGGTAAAACACTGATTCATCACCTTCGTCCTCTAAATGATAAGTGACCCATAAGTAGGTCGCTGTATTCTTGTCGAGGGCGTTTTCTGTTGTTGCCCCGGATTGAAAGTGACACTAATTGGATGCAGAGCTCGAGAGGCAAGGAGCTTAAGGACTTTGATACAGGAAGCAGCTCCCGTGTCCCCGACTGCTGCAGATAAAGAAATCCTATTAAGAATTAGAATAAGCGGCAGCTGCACGACTCCTTTGACTTTGCCCTGTTTCCGTCCTGTGACACAAGTCGAGTTTCACGCAGCCTGAATCGATTCCATAAAACAAGAGCAATAAAAGTGAGATCTACTAATGTGCATCAATAACCAGAGCAGCCGGGTCAGGTCAAAGCTTTGTACAGCTATTTGTGTTTAATTACAAATTGACACATGAACATTTTTTCACATCAACAGATACAGACAGTAATCCAGTGATGGATTCCTCTTCTGGCAGTATTCTCTTAGTTTGCTCTCTACTGTACATCTTGATCCACATTAACTCCTCTACAGGGGAAAATTTACAGCAATGCAACCAGCTCCCGTATAAAAACCGTGTGGCGTTTTTTATCTGGTTGCATTGTGTGCTATGTTATTATGCAGCCTCCCTTGTCTCCCTTGTAGGGGTTCTTGTCGTCCGAAACGCCCTTGATCAGCGGGTCGTTTGGCATCAGTCCCTCCACAAACGTAATCGTCTCTGCACAGTTTGAATTCACCTGGAGGGAAGGAAAACAAAACAAGACATTAGTATTGTTATTGTCATTACAAGGCAGGAAACATTTAAACGTGCATGCTTTGTTTTTGATGCCTTAAAATACAGAAAAAGGGGTTTCTTCCCCCCACACAACTGATTTCAAGGAAAATATGGTATTCTGTTGTGTTGACTTACTGGTGTTCTAGGGGTGCTCACTTCCTTCTTCAGCTGATCCAGCTCCATTTTCAAGATTTCCTTATCTGACATATCCCGAGCCATCTTGGCTGCAAGAGGAAAGCAAGATCGTTGTTTTGAGAGAAGTTACAACATCACAAACAGTTCCTATTGTGTTCAAATTGGACTAAATACACTAGATAGAAATCCAGGAGAGACACAAGCATGAATGATGAACGAATCCTCACCTGTTGAATGTTAGGCCCCGCGACAATCTGAGAAACGTGTTGGCTCCTAAGAGCTCATCGACTGTCTGACCTCCTCTGGTCCGATCGCTGCTTCACACTGACTGACTGATCTGTGCCGTCCCACTGCTCTTCATCCCCGGCTGATCCCCGGCTGCCGGCTTTTGGGCGAGGTCGGCGCAGGATTGGGCCTGATGTCACCAATCCCCCGTGATGAGATTAAACAATCAGGTGCCATAACGCGAACAGGAAGGAGGTAAGGGAAGCAAGCACTATAGATTTCCAACAGCTGTGAGAGAGAAAGTGTAACAGAGAAATAGAAACGATACATCTATCTCTGAGTATAAACTGTGGGACTCAATTGTATCTGTGCATTATCTTTTGGCAGCTTTCTATAAATATTACTTCAGTATAATCAAAGCATTTAAAAGGATTTAGCCGTTATAATAGTTTGACTTTGCAGATGTTTTGTCTTGGACAAAGAATATAAGCTCTGAAGTTAATTTTCAGATTTGCATTTGTCTTTAGTTGTGCATAATGTGCACATCAGGGCCTGGTGCAAAGAGGAAGGAGGCCAAGTCTTCATCGCTGATTTGATTATTGATGTCAATCCAATCAGTTCCTCTTAGGGTTCGAACGTCAGTCTCAAATTAGAAAACCGACGTTGATAATGTAGGACAGTTAATCAAGCTTTTGAGAATAAATTGGTTAGTCTGATTTTGTTTTGGGCCTTTTACAGATACAGAATTATTCCTGTTTATAATGTTTTAAGAAAAACTAACTACTGCATATATTCTCTCTCTGTGTTTCTTTCAGTACAATCTACAATTTCTTTGGCTCTGAAACCCGACTGGTTTCATCAAGATTAAACGAAAACCCAGTTTCATTAACAAAGATGATAAAAATAATGGAGCTGATGCAGCTGAATCTGGAACTAACAAACTACCTGCACCATGCACAATGACATGTTATAACATCTTTTATAAAGTGAGATCCTCTCTCCTGTGCCTGTCGCCTTCACCTGACTTTTCACCTGAGACATCACAAGCTACTGATCCTTCACTAAACCGTCAGCAGGACTCACTCTGAGCCTTCTTCAGGATCTGGGTTAGTCTCATCTGCTCCAGATTAACCTCACACACACGTCACTGGATTAGCAGCAGCGTGGTGGAGATGCTCCTGATCATGAAGTGCTGGTCTCAGAGTGCCTGATTAAACACTTTCATTGTCAAACTTCTTCTGCCTTTTGCATCTGATGCTTGTGTGAACTTGTTTAATGTGTCAAGACTTATGATGATAGTGTGATATTGTAGAGAAATTAATATCTCTGACTGTTGGGCCGACACAAGAAGCAGAAGTCACCTTGTTGTATTGTTTTAAGAGCTACAATGGGTTTAGAAATCTGATAAGATTACATTGTGTTTCAACACATATAATAAATATAAAACAATAGAACAATTTGATTAAGATAGAATATATGTATTTCTTTATCGCAACAATTATGATATTGTGGTGCAGGCTTTGAAAAGTATAGGTCATCATAAATGTTTTAAAATATTGAGATTGGTGCCTAACAAAAATCTTTTTAGGATTAACAGCGAGACTTTGGTTTGGGTTTCAGCCAAAAACAAATTTTCCCCTCGAAATACACTTGAAAGATCTTATTGTTTGTTTAGTCTAATTATCTCATTTAAAATGTACTTCTACCTGGAAACCTTTCCTGGTTTCATCTGTGCTGTTTGTTTATTGTATCATCTGCATATTAAATTGATTTGTTAAGATAAGATAAGATAAGATAATCCTTAAATTAGTGCCAGTGAATGAAATTTACCATATTACACCAGCAAGAGTCAAAAATAGGCATCAGTAAGTAACACACGATACTTACGTGTAACAATATATATAAAAAATATTGAAAATTATGAATGTTGTTCTTATTTTAACTGTTTAATAAGTGCTGTATAAAGGACATTTTCTGTGATTAACTGTTCAACCTGTAGGTGGCGCAGTCGAACCTCACTTTTCTCCAGCTCAGTTCGAACTAGCAACCAATCAGAGGACGCCTTTACCCCGGAACAGAAAATCTTTTCAAAACAAGAGCATCGGCGCAATACTTCGCGATTTCCCAAAAGCACGTGGAGCGCTTGGTGGGCTTATTCTGAAAGGCCGCTTGGTGTTTTGACCGGATATCCCCGCTCGGTTTCCGGCGCTCTGGGTCGGCGGCGGATGGGTGAGCGCTGAGCAGCAAACATGGCGGCTCCCAGCAGGAAGCAGGTTTTAAAGTTCATCAGCCAGTTGGGGGCTTTTATTCTGACCCGGTTCGGCTTCTGGAACTGCTTCTGCATGTTGATGCTGTTCGCGGAGCGCGCGGATTCCAAACGGTGAGAGGACCTTACCGCTGCGGGAGCTAATGCTAGCTAACGAGCTAACTTAAAACTCAACTTTTACATGAACACATTTCCTTTCAAACACTTTTATCTAAATAGTTTATAGCTTGTAAAGTTTTTTTTTAAATGCGTACGTACCAACTTTTTCTGGTTAATTTCCCTGCTCATGCTAACTAGCTACTTAACTCTCCAGCAATTAGACGGGGCCCCTCGAGTGAAGCTGCACACATGTGGAGTTGTTTGAATCCACCTCTGTTCTTCCTGGTCTGTAATTTTCTGTGTGTACAAAGCCGAGTCCTGCATTGGAACCGTAGCTCAAATCTCTCATGTTCACTGTGTGTGTGTGTGTGTGTGTGTGTGTGTGTGTTTTGTGTGTGTGTTGTGAGTCTGCGGTGGGTGGGTCTGCCCTGAGGGAACCACACCCCTCTGAATTACCCAGTACTTATCTGAGCCTGTGTTCCTGATCCTGAACTTTCATCATAGTTTTCTTAACATGAAAGTGCAGCTCAAGGTGCTTCACAGGGTGGATGTTTAAAAACAGATCATAATTAGATAGTAGAGGATGTAAAAACAGTCAAAGCTTTAAGGAGGGGGGTGTAAAAGTATTGTAAATCAATGTTTAATGTTCATTAGATGTCGTTGGTTCTTATCAGAGATAAGGTAATCGCTGTATAAATGAAATCAGTCCACATTGTGTGATTTTAATTTGACTGTGTGTTCACTGTCGTCTCCAGGAAGCCAGACATCAATGTGCCGTACCTGTTCGTGGACATGGGGGCGGCTGTGCTCTGCGCCAGCTTCATGTCCTTCGGGGTGAAGAGGAGGTGGTTTGCGATGGCCGCCGCCGTCCAGCTGGCGGTCAGCACGTACGCGGCATACGTCGGAGAGCAGGTGCACTACGGGGACTGGCTCAAGGTGAGTCACCGCTCTATTTATAGAGTTTATTAATTAACAGAATGAAGCAACATTTCTTGGGAAGTCTTTTATACTCGTGAGCTGTTATCAGTGATGAAATATTCATCAGAAACAGATCTGTGTCACACGTGAAGGGACAAGTTGGAATCTGGGTCACCACTACAGAAGTGGATTCATCAGAGGATATGACTCCATCAGGAACTTGCAGCAGACTGTAACAGCTTGAACTGTGTTTCCCTGCAGGTGCGAATGTATTCCAGAGCGCTGGCAAACATCGGAGGCTTCCTGGTTCTGGCCAGCGGGGCGGGGGAGGTGTACAGGCAGAAAGCTCGCAGCCGGTCCTTGCAGTCGACGGGACAGGTTTTCCTGGGAGTTTATCTCATCTGCATGGTAAGACCCAGGTCGGATTCACAGATTGTCTGAGCTCAGATCCAGAAGGAGAGTCAGGATGAGACAGATAAAGTCTGGACAATATTATACAGTGTATTTTGTCAAAACATCCCATAATTTTTAGCTGCTGCTGAGTTCATCTTTAGTCTCTTTGAATTCAGTGTCTGAACAAGATCATTTAGTTTTTAAGATGTTATTCACTTTGTTTATTTCAAGTAAAACACAAATTAACCTTAAAAGTGAAGGAGTTGAAACAGCATGTTCCAGTGTCATTTTAAATGATGCAGTACCACTATCTTCCCACTAGGTGTACTCCCTCCAACACAGCAAAGAGGACAGGCAGGCCTATCTGAACCACATCCCCGGGGGGGAGATCACCCTGATGGCCCTGGAGGTGCTGTTCGGTGTCCTGGCTCTGGCCTTCCTCTCCGGCTGCTACATCCGCCTGGCGGCTCAGATCCTCGCCACCATCCTGCCTCTGGTGATCCTGCTCATCGACGGTAACCTGGGCTACTGGCACCACGGCCGCAAGGTGGAGTTCTGGAACCAGATGAAGCTGATCGGACATAACGTGGGCGTCTTCGCCGCTGCGCTGATCCTAGCTACTGACGGCTGAACCGCCCCCCAGACTCAAAGGGAACAGAGATGCTCTCGTGTTCGCAGGACGGGATCGTTGACCTTTACTGTTCGTCGCTGCCCGACTTTGATCTCAAAGTTTCAGTGACCCCCGAGGCTCCAACGCTCCGAGCTGAGACGACTGGATGTAAAACTCGATGATTGTCTTTGCCTTCCAGTTTCTAACTTAACCTGCAAGAACAAGATCCAATCCAAGCTTCCGTTTTTGCGATTTGATTATTTATTTGAATTCATGTTTACATTTTGTCTCTATGCTCTGAAGCATGACTCCGAGTAATGATACTGTAAAGCTACATGAAACTCCTGCTATTCCAAAATGTAAAGTCACTGAGGTTTGAGAATGTTTTTCATTTTATGGTTGAAGTATTTCACAGGTTGAAGGGAAACTGTAATAAACGTTTGTGGTATTACTTATGAGATGGGACGACTTCAGTTCGGATCATCTGGTTCATTATTGTATCTAGACTTTCATTAAATTTAATAAGCAGCTTTTTTTTATCTTCTGTGGAAATTGTTGATTTTTATACAAAATAGATTGAGTCGAGATCTAAACTGTTCCCTAAACTTCAATGAAGACTCATGAATTATTCTGTGGGACATAGTTCAAAAGTGTTATTAAAGTGTATGACAAAATAAAATGATCTAAACTGAAAATACACAGCTTCAAGCCCAACGCCACATTCATGAGAGGTGAATACTTCAGAGTGTAATCTCTGAAAGTATTTCCCTCAGGGCCACACGACTAAACCAAGAGAACCTGTTCCAGTGCAGCGATACTGACGCCAGTGAATTGTATGTGAACAGACATCTCATGTTTTTGATTAGAGGGATTATGATAATCACAGGACATTCATTTGTCTGAATAAACCTGCTCTGTTCGTTATATGAATGCAGTCACTGTGTCCTGGAATTTCAGCATCACATTCCACGAGATTAATAGATTATTCATGAATAAATCTGTTGAGGAAACCAGAAGTTATGGTAATTATTCTTGTCTTGATTAGTTGTTACAAGATGTGAATATCTGTCCAAATGTTATGTCATGAAATCATCAAAACTTCATTACCCACAATTTAAAAACCACAGGGTGTTTCCAAACTATTACTCACTTAATTCTAATAACCAATAAATCATTGAGTCCGTTTCTAAGCTAAATACAGGGGTTTGTATTGTTCGTTGAGGGAAATAAAACTAAATCAATGAAGTGAATGTGCCAAGTTCTGATTTTTGAAATTGGGATCTGCATAGTCTTTGTTTTCCGCCATTTTATAAACCAAACACCTCCCATATCAATACACTGTTAAGTTATCGTTGCTGCTCTGAGATAAATACACTAACATAAAACACTCCAGCCTCACAGCCATTTAGTTACGTTAACACCTAAAAGCACAAAATCACTGCTGCTCTTCAAATGATTACCACATAAATCCATCAATTGGCCAAATTGATTTAACTTCATAAATCACATTTTTAATTAACAAATTGAAAACATTTGCTTCCCAGAGGACGTCAGCTTTGTAGAAACCACAAGCTTATTTAATAACCTGAAAGTGACGGCTTCAGTTACCTGTAGTGTAATAATGAAACTTAAAAAAGAAACCTGTTTGTTTAAGAACCACGTGGACACGACTCCAGACAGATTAAATCACCTCTCAACGTTCAGATGCTTCTCAATAATCCTCACGATCTCACAGTCGGAACCGACAAAGTTGGAATGTGTTCAAAAACTTGTTGAAAATTACAGTATTACAGTCAGAATTTTTGTTACTTTTATTTTAGAAAATGTCCTTTAAAGTGTGGCATTTCAAGTCACATTTTGTTTAAAATACAGAAAATACAGACAATAGAACATGGATACAGCAAAAAAGGAAACAATGACAGAAAATAAAGCTAACAAGCCTTTCTGACTGCGCTAGTTTTCTCTTTTTGAAATGGAACTGAAGGCAAAGGAAGAAGGGTGGAAAAAAAGAAAAGGCTTCAGGGGACAGGAGGGGAAGGGTGGGTGGGTGGGGGGGGGAGTGGGGGCAGAATGAGACAAGTTAGTTAAGGAAACTATGGTTGCTTTATGGTTCATGTTTAAATTATTCTTTATAAAGTCTAATTTAAGATTTAATCTTTCTTTTTTGTCTTTTTCATTTAATGGTATTTTGATCTTCTGGATCCAGGGCCCTCAGCGCTCCTCCTTGTGGTCTCGGACTGAGGACAAGGAATGCCGACTTAGTCTGGCAGCGGGAACAAAACCACCTGCGTCGCCTTCCCCCCGAACGACCCGCGCTGCCAACTCAAGAAGATAAAGTGGAGTCCTTCTGTGTTTGCTGTGCTTGTGAACGTTGCATGGACTTCTGACTTTCCACGTCTCTAAAATGTTTCTCGACCTGCGGGGGGGCAGAACAGAGACATTTATGGAAAAATGTCGACATCAGCTCGGACAAAAAAAAATGAAAATGCTGGTTTCAGCTTCCTAAACGTGAGAATTTGATACTTCCTGGATTTAAGAATATATATATCACTTTGATAACTCAATTACTTTCAGGGTGATGTGACCCAGAATGATCTCAGGGTCAAATGTCCCCTTATTATTTAGTTTATGTTACAAACTGAGTTTTGCTTCACCTGATGTTTAATCAAGGAAAAATGAATATGCAAACAAATCCAGAAGCGATGCAGCGTTAGAGATATTGTAAAGATATGGAGCTTACTTACTATTTTGCGTACATGACTTAAAGCGCTTCCCTCTTTGCCTTTGCAGTTCTCGACCTGGTAAGGCGGTGAGATTACGACGTCGTCCATCACAATAATGTTCTTCTCCTGCCATTTACAGTCTTTGATGCTGCGAAGACAAGTGGAAACATTACAGGATGATTTATATCTAATATAAATGCTTTTTAAGACCTTGATAAATGACAAAACGTTATATAAACCCAAGATGTTAGAATAATAACATTGAGTTAGGGTAAAAAAATTCAAGTGGTCACTAATCCTTTACATAAACCTGACGCCCACACAAGAAAGTTCTGATTTACCACAGAGGGATAAACACAGGCTACCACCAGAAGAGTCAAGGTAACGTTAGTGTCCATTAAAAAAGTCGAAGTTACACTTTAAAAAACTGGCAGTGTGTAGTACTTAAGGTTTAAAGACGCTATTAATGGTAGGACACTGTTTGTGTGACAATTTTCTCATCAGCCATAAACGCACCGCCAGCTAATTTAATGCGTTGTGATTAATTTATGGTTAATTTAAGACAATTTAATTGATTTTAATTTAAGACTTTTTAAGGAGCTGTGGGAGCATCAATGCAACATGTGGTTTTACACCCACAGGCTTAAGGCTGGAAACAGTGTTCACTCATCAAATCTGTGAATATTTGTCGTGTTTGTATAAGCGTATGAAGTTGGAACAAGATTTAACGGGTTCAGATTTAATCTAAATCGTTAAATCAAAGACTATGTGGCCTAAGACACTTAAGGATCTGACATGACCTTGAAATATAGACGCACAAAACTAATGTCAGCTCCCCTACAAGAAATTGTGTTCATTGAAATACTGTTGTGAACACTGACTGCAGTTAGAGCTGTTACACAAAGTATGAAAACACCCACACAGGTTTCCAATGACGGATTCACACGACTAAAACCTGATCCCATTTAATACGTCACATAAGGGGCGTGAAGTTGACACAAAGCAAAGTAAACATTTTTTAGAGGGAGATGGACGACATGCAGGATATTATATTTGTTATTCAGATATTAAAAGAAAGGGTTTGACAGCTACACTAAAATTACAGACACGACACTGGTCTGGAGTGAAACCTTATCCCCTGTTCATCAGGAGTGTTGCTGTTTTCATACTCTAAGGACTGACTACATTTAGGATTAAGTTTAAAACTAAATTTGCGCGGCTTAACATGGGATGTTTCAGATCAGAGTGTCCCGCCCTTTACGTTGAGGTCAGCCAATAACAGATTTCATAGGAGCCTGTTATTATCTTCTTGAGGACACACCTAGAGCGTTTAATGTTCTACTGCTTCTGGTCTTCACTGTTAAAGACTTTGCTTTGGTTTATCTCGATCCTGCTGCCCTGATGAGTGACATTCAGGAGAAGAACATGACGGAGGTTCTTACGTTTTGTGAATAGTCTGGAATAGCTGTTGGCCCTCCACAGAAACCCCAGCACTGATTGCATAGGCTTGGGACAGCTTGTCCTCCTTTTCTGACCGTGCTCGATTGGCAAGCTGTGAAAAGATGAACAGAACAAAGAGCTTGTTTAACATAAAGGGAGGAAGTTTAACAGCTTTCAACCAGGAACAGCCTCTTATTCCTAATTGTGACTCTGAGTCCACAGTTCAGTCCTACCTTACACCGTTATACAATTTATAAGCAATATAGTAACATTTAGTTTTTCTCCAGTTCAGGGTCAAGACACTGAATAATCCATATTCCCACAAAACCAGTCTAGTTTCACAGGTTTCCTCCAAATGCAGTGGGAACTTCAGAGTGAATGTCCCGTCTCACTTTTTTGGAGCAGTCCTGCTCATCTAGAACATGTCAGCCTCATATTTGCATTCCCATAGGGACCAGTCACCAGTACACACAGTAACGGAACTGGACCATAGGGACTGGAAGATGTAAATCAAACTGTCCATCATGCTTTCAAGCAACAAATCCCATTAACCTCCCACTGCAGACCGTTAAGTAAACTTTGGATGAACTTTTTAAACTTTACAGTGGACAAAGATTCCCATTAGTGCCGTTTACCTTTCCTCGGAGGAGAAGCTTTTGTGTGTCATGTCTATTGGAAATCTGCACCCGAACGTTATTAAAAACATTCCAGCCCACGTCTTACTCAGTGATTTGTATATTTGCTAAGTTTCAGTGCTCGACCTTCATTGAAGCCCGAGCACTGAAACATTACAAACATATCACTGCAGGTAACAGGGTGTGTGGGATGTTTTAATTAACGTTTGGTCCACTTACTTCTTCCTGACGCTCCTGTCACTTAGAACACAGGAACCTTACGTCTCAGAAACTTGTCATTTCAATTAAGACTCACATTTCCCTCATCACTATCATCAATGGCAGCATAAAGCAACACAGACACACAAGAGAAACATAGAAGACACTCACCTTGCTAACATTCAGTGATGCTAGTGGGGGTGGAGTCTCAGTCCGGTCATTTATTATGTCCACCTCGGAAACATAGGCTAGGTTGATCAGGATGACGTCGTAGAGGTTCGGCTTTCCGCTGGAGGAAGCACATTCTTCAAGAAATTAAGTTAAGGGACACAACTTAATGACAACTACTGACCTCTGACCCCTGATTAACCTGAACACCATTCGACGCACTGCACACAGAGGAGCGTGTGACACAGAGCGCAGTGTCTGACGAACATGGCCGGTGAAAGGTGGTGCCAGTTACAGCCGGCCACTACCACAGGCTGTGCTGCCACCTATAGTGACCGTGGATGAATGAAGACTTGTTTGAAACGAGTTGAATAGTGCAAAGCTCCTGCTCGTTACACCGGACAGCATTTCCTGAGATTCTGAAGGACTTCCTTTGCTGGAAATCCACTAAATCAAATAACAGTTTGGGTAAATTAGCCGATGGCAGCTTTCCCAAATTCTCTTCCACTTCAATAAGTCCTGGCTTATTTTGTGCTTGATTAACACATTAAAATGACTCATGGGTTCTTGATCTTTAATTTCCCCTATTTCCTGTTGAATGAATACTCCCATTTCTTTTTTCAGGAAATGTTTCTCCATCTTAACACAAATCTCTGGTTTCCCTGACAGTCCATATTCTTGGAGGCGTGAACCTCACATGTCCTGTCAGTGACACAGACGGCTGGTCAGTTGTCTTTTTGTGGCTTCTGGTGAATCGCAGGCGTTTCCTTGTATTTTAAACCAAATTGTGAATATCGTGGATATCAAATCTCAGCTCTTAGTTTTGTTTGGCAACTTGACATTATTTCCAACTAAGAGACTTGTAGTTAAAATGGTGGCAGAACGGTAGATAATGAAATTGTAATTGCGTGTGCAGCTCATTCAATAATTCAGCAGATCACACGACTACATTAAAAGACAGCATCATGCATTTTCTTTAACGGCTCTTATGTATTGGCTGGTTTACTAAAAAAACTAAATTTGCCTGTGAGGTTATTAAAATATCATGCAAAACGAAATACTGTCAAAACGCTCGGGCCTGTGATGTCAAATCCACAAAGTATTAATATATATCATTCATCTGGTGTCTCGGTCACCAAGATGTCCACCTCACGTATTCATTTAAATCGGTGTAAAACATGATGTGGTTCAGGAATGACCCCTGAATGATGTTACACACACACACACACACATCATGAATGGGTGTAGACACGTCCACCAGCGAGCTAGCATCGGTTCTAATGAACTCATGATGCCCGTGTCACCGGAATCACGTTGAAAAGCCTCCATGTTGGATTAAATATTACATTATGACCGGATTGACGTGAATGGTGGTTGATGAAGCTGTGGATGCTAATTACCTCGGATGAGCTGCTAGCGGCCGTGTGTGTGTGTGTGTGAATGACCGAAACATAGCATGTTAGCCGAGCTAGCATCGGACCGACTGCAGCGTGGAAACCCCTCGGTCTCCATTCATCGTTAGCATTTCGAAATAGCCGTTAGCTTCCCCGCGTAAGGGCGCCGCTGACCCCGGGGGACGGGGTGAGGGGCGAGGCAGAACTAAGTGTCCGCACGCCGCACGGCGAGGGGCGCCCGGTGTCAGCTAGCTAGCAGGCTAGCTGGCTAACTAGCAACGGCTTGTGCCTGTGGAGAGCGCACAGCCATGATGCCTCTCCGGGACCCGCTGCCAGATAGTGATCCGTGTTGAGGTCTGGCACCACAATGAGTGGATCCAGAACACATGCACCCGGTGGCGGCCGGCGCGAGAGCCGCGGTGCCGAGCCCGCGACACGGTCGAGCCCCGCGCAGCCTGAGCTGCGAACGGGGGACGAGCTCGGGAATTAAAGCCACTTTAACGCGGTTAGGAGATGTGGAGCTCGGCGACCACCAATTACGCCTGCGCGGATCACTATTTGACACAGCGTCGGTTACCCTACAGGCCCTTGCAGCCCGGCAGGCCAGCTCGACGTCCGGCGGCCCAAACCGACAAAGGATACTCAGGGTCAGCATCTTGGACTGGTAGTCGAAGGCGACCACCTCTCCTTGCAGACGTTGGCCCAAGCAGGTGAGGCAAGAGACATGGCTCCCGACGTTGAAATACTCCCCCGGTCCAGGAGCCGCCATCTTCTCCGCCAGGAAACCGGAGCGCCTGCCCTTACGTAAAAAGCGACGTGGTGACGTGGATCCCGACGCGACCTGGGCGTGGCCAACCGCGGTTTATATTCGATTATTTTAACGCTTTGGATTAATTTGAACTCGCTTTAAATCAATAGATGACACAAATGGCGTTTAATTAATCGTTTAAATTTGATCTTATTTGATTAATCGAAGAAGGAAGTCGGGGCTTTGTCTCCCGGTTCAGAGACTGCCTCCCCCTGCTGGAGGTGAGGCGACACTGCGGATGTGTCCCCCTCCCTCCCATAACAAACACACCATCTTCACTTTGTCACTTTTTCGTGGTGTTTTTGAAAAGAAGCTCGTGAAGATGGAGGCCCTCCACACTCAGGGGGTGCTAATGGCCGCGTCCCTGCAGCAGAGGACGATGGACCAGGAGAGGCTGTGGCAGGTGGTCACTCACATGGGGGACCCCAAGGCTGCCTTCCTGCTCCTCTTCCCCTTCACCTACTTCGTCAGCAGGCGAGCCGGGGTGGCGGTGCTGTGGGTGGCGGCTGTGTCCGAGTGGCTCAACCTGGTGTTCAAATGGTAAGGCCGCCATTGTGTGTGATTGTTTTAAAAAAAAACAGGGCTTTTAATGTGAAGAGTGAAGCCCTCTCAGTGGTGTGTAGCATGTTAGCATGTAGCTAGCTAACGTCCAACCCCTCCCACCCCTCCTCATATTGAAGCCTGTCACTGTCACACATCATAGCTTTTATTTTTCAATTAATCATCAATGGCAACAATGAAAGTTGAGACACAGTTGTGTAGTTTATTTTGTAGATTTCCGGGACAGAGCTGGAAATGGTGGGTTTCAACCCCGGTTCAGCTCTCTGTGTCGTCCGGTGTAAAAACAGACATGACACGAACCAATAAGGTTCTGTCTAGTTTTCATTTTTATCTTTAATTCTCAACATTTACCTCATGCAAAATATATTGATATGATATAAATATTTTTGACTTGGACTTAATACAATAAAAAGTCAAGGTCATGTTCTTTTATAGATAGAATTCAAACCGATTAAAATATTAACCAGAGAACAATAGAAAATGCCCAATATCTAAGTAGTTAGTTATTAAAATGATATTTATTCCTAATTAGGAGTAAAATAAAGTCACCATGGAATGATAAGCAAATAAACAGTTCTGTCAAAAGATGAATTAATGTTCATTATTGACGTTTGCATAATGAGATATTGGCAAGATAAACAGGATGATGATATTAAAGTGAGAGGGATTATTATAGAATGTATGTAAGAGGTTAACTGTTTGGTTTTAAAGAGAAGAAATATTATGTCAGGATTAAGGATAGGACATCCAGGATCCAATTCAAGGTTATATATGAATAAGTATCAGAAAATGTTAAGTAATAAGACTCAGGTAGTAGAACTTGACAGAAACCTGTTCATAATTTGAAGTGCAAACAGGTCAGGATTCAAACTGGCACAGTGGGTGGACACAGTCGTGTCACTTATGTTTTGTAAATGTTTTTCACCACAGGATGCTGTTTGGAGAAAGGCCGTTCTGGTGGATCGGTGAATCTCGTCTATTTGTGGACAAGCAGCTGACAGTTCAGCAGTTTTCCTCCACCTGTGAGACGGGGCCAGGTGAGATGTCCTCACGATGTAACACAGATGAAACTTACTTCATTGTCCAGCCACAGCTTTAAACTGGCATCTGTTTCCCAGGCAGTCCGTCGGGACATGCGATGGTGACGGCAGCATGCTGGTGGGTCGTGGTGTCCTCGCTGGGTTCATTCCTGTACTCGCACACCCGCAGGTATGCTGCTTAAATAAAAAAAAATGATGTCTTGAAAATGAGCACATTATGAAAACTGAGCCCATCGCAGCTGGTTCCCTATTAACGTCTTTCTCTGTGTCTCCAGTCTGGTGTTATCAGCCGCTCCCTTCCTGTTCTATGTGCTGATGCTGGTGGCTGTTGGAATGTCCAGGATCTTCATCCTCGCCCACTTCCCTCACCAGGTCATCGCCGGCTCCATTACAGGTCTGTGTACAGTGACATGTAGGAGAGGACGTATGGAGTAGGAGTGCAAATCCATAACCAGCCCTTCTTCACACTGATGAATCCAAAATTACCATAAAATCTCTGTGATTTGATGTCCTCATGCAGCCTAATGTACTTAAAGACAATTTGCATATACCACAGGAAAATATCTGATAGGTCAAAATGTATACTGTCTCGTGGTATATATGTCATGTGGAGTATTTGTTTTTTGAAACTGATTATTTGGTTCATGTCAGGTTTCATTCTGGGGGTTGTCTTGAGCCGCAGAGTACCAGAAGGTCGCCCCCTGCTGTTCTTCTTTAGCGTCAGCATGGGTCTGCTGCTCAGTGCTCTGTTGCTGCATGCTGGATTAGAGCAGCTGGGAATCGACCTCTCCTGGTGAGTAGCGACACTGACTGATCCGTCAGCTACAAGAAACCTGTCCTACCTTGATACAACATATTCTTTCCCACAGGTCGATTGCTTTGGCTAAGAAATGGTGCAGCCGCGCCGAGTGGATCCGTCTGGACACGGCTCCGTTCTCCTCCCTGACCCGAGATTGCGGGGCCCTCCTCGGTTTGGGGCTGGCTCAGTACTGGAAGCCAGGAGGATGGTCTCTTCCTTGGGCTCCACGCGCCTTATCTTTGGCCATTTCATCCATGGGACTGTACCACGTGAACCGGCTGCCACTCCCAGTCCGACCACAGGGCGTCTTCTACGGCCTCTTCTTTGTCAAATTTGTCATCGTGCCTCAGATTGTGATAGTTCTCGTACCTGGAGTGGTTCACCTCTTCACACACAAAAAGAAGAAGGACTAGAGACCGGTCTGTCCATCAGGTGTTTTCCACACCTCTGGGGACTGTAGCTTTCCTCTTACAGGACAGTGTCTGTAAATACTTTAAATATCTAATGGATTTCATTGGTACTGTTGTAAGTACAGTCACTGCGATTTTCATTTTTCTCTTTGAATTCAATCAGCATTTGTCTTTCCACTTCTCAGCGTCTCATCATTTAAATCATTATTTATTAAATGTTTGGTTTCACAGAGCTTCATCAGGTCATCGATTCGGTACAAAAGATGACTGCTCTAAAACCTCATTGATGTGAGTGTAAATAGTCTGGGCGGATTTATTATATATTCAATAATTTTGATTTATAAATCTGTCAATGAGACCTGATAAATTAAAACCTTTCCAAGTATATTCCTCAGGAGATGGACACAAGGTCAGAGGTTTAACATAGAGAACCCAACATATAATAATAATATTGTTCCATGTCTGTTGTTCACTGTTGAGGTTTGTCATGAAAGCATATTCCAGAGTTGTTTACAGTTTGTTCTGTTTGTAAGCTTTACACATATTTTTGTCATTGTACTGAATTGCTTTATATTGTGTAATAGTGTATTATAACATCGAAATTGATTTATAACATTTTATTTGTTCTTTGAATGCACACGATGAGTAAAAATAAATAACTGACATGCAGGGCGTGTTTCAGTTTGTAACCATTTATAAATATGCTCTTTTTTGTTTTTGACTGTACAGATTACAATCAGTTATCATGAGATAAAAACACATTCTTTTTATTTGTTTTTAATTAAACTTTTTGTCACAGCGATCTGAAAGCTCACATTTACAGACAAGAGAACTCTGCTCAGCAAGCAAATACATTAAAAGAAAAGAAAAAATAACCTTTTTCCCTTTTGTCTGGCGAGGTTTGAGGAAAATGATAAGGACAGTTCAGGGATCGCAGTCTCCTTATCTCCATCCAAACACTGTATCACACACCAGAGCCGGGACACTGCTATACATGTTTCCGCTTGAGCTCGTGGAAAGGATAGAACATGCATCAGACTATGTACAGCAAACTAATATACACACACAGCTTGAACCCATACACCCTCAACTGAGAAGTCCAGTTTAAATGAAGTATCTTACAGTTTATACCTTAATCTCTGTAAAGATAAGTCGGGCGATTCTCTGGTAGCAGGTGAACTGAGGATAAAGAGGAGACGTTCAGGAGGAGCCGTCTCCTTTTAGATATTCTTTATCTAGAACCAAAATAAAACGATGCAGACAAACGGTCTGTAACCTTTTTCCCACATATACAAATATCTTGAATATTCTCATTATCCCACTTTTTTCAAGTCAAACTCCAGATACAGAGTTTCTGAAATGTCAGTCTTCGTTTTTTTTGTGTTTGCAGTAGATTCCACTTATTTTCAAGGCGTGTGCAGGACCAGTGGATTGGACTGGCTCATCTGGAGACTTATTGATTTTTTTTATTTTATTTTTTTATCATTACTTAAATATGATCGGCTTCTTCAAACAGACTTTGCTTAACTAACGAACCCGAGCTGGACGGAGTGGAACATCTGAGCCAGTATATACAACTTGTGCTAGAAAGTCTATACATCTTCACCTGTTTAAAAACATTGTTTGCTCTTCATATTGTCATTCATCACTGCTTTGTAAATCATATGGTCATAATAATAATAATAATAATAATAATAAGTGTCCTTGATAGTCTGGTATCAGTGGCCAGAGGTTCTGACCCATCACACACCCACGTTCTCCAACATTTCAACAATCAGAACAACACAGTAAGTCAAATACATAAAGTGCACCCTTAGTTAGGAACTTAACAGGCATTTTTAGTGCAGAGGTGGCAGCGTAAAAATGCATTATGGGTAAAAAGAAACGGCACGAGATAATGCAGGAGTCAGGGGGAGAACGTCTGAAGCAGTGGTCGTGTGTACGCATCTGATTGCTTATAGTCGCTGAGCACTAACCATGTTAACCCGTCACTAGCACATGTGCTGTTGTCTCTTGTATGAACGTTCAGTGTCATTACAAACCGAGGAGGGACTGAGACGGACTTTGAGTCTTAAAGATTCTTTCAGTGTTTATCATTTGATCAGGATCATTCAGATAAAGATGGTTGAACGTTTCTGTCGACAAGGATTCGACCAGTACATTGCACTTAAGGCCTTTTTTCTTTTCTCCTACTACAAAGATTAAAGAGTTCTGTAAATCAAATATTAGCTTGTTCAAACCCACAGCAGCTGATGACTAACCTGTTTATCCATGACGATGGTTAAGTAAGTTATTGACAAGGAGCTGGAGACAAATATGTTATAAGAACGTTCACAGGAATGATGCTGAAAAAAGGATAAACAGAGAATCTAGTGTCTCAACCTCAGAAATGTCTCAACCTTTTAAAGGTGCACGTATTTACTTTGACTATTCTGGGATCAGTTAGATCCTGTGCTCGACTCAAACCTGCAACAACTTGTTGATTAATCAATTGACAGGCAATCGACAGGCAAGCTTATTGATAATTGGTTCATCATTTCAGTCAGATTTAGCTTTTTTTCTGTATCTTTGGGTTTTGGACTGATGGTCGTTTGTCTCATTATTATATAGAGATAAATCAGAAACATGTGCTGGAGTTTAACGGAAATGATAATCATCGGTTGCAGCAGTAGTTTACATCGAGGGCGTATTGCAGCAGACAAAGCATAAACCACGACAAAATATTATTTCTTCTATTTTGACAAAAAACGAGGTATTAATGTCTCTCAGAGTCGGTCTCCGTCCCTCCTCCCTCCTCCTGGCCGGTTTCCATATGACTAGCAGTGGGACACAAAGGCAGGAGTAACAGAATACAATTCAAACGCAAACTATGTTTTGTTTTTATCTCTATGTACAATATATAACTTAATTATAAATATTGTCATTTTTCTCTAAGTACTGAGTTGTTGAGCCATTTTAGTTTTTTCTGAGCAATGTACAGTATTGAACATATAGTATTGTATTACATAGAATAGAGCCTACTAGCAACCTTGCTTAAGAGCACACGTTGAAAGAACAGAGGATGGATGCAGAGTCCACGAGTAGAGTCCGATTATTGGTACTTTTCGCTCTGTTGTGTTCACCTGTGGGAACTTTGTGCCTCACCGCCATTTTGGAAGTGCACTGGTCTTTGAATCAGTGTGAGATCAGAATTTGCGGAGAGCCTCCCGTTTTCTTACCTGTGTGCAGAGTATGAGAATGAAATAATGGCTTCACCGTTGTGCCTGCTGTGTGGTTTCCTCTCTCTCTCCGACTGGATTTGTCTCTCGTGAGTTACTGTAGGACAAGTTCGTCCGTGTCACATGTACAAGGGTCTGTCCAACCGTCCGTTCACCTCTAACGAGCCCAGTCCCACCGACCAGTCACAGACAGGCCATCACACGTTCGACTCCACAAATGGTCTCTTTGGTTTGATGGGGGACGTGGGGCCTTGGGAGCGGGAGTCACGCGAGAGCTGGCGGTACATGTTGTCCTGGTAGGCCTGTGCCACGGGCAGAGTCCTCGCCACCTTGACGTCCGGGTAGGTGGGCACCTGGCTGACCCGCTCCAGGATGTCCCCACCGCCGCGGGAGCCGTTAGACAGTTTGCCCAGGGAGGGGGGCTGGGGCTGGGTGTAGTAGTCCTCCTCCAGCAGGTGTCCGTTTTGGGCGTTGTTAGTCTTGTTATAGTAGGCGATGTTGCCCAGTGAGGCGGGGGGGCTGTAAGTGGAGCCTTGCTGGACCAGCTGGCCGGGAGAGGTGGGGCTAATCGCAGAGTCCATGGATGTCATGCCCCTGGACCACGTGGGCTGATGCAGGTACTGCTGAGTCCGCGCCGTCTTGTCGATGATGCCCATGAAGGGCGTGTTCCGAGAGCGGCTGGTCTCGCCTGGATACAGCCCCCCGCCGCCCTGCGAGGGAGAGATGGGCGAGAGGTCGTCACAGCTGCGCTCATATGAAGCCTGCAGGGGGATCTCCATCTGCTGAATGGAAGAGGAAGGCCTGAAACCCGGCGCCAAATTCGATTGGGATCCAGTGGAGATGTTGTTGCTGGAGGGGGAGAACCGAAGGCCTACGCTCTGGGAGTGGATGAGAGGCCTGGGGGTGGGCACGTGCTGCTTCAACTCAGTAGTATTGGCACTGACGGGGCGTCTCGCCATATGAGGGATCTCAGGCGAGCCCAGCTGACAGGGCGGCATGGCGTTTGCGTGCTCCAGTATATGTTCAGAGACTGGGTAGTAGGCGGCCGACTGGCTGCGGCTGATCTGAGGTGTCTGGCTGTAACGGATGCCCCCTGGACCCCCGCTGCTGGCGCGGTAGGCAGAGGAGGGGCGCTGGGGTAGCTCTTCCTTCAATAGGTTCGACTCCATAACCCCTCCTCGGCCCCCGTGCTGGCAGAGGGCCCCAGAGCTGAGGCTGGCCTGGACCTGTGGCATGGACCGTCCATCCAGGGAGGGCTGATACACCAGCCGGCTCTCCACATCCATCGAGCCCCCTTGGTAGCGACCACCCATGGAGCGGCCCATTGGGCCTCCGTAACTGTTGTTGCCCATTACATTGCTGGGCTGGTTTGTGCGGACTATCTGGGCTATAGAAGGCTGGAGGCGAAGGCCCTGGGCTTGGTGGTGCCCGGAGGACAACGAGGGCTGGGAGCTCAGTTGGAAAGAACGTTGACTGCTCATCTTAGAGAGGGGGGATTTGGGTCGGCCGGGGTGCTGCTCTGTCTGGTAGCGCACAGGAGACCCGGACTGGGACCTGTACAGACAAACACTCTCTACCGGCGGACTGGCTCTGTATTGTGCAGCCCGACGTAAAGGGGAAGGCGGCGGGCTCTGGTGATCCATTCCCTGACCCCCGGTGCCCATAGGAGGCGGGCTGAAACGGTAGGATGGCTGGTGCACCGGGGAGGTGTGAGGTGGGCTATGGCTATGGCGGTAGTGGGAGTTCTGATGTGTTGGGGATAAGGAGGGCGACGTTGAATGGTACGTGCCGCGGGTTGGAGAGGACATGGAGGACGAGGTGGGGTGATACTCGTAGGGCTGGCCCATGGGCGAGCCTCCGGTTAAATAGATATGATCTGGATGTGTGGGGGAGAGCGGTGGGCTATGAATGATGGGAAGGCTGGAGGGGTTGGAGAGGGAATCGGGCGGGGGCAGACACATCGACATGGCCTCCAGCTCCTGCTCCAGGTAGTCCTCGTCCTCAAACAGGTCCTGGACGGGCTCCATGTCCTCCAGGCGGGGCTCTGGGGGAGGGGGGAGAGGCATGGAGAGGGACAGTGACTCCTCGTCTTCCGGGGGAGGCGTAGGAGGCGGGGAGGGAGGAGGCTCCAGTTCCAGGTCCTGCTGCTGGTGCTCCTCCTGGCTGAGCATGTGAAACTCCTCCTCCACCCGCTGGAGCAGCCGCTGGATCTCTCGGTTGTTGGGGCACTGCTTTATGGCTTCATTCAAGTCCTCTAAGGCTTCAGGAAATTGTCTAGAAAGGGGACAATGATAGAAAGATGGATAAACATGAAATGTCAAACAATTGACGAAATGTTGAGAGCTATGAAGAAATCTGAATGGATGCGATTCATTACGATGACACGTATCGCCTGGTGATGTGTGGATCGGTGTGAGAGTGTGTACCTGCTGCTACGCTTGGCGCGGGCCCTGGCGTAATAAGCTTCGTAAGATTTTGGTTTCAGTTCAAGTGCCTTCGTAGCAAATTCCTCAGCCATCCCAAAGTCCTGGAGAGATGGAGCAAAGCAGAACGATATGGAACAACACCCACACAGGAAGAAGTGGTCGACAGCAATATCCTCAGTATCGTGCCATGTTTAAATTTGGTTTGGAGTTTTGTTATATTATAAAGACTTACGTTCATTTTCCTCCGACATCGGGACAGGTTGAGGAAGAGCGACACTTTGAGTTCCCTGAACGTCTTGAGGTCCTCGCTGAAGCCTTCGCGTGGAAACTTTTTGAGGGCATACTGATAACGCTGCGCCGCCTCCTTCACCTTCCCCTTCTGTCGGACACACAGAGAGAAAAACCTGGTCGTCCTTCGTTCACCATGAGATGAGCAAATACATCGGAAACCGGAGCTAATCACGACAAAACATCCATTGCTGCTAATAATTAGCAGGGTTAAGCAAAACCTGTTCAGAGGATTTCCATGAAATTTTGTAAAGACTCAAAGAAGAACCTATGAACCAAGGAATTTCTTTCTCTTTCTTTAACAAGGTGATTTTGGCCATGTTTAATTCAATTTAATTCAGAGAATAATTCAAGGATCTTGATGAAAAACATCAAATTCTATGCTGTTTTAAATTCAAGGGCACTGTCCGACCTTGGAGGAGGGATAACATCCTAGTTCCTTTTTTAATAGTCTGCAGAAAATGCCGTAGAATTTATCCCCAGTGACACCAAACAAAAACGGATCAGTCTTTGCTGGAAAAGCATCTTTGAGTTTCACATTTAAAGGATATTTATCGTATCACATGATGATCTGTAATTCACACTCTGAAATGTGAGCTGCAGATCGGCGGCTCTCTGACCTTGTAGAAGCCGTCCCCCTCCTCGATGAGTTTGCTGAGTAAGATGATCATGATGTCGGGTTTGGAGGTGGCCATGGCCCATGTGGCTGGACCTGGGGAACACAGGGAGGAGCAGATGGAAAAGAAAACCACAGTGAGACAGACTCGACAGTCCTGAGCAGAAGAGAAGGGAGGAAAGAAGGAAGGAAGGAAGGAGCGACTGGGAGTCATACTACACACAACATTAATATCAGGGATGAGTACAACAGCCAAAAATGGTTAATGGGTGAGAAAAGACAGGCAAAGATTACAAAAAAATCTGCGGTGAAATCCAGAGAACACTGTGACCTCGCCGTGGGACGTCCCACCTGGGCCAAAGAGTATTTGCTGATAACTATGCTGGGAGTCGCAGGGAGCTGGAAGTTGGTCTGACTGAAGTGCAGTATGAGCACGATTTGAATTTCTCTTTTTAGCCTTTCATCAAAATGAACTTTAGCGATTATCTGCAAATAGGTTTTGGCCCAGGTAAACTCACTGTAGATGTACAATACAAAAAAAGAAAAGTCAGACAGTCATGTCTTTCAGTTGAGACGCATTTCTTCTGTCTTGTCAAGAAGTGCAGATGTAACTACCTCCACCAAGGAGGTTTGGTTTTCCTCAGGTCAGCAGGTTTACTCAATAACTTACGGACGGGTTGACATTCAATTAGGTGGAAGGATGTGGTGAAGGTCAGGAAAGATCTGGACCATGGGGCGGAGTACAATCTAGTTTTCACGAAATCCAGCATCTCCAGGGGACTGACAATTTGGTGCAGCTCCAGATCTAAATTGGGATCTATTGAATTTAAACGTGGCTTCACGGGGGACAAATGGACCTCTGCAGAGGTTTTCTAATCGTTGTGCTACTGACTAATTCAGTAGCGACAGAAAAGCAGAATCATCTCCCTTTAAAACAACTGGAGCTGCACATTTCTTCACACTTCATCAGCGCACAGTGTTTCATGACTGAGAATCAAACACAATCCCTTGACTGGAACTGATGTGCATGTTCTGTAACTGAGCGACAGCAATCCTTGACACACGTAAACACACACACACACACCACAGGGATGGAAGAGGAGAGGGGATCTTGCACAGGGGAGCAGGTACAATAAACAAGAGAAGCAAGCATGAGGGGACATAACGGAGCTCTGCAGGCGTTAGCTGTCCTCCGAGCTGGAGGAGGTGGTGGAGGAGGTGCAGGAATGCTTCTGACTGGCCTAGCTGACACTGACGAATCGTCTGGAAGATGAGCGATGCACAGTACACTGGTGTATCACCCCCGGTCTGTGGTGGTGGTGGTACAAAGGAATTAACAAATACATGCAATTCCGCTAAATCACGACCCACGCAAGTGTGACTGAGGGCTCTCCGGCATGCGTCTGTGGGATGGTAGGTCAAAACACCTTGGTACGACGTCACAGGCTGGAGGTGCGGGCATGCTGTCAATGACCACTTGAATGTTAGCGTCTACCTCTAGGCAATCCCCGACTGCGTCACTGTCAGTGCTAATACCTTTTCGTGTGTTATTATTTGTCAGTTTGAGATGGTTTTTGGTAGCTAAGCTCGCCTGCCGACACTTAGGACGACACAGACAACACAGAGAGAGGAGATAGAGCTGTCAAAATGCCTGGTGGGGTGAGAAGTCGACAGCCTTGGCTTTACCTCGGGGCCGACTGGGCAGCGTCTGACATCCTGGGGCCGGAGAGAGAGAAGCGAGGGATGGGGGGGGGGTGGGTAGAAGAGAAAGAGAGAGAGACAGAGGGGGTGGTGGGTGTAGGGAGGAGGAAGAAAGAGGGAGGAGGTCATGAGCGAGGGAGAGGAGTGTGAGAGGGAGGGCGACAGAATTGCCAGAGAAAACAGGGGTGTGGGAGTGCGTAGGAGCGAGAAGAAAGATAGAAAGACAGATAGAGAGAGAGAGAGAGAGAGAGAGAGAGAGACAGAAACAGCAGGTGGGTGAGAGAGGTGATGGTGGGTGGTGGTGGAGGAGGAGGAGGAAGAGTGAGAAAAAGGAACACAAAAAAGCAGCAGTGAGAAGCGGAGATAAGTGCCTCGGCAAAATAAAAAATAACACAACAAAAAAAAGGGAAACATTCAAAAGAAACACCACAAGCGCTAATAACAACCTGTCTCTGAGCAACCGCAGAGGAGGAGAGGAGAGGAGAGGAGAGGGAGGAAGAACGGGGAGATATCATAAGCGATAGAGACAAACATGACAGAGAGAGAGAAAGAGAGAGAGAGACGCAGCAAAACAACAGTGGTACAAGAAGAAACGGAAAGAACACATCAGAGCCATAAATAGCTGAGGAGAAGCAGCATGATGCGGCAGCGTGGGGGGGGATGACACACGTACAGTAGCAGGAAGTGGTTTAAGCTACATGGAGACACAATCCTGAATCCATGGCTTACTGCAGTTAAATGCCACAGTGCTCGATAATAAGCATCAGGAGGCGAGAACAAAAAAGAAAAGAAAAAGGGAAGCGTCTTCCATCACTGGATTCTCCGTCATGCTGCTCATGCTTTAGCTCCAGAGCGGGATCCTTTATTTTTTTATTTACGATGCTGCGGGTGCAAGAGATCCTCTGGGTGCTCAACGGCTTCAGTCCACCAACGCCGCTCTTACCTATCTTGGCTCCTTTCTTGAGCAGGGCGACCACCACCGACGTGTTCCTGCAGCCCACCGCCCTGTCCAGGGGCCGCATGCCGCTGTAGTCCACGTGCTCTATCATGGCCCCGTGGTCGACCAAGAACTGGACCTGACCAACACAGAGAAAGGTCGTGAGAAGATGTCCCATCCCTGGAGCGTTCGGATGACCTGTGTCTATCGCTGCAGGCCAGAAGTCTTTAACTGGCCACCTACCACTTCAGAGTCGCCATAGAAGGCCGCCAGGTCGAGGGGCGTGCGTCCGTTCTTGTCTGCGTGGTCGGTGGCGGCTCCGTTCTCCACCAGGCAGCGGACCACAGGTAAGTGGCCCTTCAGACACGCCCAGCTCAGAGAGGTCAGACCCTCCTTATCCATCAGAGACAGAGAAGCTCCTGGAGAAGGACACGGAGGAGGTGAGACACAGCAAACTGCCTTTCAATCGAACGTCTCTTATTTATATATTACATCATATCTACATACATTTTAATGGTGACTTACCTTGAGATAGTAAATACTCCACTGTGCCCAGGTGTCCCTCTGAGGCGGCCATCATCAGAGGGCTGCGACCCTGCTTGTCCGCCAGGTTGACATCTGCTCCGTGGGTGAGGAGGAGGTCCACGATCTGAAAGGTCATTATATTGTGAGGTGAAAATCGAATTATCCAATCCCCCCCAAAAAATCTTAGTTTCCAGGATGTAGTTGCGACTTCTTTAGTGTCTTTGGTAATAATCAAAGTTCTGGAATGTGACATTTTCCAGAGCATGATGGAGGGAAGAGGACGAACCTGCCAGTGTCCCTGTCGGACGGCGCTGAACAGTGGGACGATGCCTCGTCTGTTGGGCTGAGCCACGGCCGCACCTTGTTCCAGTAACAGGCGACAAACCTCCAGCTTCCCCCGACCGGAGGCTGCGGTCAGAGCTGGAAACACACAGACACACAATCAGGGAAGTTAGTTTGATAAACACGATGTGGAGAAATTAGACCTTTACATCTTTTAAGGGCCGTCATGTTTGAGTTTATAGCAGAAGGGAATAAAAAGGTCTCTGGGCAAATATCGGGAAGGATGAGGAGGGGAGAGGGAGAGGAAGAGGAGAAGTAGGTGAAGAAGAGGAGAGAACATAAGAGAGAAGAAGAGAAGTAAAGAGAAGAAGATAGAAAAGAGGAGAAGATAAGTAAAGAGGAGAAGAGGAGATGAGGAGAGAAGAGAATAGACGAAGAGGAGAAGTAAGAGGAGAAGAGAAAAAAGAGGAGACCACTCGAGACGTTTTGGGAGCAAAGGCCTTTGAACAGACATCTTCTCAAATGTCCTGATTATGATGTGAATTATTAAAGCAGAGTGAATATATGTCTCATAATCAGAGGCAGCGAATGGAAGCGTGACCCTGGTCAAACCTCTACATATATATACACATATACTCCCTCAGGCTGAATCCTGTACTTCCAGTTGACCTACACTGCAACGCATGGATAAAAAAAAAGCAACATCCTTTAGAATCCTATCCCTCTGATCCCTGATGAACGAGGAGGTGACGCCTGAATGAGAACACGTCCTCTCTCTCCTCCTGACGGCGAGGAGCAGCCGCTCCAACCCTCCCACTGAGGGGGGGCGGGGACAGCGCTGGCAATGAGGTTTCATCGCTCCAGGTTACGATGGTACATTATATTCCTCGAAACCATTCCACAGTGCAATCAGAGTTGTCATGTCTGAGCACCCTGGAGCACACTCATCCACTCCACCCCTCCTCTGTGTGAGCCCAGCCCTGACTCTGCTCCGATGACACCACTGCACTGCCAGCAGCAATCTGACGCAGCAGCAGACACACAAACACACACACACACACACATGATCCCTCACATCCGCACTGCAGCGCAGAGCACACAAACACACACACACACAACGCTCCACAAATGCTTTACAAACACACACACACACCATCGACAATATGTTTGATGATTCCACAACTACACAACACATCAGCCATTCCCAGTCGTGTGTGTGTGTGTATTGATTTCAGGGTTTTATGGATGTGATGTGATGTCTGCAGCAGGTATCCCCACCTGTCTCCCCCCACAGGGTGTCGAAGTTATTGATCTGAGCCCGCTCCACCTCCTCTTCGTCTTTCTCCGGCAGGTCCAGCAGGTAGGACACAATCTGATGCACAAGAGTTAACTTAACTTGAAGAACACGAAGATGAAGATGTTTGATATACGAATAAAGAGATAGAAATAAAACCACTTGTTAAATACATGTATTTTCCTTCAGATCGAAACGCCTGAATTTTTCCACCATCATTCCCATCATCACCATTATTCCCACCACCATCATGGTCTCACCCCCCCCCCACCGTACCTCTGTGTATCCCATACTGGCTGCGGCGATGAGCGCCTGCTGCACGGCGTGGCTCTTTGTGAACGCCGCCTGTTGTTGTGTCTGTGGCGACTGCTGCTGCTGCTGCGGCCCCATGCTCCAGTCGCACTGGATGAGGAACTTCACCACCTCCATGTGGCCCCTCAGCGCCGCGTGCACCAGGGCGCACTGGCCGTTCTTATCCAAGTGGTCGACCTGTTGAAGGGGATGCGGATTTGGATCAGGCACGCGAGTGAAGCACAGGAGAAGGACGCTGGCTGTTATCTGATCGGGACGGTCTTACCTTTGCTCTCCTGCGGCACAGGGCGGTCACGATGGACATGTGTCCCCCGGCGGCGGCGTAGCCCAGCGGCGTCAGGCCGCTCTCAGACGGGGCGTCGACCGAGGCGCCGTACTCCAGCAGCAGAGCCACCATGTCCATGTAGCCCAGGTGGGAGTGGACGCACAGTACGGGGGCGTTGTTCAGCACCTCCGTCCGGTAGTTCACGTTGCCACCGCCCATCATCAGTAACCGGCTCACCTGGACGGAGAGGAGGACGAGTAAACACAAAAGTAACATGTGAGGATTCAAACTTCATCCGGAGAGAGGTGGACGCCTGTGGAGCACATTTCAAGTTCTCTTGATATGACCCCCCCCTGCCATGTGAGAGCCTGTACCTTGATGTTGGGGGTGTAGAGGTTTCTCAGTGAGGAAAGAGCAGCTGAAAGGCCCTCAGAGCTGTAGGATACCCACAGGCCTTGCAAGATAGATGAGGAAACCCCAACTTTCTTGCTGAGACCCTTGAACAGAAAGATGGAGAGAGTGCATAAATTACTCTGGTTCCAAACCCCACTGCTGTGCATGTATCCTGCAGACAGAGGTTTGAGACTCCTGTAGTTCACCTTGAAGATATGTGCTTTGAGGATGTGATGGCCCTGCTCGATAGTCTGTTGTCTGTTCAGCTTGTTCTCCTGCCGAGAAAACCAGAAGGCCAGAAGGGTGTGACCGCTCCTGCAGAGACGACAAGCACAAAGCGTTTCAGTTCTCCAGAGGTCGTGACACCGCGCCGCCATTCAAAAAATATAATACAAGGAATAAAACGTTCCAGGTTGAGAATATAACACGTCCCCTGCTAGATAAATATAATGTTCCTGTGGCCGACAGAGCTGCTTGTAGAAAAATCAACCACCATATTTCTCATTTATATAGCTAATGCGGTCTACATACATTTCTTTACAGACTCAAATGAGGTTGTGTGACCTTCGACCATCGAAATCTGTTAATTTATGAGTCTAAGTGAACATTTGCAGCAGTTTTGGAAAGGCTTCTCTCGAGACTTTCATAAAACCTGGAGGATAATGTGACATTAAAGTGAAACATTTTGTTCTTGTTTTAATTCCTTTGCTTTAATGGTCCCATTCTTTTCTCTGTCACACCCCGACGTCCTCTTTCCACCTGGGGGTGATGAAAACTCCTGAAGCAAAACGTCTGTTACCCAGTGTCCTTACGTCAGTGCTGTCTGTGCACCTTCCTCCTCCAAATACAATCCCTTTCAGCTTCACAGGAAATAATCCACCGTGTCTCCTGTCCGTCCTCACCTTGGGTCACACAGGAACTTTGTCTTTTCTCCTTCCTCTCTCCAGATCAACCACTCCCTGAAGGACGGGTGAACGAACATCCTGGTGCCGTCCCTCCTCTTCACCAGGAAGACCGACAGGTTGTCCACACGTTGCTGGAAGTCCTCCCAGTCCAGCGTGCCCTGCAGCCACACACATCGGCTCCATGTTATTTTATAAAACACAGTTTGTGATTGATTCCTGTATGTTTCTATGTCAGTGTAAGGAATTCTTGAAAAAAATGATTTTATATGTATTTCTCTGAAGATTAAAAGCACCAAAATCTTCAAATTCTTCAAATTCCTGCAGAAAGTCACCAAATGAGGGTTAAGAAGGTTAAAGGTCTCCAGGTTAAAGGTCGTGTTGGTACCTGCACCGAGCCGGCGTTGATGGCCTGGTAGATCTGCTCGTCGTTCAGCGGATGCAGCGACGCCACGGCCACGTTGAGCAGAGGCAGCGCCCGCTCGAACGACGACTGCGTGGGGAAGCGCATGTTGCACTGCAGCAGGTAGACCTCGGCCAGGTTCACCGGCACCACCTGTGGTCGGGAGGGAGACAAGGTGCATCACAAGTCTGATCACCACTACACAGCATGAATAATGGATTGTGTTTGTCGAGCGCGTCTTCATCTCGTCCTCGTGGTCGTCCTCAGAGAGGAGAGAGAGAGCATGGAGCCTGAAAGCACTTCTGAATACATGAAAGTAAATGAAATCCGGAGCTGTGAGATCAAATATTTCAACATCATGGAATATACAGCATTATTTATGAAAGAGGTGTTCGATTCTGCCTGTGAGGGAGATTTGAGTTGCTGCTGCTACTCAAAGGATGTCCGAGTTCAGGTAAAAACAAAATCACCATCACTTCACTGTAGTTTCTGCTATGGGCTGCAACACCAGCCTGGATTTTGCATCTGGCCAAGTGACACCTTTAAAATGTGCTGAATGAGATATTAGCAGGTGATGTTTTCAAGGAGGCAGTGGCTGCCGACCATCACTGGGGAACTATAACACTAAAGAAAACCTGATTTCTCTCAGGAAAAGTCTGGAGCTCCAAGAACATTCTTTTCCCAGTAGACGTGTGGATTTTTTTCATGACCTACATAATAACAACCTTGCAAGGGAAAGAAATAAATCTTAAAATATGGGCGCTATGTCTGTGTTGAGATTTTACTTAATTTCCTCTATTTTCCTCAACAACCGTTCATCTTATCGGCTTCAGTGTCTATACGATTTGGACAGGGCGATATGTTCTTTATTAATAAACTTAATTAACAAGCGATCTGCAGCATCAGTGTCGGGGACATCTTCACACATCTCCCTCTGCCTCCACATCTCTGAGCCTGTGACAGCCATCACACACTCACCTTGTAGCTGGAGCTCTTCAGAACCAGGTAGCCCTTCTCGATGAGGTCAAAGGTCAGCTTGAGGTACAGGTAGGAGCCCTGACTCAGGGCCTTGAGGTGGGCGCTGAGCTTGCCGAACGTGGTGTTGTCCATCTTGCCGTTGAGCGAGATGTTGTTCTGGATCTCCGGGCTGCTGTGGATGCGGTGCAGGATGTAGCCCTGCAGGTCCTGGTCGATGGCATCGTTCTCCTCCAGGCCGTCCAGGGAGATGCGGTGGAACGGCAGCGCGGAGGTGATCTCCTGAGGAATCACAGTGGTTTCAGTCAGGGGGACTTATTTTGGGCATAATTGTCTTAATAATAGAACGGCCGACATACTCCCTTACACAGGTAGATGCTGTGACACGCTGTGAATAACTAGAGGAGTTCTTCCTCATGAATAAAAGATGAAGTGAAAGGAGACAGGAGGCAGAAACCAAACCCAAATAAAATGTGATTAAAGCCACTTCTACCCGTGTCGTCTGCATAATGCTCGCAGAGGAACGAGGAAAAGGTCGAGACAACGAGGGCAGAAACACATTCAAGACAAATTCAATATTGTTGGTTAGTGGCCCAGAGGTGATGCAAACATAACCCACAGGAAACGCTGATGTAAAAACCCTCCTGCTGAATTCAGAGGTATCACTGAGATGTGGATTTACTGTCCTGTACCTGTAACGTGGTTCTGACTGTGACCACCAGCTTCAGCCAGGGAGGGAACTTGTTGACGGTTTTGGTGAGGAAGGACACGATGGTGTCTCCGTAGTCCGGTTTGTGGAACTCGGCCTCGTTCAAGCCGTCGATGAGGATGATGAGGTCCTCCTCCGAGCTGATCTTCCTCTCTGGAAAACAAACAGGCCGAGGGGGAAGTGAGACACAAGAAACAATCAAGGAGATTCTCTCTCTCTCCTCAGCACATTTTGGTAACATGTCTGAGGCAAGTTGCATTCTGGGTAGAAAGTCAAACGTCACTATATTCTGGAAGTAGTCCTCATGGATTTAGTTTTCATTTATTTTAAAGAAAAACTTGCCACAACTTGCCTGTGAACTTTAATGTTGATTAAAATAAGAATATTGTGTGTGAATTGATAAATTAAAGTAACAGTGAAAACCACGCCCTTTTTCTTACCTCTGTTCTGCTCAAATTGATCTTTATTAGCAGATAATTGAATTAAACACTTTCCCCTTTTTTAAATTCCTCATCAAAATTACAATATAATTGACGTTTGTATATTTATCACTTGAATATAAAGTATAAAACTTTGTCATTCACTAATACAAGTGTATTAATTTGGATTCATGTCTCTAGTCCTGGATACTTTCACATCTATGAGTCTTGATGATAAACTATTTGGTTCAGTATTTTGCTAAAGGACACTACAGAATGCAAACTGGAGGAGCTGGGTATCGAGACACGACTTACTGGTTAGTGGACAACCCTCTCTACCTCCTGAGCCACAGCCCGAGAGTTTAATAGGTAGGTTTTTTGTCATTTAGGTGAAATCTTAATCTGCAAAGTGAGTGGAAACTACCTCTGTCAAATAAAAGGATAGGGGTAAAAAGTACTTGGCCTCTCTGGGAGTAAACACTACCTTTGTAAAGTGTGTCCAGGGGCTCGAGCACCCCCCTCCTGAAGGAGGCCAGCGGGTCCTGGACGCAGGAGCGCAGGCTCAGGATGCTCTGGAGGTGCGGCTCCCTCAGCAGCTGCTCCCTGTAGGCCACGAGGTGCGGCGAGCGGCACAGCAGAGCGGCCACGTTGTGCACGAACTCCGGCACCAGGCAGGTGTAGGCGTTATCCGCCTGGCAGTAGTGATACGCCACCACCTGGGGGCGACAGAGAGTTTGGAGAAGATGATGAGAAATGAGAAAGTGAGTGTGTTCCTTCCCCTCTGGTTAATCCTCACCTCAACAACCTTTGAATATTGCAAAAAAAACCGATTCATACCAGCATCAAGGAGCACAGGACCCAGAGGACACGGTTATAAAAACAAGTCTTCCTTTTCTCAGGCTTCTGCCAGCTTTCTACAACTCATGTGGGATTGACTCAACTTCATGGTGGATGATTACAGTATAATGAAACATAATACTTCTCGATTCGCTGCACGGTTTCAGCCATTAATAATTCATGGCTTCCGGCTGGAGGGAGCTCATGCATGCTCATGTGCGAGATGTCTGTGGCACGACGGAGTCAAGTGTTAAACTGTCGTATTTCACCGGCCATGTAGTCAAATGAATGTTTAAATGAAAAACGTGCGGCGAATAGGAGGAGCCGAGTAAATGTTCTGAGCGTTGAGGCCTCGAACACACGAGCAGCAGGTTGGATCGAGAGCTCAGAGGGACGGAGAGATCACAAAGAGTTCGGTTTTTTGGAGGCGGTGGCAGCGGGGGGGGAGAACAATACAAATAAAAGACTAATCAAAATTAAACGCAAATTTTTGGTCACAATGGAATAAAGGGCTTTAAACCGAAAGGGGGTGAAAAAGGGAGTGAGCTCAATTATTAATGCACAGAGTTAACACGATCTAATAGCTTGGCTGGGAAATGGCTTTCTGCAGGTATACATATTTCATAAGGCTCCCTGGCAAAGTTGTTTTTTCTTTTTTAAACACATCTGCATAATGCATCAGGCTGGGAGTGGGGATGCAGATGGCTTAGCAGCAGGGGAGGGGTGGGGTGTGTATGTGTGTGTGTAAGGGGGGGGGGAACCGAGGCGCAACAGCAGACGAGAGGAAGAGCGGGAACCTGCGGCTCCACGCAGGTGACGAGACGCTGAACAGCCTCGGGAACAAGAGGCAAAAGTTGCTCATTTATCGTAACTTATTTCAAAGTTGTGAGTCGACGATATTGTGAACGTGCACTTTCACGAGAGCGTATCATCGGCTTCCACCTGAGATTTCACCAACCGAAGAATTTAAGACTTCAAGAAATTATCTTGTATTTTTTCCAATTAGAGACAAACTGTGGTTTGGAGATTTCACTCTGAACCACATATTCACTATAATAGTACAAATTTGCCTTTTTTCATTTTACAACAAAATTTGCCTTTGATGGAGTAAAATATGAAAAAAAAGACTATTAGCAAGCAAATGAGACCCTTGACACAATATTTGGTTATTCAAATATTTTTTGTCTGTTAAAAAAAAAGGGAAGTGGGGGGGGGGTGGGGAGGCAGAGATGTTCCTAAGTGGCCTGGGATTGTGCACTCGTCTATTAAATGAGAGCAGAGGATTTTATATTAAAATCATCACAAACACACTTGTGGCGATGGGAAAGGAAACAAATGGACCATTAGAATAAAGCTGTTTCTAAAATAAGTGTTCCAACTATATTATTCTGGATGTCTGGGAGGTTGTGTCTGTAAATCAGATGGTGAAATGTAAAAGTGTGTGGGATACGTGTGTGTGTGTGTGTGTGTGTGTGTGTGTGTGTGTGTGTGTGTGTGTGTGTGTGTGTACCTGAGACGCCAGCCTCCTCATGCCTTCTTCCTGACGTCTCCTCATCTCGGGGGTCCCTGGACAGCTGCCTCCTCCCAGGGTGCCGTGCGTGGGCTGAGGCTGGGTGAGAGGGAGCCCCTCTCCATCTGGACATAACAGGACGAGACAACGCAGCACACTCAGGGGACGGTTGCCTACTTGTGTCACATTCATGCAATCTCAAAACAAAGAGCTTGCACGCTTTTGTCCAGCTTTTTTGTTAAAGGATGTTTAGAAAGGTGTGTGTGCCTACGTTTGGGCGAGGCCTGCGGGCTGTCCGAGGCGATCTGTCTCATGCGGGTGCCGTGGCAGCTGAGCGCCACCAGGCGGGACATGATCGCGGTCTTTCCGAAGCCGATGTTGCCGACGACCACCACGCCGCGGTTGGTGGTGGAGTTGGGGCTGTTGAGGTGGGCGTCGATCTCCTGGAAGAGCCACTCGCGGCCCGTGAAGACGGAGTCCATGGTGATGCTCGGCACCTCGAACAGAAGAGGCTTGAGGGCGATGTCTTGAGGCCGATAAGGAGCAAACCGTACTGTCGGGTCAGGGAAACAGAAAATTAGTCAATAATATAAAACATTTCGGCAAAAAGTATAGTTGTATGAAGGTTTTACAGTTGAAATCTGCCCTTGGAAGCTAAAAGAAGATGATTTACTGCGTTAAAATACTTATCATACTCAGTGATGGGTGCAAACATACGGTACAGCTGACAACAACATAAATACATTCATATCGATGTATAATATCTCATACATAATCAATAATTATGTTTTATTATGTGTTATATATTTCTAATACATGGTATTTTATATTATTTCCCATTAAAGAGGAAGAGCCGTATTTAAAATGTAACAGCAAAGTTTAATTTGATATGTGTTCGACCTTAATTCACTCTGAAGTAAAGCTCATTTTGTAATAACACAGCTTGTTTATTGTTCAGCTCAAAGTTTAAAGTTGGTGACTCATTTTAAAGTTCATAAAACCAGTTTAATATTAGTGAGATTCCATCACGATGACGAGCCTTTAATTTACAGACTACTAAAAATGTAAGTGAGTGTTTTCGCTCATTCTGCTTCGGAGGAGAATCTGCAGAAAAGTCCAAGGAGCGACTGTTGGTTTTGCTCACTAGGGGGCGTCGTTCAACTCAAGTCCTCCAGAGGTCGGGTTTTCTTTTCACCACAACATATGGACCATTAAAGGCTAACGAGGGTAAAATGGATCTGGTTTGAACTTCTGAAGCGGCGCGATAAATTCTGTGTGAAATTTGCTCTGCGGCTGCTTCTGGGTGTCGTCTCCCGGCTCGGCCGCTTTAAACTGATCTGAGCTTTGAGAATTAAATGTTATAAATCACGCCAGCTTCCGAATGAATGAACACTTTGCTAGGGAAGTGTGTGTGTGTGTTTGTGTGTGTCTCTCTGTGTTTTTGTGTGTGTGTGTGTGTGTGTGTGCTCCAGAAAGCAGGACAGAACAAGCTGCTTTATGCAACAGATGAAAATCAAAGTAACTTACGTGACTGGGATTGCCAGGCATTGCTGTTATTTGCGGAAGCTGCGACGGACATCAAGCAAAAGACAGAAGACAGACAGAGAGAGGGAGAGAGAGAGAGTGATGAGGGAGGGAGGGGGGAGAGAAAAGGCAGTGAGTGTGGCTGCAGTGTTGTCGCAGCACAGGGCACAGGTGTAGCTCAATGAAACACAACACAACAGGGACGAGGCAGCAGTGGAGTCAGCACATCGTGATGTCAGAGGGATTGGGAACCACCTGACCAGAGGTCGATCACTAATTGAAATCCAGTGAATTACACTGAACGCGTTCCTCAGCGTGTTCCACTGCGCCGGGGCCGAGATCAATCAATCCCCATAAAAGTGGTGGAATAAAGTCAGAGGAGTAATTCAACCTCAACTCCAACCACAGTCTGTAGTGTGTGGGTATCACTGCTGCTGAAGTCAGTTCAGTGTAAGACAAAACATTTTTTTTTAAAAAGAACATACACATAACATACACAAGGCCGACCTGATTTTGCTTTCCTTTCACAAATCACATCGCAAAATCAATTATAATTTAATTAATAGCCATCATCATAACATAAATAAATCCTCTTTTGCTTTTGGTTTTCAGTTATTTGTGCATTTCTGTTTTCACACCATAAGTAAGTAAATCTTTAGTTTGTCTGTTGTCATGTTCTCTGACATTGACTATGTCTGTAAAACATACAAGGGTCTAATATTAGTTTGTATATGTTACCCCAAAATATGTAAGAATACGTTAATACAAAGTATATGAGGATTCCCAGTAACTTTGTCAGTTACATCTCACCACAAAGTAATCCACTGCAGAATGAGACGAGTCCAGAATTTGGAGTTATTACAGAGGAGCTAAAACAAACTGTTAAAATTCAATTTTTCTTCTCTCCGGGCTCCTTTGATTTGATCAGATTCTTCGACCGGGTGCTGAGAGAAGTATAGATGTGGCTGCTGGTCAGAGACTGGGACGAGTGCAGCGGCTCATTTCACACTCTGCAGCGTGCGAGCAATAGGCACAGTGAGTCCGGGGCCGTATGTATCATAGAGTGGAACCGGCAGGATGAGACGCTGCTGGATTTGGTATGTGTCGGCAGAAATGTCTTCAGTGTGCGAGTGTGTGTGTTGCATTAGAGCCGCGTGTGTTCTGTAAACGAGTCCAGTCCTGATTTAGCGCGCGGGGACAGAACATAATGAGCTGATGTGGCTCTTGATGTATTATTTTACCGCACATCACACCAGAGTGCTGTAGCAAGCAGGACTTCATCTTTCCAGGAAATGCTAATTATACAGAATGAGAAAAGAAATGTGATGAATATTATTATACAACACTTATACAATCAGCGAAAAAGTGGCCGCTATACCTGGAAGTGGGTGACGAGCTTCTACCGAGTGCAACGGGTTCTGCTGCACCGAGCTCAGAGCCCAATGTAATAAAAAGACATTTTATCCATATTCCCCTGTCAGATTATTTCAGCACTAACACAACACACACACAGACACACACACAGACAATCAGAGAGAGCACCGACGACTCTATTATGTCTATAATTCACAAACTAATGCAATATTCCTCCAGTTGTGTGTCACGCTGTGAAAGAATGGACCTGACGCAACTCTGGTGATGGGAAATGCAAAAAAAACTACTCCGACACTGGCATCTATAAAAGCACAGGCCCCCGAAGTGAGAGGCTAAATACCCGAAGCTCCTCCGTCTTAAGTGCCACTAACTCAATTAACTTGTGGGTGACTTGGTGCCAAACGTGTCTTGGAAAGCTCCGTTTCGCTCCTCGTGGAATTGTAAAACACACACGTCTCCAAACGGCAGAAGCGATTACACACGTCCTGCGCGTGAAGTCGTGCAGCCACTGCTGCTCCTCTGTGTCAGGTGTTCCAGGAAAAAACATGGCAGCCATGTTGTGAAGGGCGGCCGGGGGAGTTGTTCCTTGTGCGTGAGTGAGGGGCGGATGGATGGCAGTTGCTCGTAATCCAGCCCATAACACCCCCCCTCAGGCAACATTGAGCAAGGTATCACCCCCCCCCCACACACACACACACACACTCACACACTCTCCATGGCCAGACGGAGCAGAGTCTCAGACGTTTTTAATTATTCACCAGGTGAGGATGACTCACAGTGGCTGAGCAGGCTTGAGAGGGAGGGGAGGATGAAGAGGAGGAGGAGGAGGAGGACGAGGTGCGGAGGAGGAGAAGAGGATGGGAAGTGGAGGAGAGTAGAGTTGGCACAGAGGTGGAGAAGGAGAGGAAGAGGAGGAGGAGGAGGAGTAGAGGATGGGTAGTGGAGGAGAGCGGAATTGGCACAGAGGTGGAGAAGGAGAGGAAATGATGGGAGGAGGAGGAGGAGGAGGAAGAGGAGGAGGAGGAGGAGGAGGAGGAGGAGGAGGAGGAGGGGAAGGAGGGAGAGCAGCTCAGATGATCAAATGCTTTCAGTGAGGGTTGTGGGGAGTGTGCTGATGGTTTATCTAAGATCAAGACACTTGTGATGGCTGATGTGTGAGTCGGTGGATGTGTGAGTTTGTCGTAGGATTGTGGTTTTTTATTCCTCTGTCTGGTTTTTCAGACGCACGGTTAAAATTCCAGACATCTCTTCTCACAGCGGACGCAGAGCAACAGATAGCATACGCAACAGCAACAGGATCTTATGCAATTTCCGTCTTCCCAAAAGAAAAAATCTAATCTTATGTAATTTGCACAGTTGGTTTATAGAGCAACAGCATAAATCTACATGTTCCTATATTAAAAATAAACCCTAATCTCCCTGCAAAGATTGATTCAACACTATTTCCCTCCTGATGGTGACTGACTTCATGTTTTACAGCCAAGCAACAGAGTTATACAAGATTAATAAAAAAACTGTGACTCCAAGACTAACCACACATTCCTTCTCAAAATCCAGATTAAATGAAAATAAACATTTATCAGATTAAGATTAAAGCAAAGTGGCTGCAGACAAGCTAACGACCTGAAACGAGTCATGGTTGTTTAGCTGTAATCAGGTTCCTGCACCGTCATCACATCTGGACTCTTATCTATACTCCCTCGACTCAGGCAGCAATAGGGGCCTGTTTGCTGTAAACACATGTTTACTAATGGATTAGAGAGCGCACACCTCCGACAGGGCCCATCAGAGCCCCTCAGGAAAACACATCCACATCGCCTGGATCCAGATTGTTATTTGGATTTGCACCAAAAATCGCAAAAACTCATTAATATCTAAAGATGTCTTCGTGTTCTCATCAAGATCCATGAATTATTTCCTGGGAAAATTTGCCAAAATGTAAAATAAGACTATTCTTGAATCCATGTCCAAGTGGATATAAAAATAATAACATATAATAAACAATGTGTCTATGTAACACCTACTGAATAGATTGAACTGTATTTATCTTGTGCTTTTTTCCAGTATCAGGGACATTTTGGATTCAGTATCTTGCCCAAGGAACTGGGTATCGAACCACCGACGTAAGGTGTCAGACTTGAACCCTGCACCTTCTTGCTGTGACCAACCACTGCACCACCGTGCCACCCATCTATCTGAGGTAGTGAGCTCAATGCCTATGGCTCTAACTACAGATGAAGACGAAATCATTCTTTGGTTTCTTTATTTTAAAGGCTCAGTGATTTCCTAAGCACGACTGGGACTTAGTAGTTTTTCACAAACCGTGAGTGAATTAGTTTGGGTCTATTTTCAGCCGTGGTTTATTGCAGCGGCAGAAACACAGTATGTGGAATTGACTTGAAGTAAATTACAGGGCCAAGCTCAACAACAACAATGGAGCTCTAAACCCTGTCAGGCTTCGGATACACAGACGATTCTCGTATTAAGAATCAATTCATTGCTGCTCTGGGTGTTTTTTCCAGGGATTTGACAGCTGTGAGAAAGATCTTCATTCATCAGCGGCCTCATCCTTTAAATGTCTAATCGATTAAAGTGGATTTCTGAGACTTATTATTCATGTTCCTCCCGGGTCAGAGAGTATATATGTGATAAAACCAAAAGCTAGAACACAAGGCCTGCTCTGTGTCCGAGAGCAGAGGGAGGGAGGAGGGACGGAGATGGAGCGAGGAGGACCAAAGATAAACGACGGAGAAAGTGTTCAGTGCTAGTTTTCAGTTACATGATGGAGTTTTGCGGTGAATAGTTAAAGGTGGGTGGTAAATCTTGGGACGTAGGCAGGCAAGAGGAGCAAGAAGGTCCATTACAGTCTGACTCACACTCCTCAAAACAGCAGCACGGCTCGGGCCCCCGATGGCCGCCATCAAAAGCAGCTCCGACTGAAGCCGGCCAGAGATAGAGCTGCCTCAGTCAGCTGGTGAGCACCTGACCAACACATAACCAGAGGACTTCTCTCCTCATCGGCTCCTCACAGACTGAATGAGACCAAATATCAGAGTTTTCTGAGACATGAGGCTTCAAATATTACAATAAGTGTAAAAACAAGTTAGTTTAATTCCTGATAATGTCACAGAGTTGGGAAATATTAGAGATTTAAGGAGCTTGTGTTTTCCTCCATCCATTTGTTTGTTTGATGCAGATTCAATAGGAAATCACTGTGGTTCATGAGGTGGCTCAGTGGGACACTAAGCCGTATCGATAATGTATGGATGGAAGGATGTGGTTCATCTTCCTGATCATCAAACCAGCCAGATGATATCATGTGGATTGGGACGAGGGTGGAGCTGGATATGGTTGTGATGGAGAATGTTCCGGGGAAGCGTGAATGTGTTCCCTGGAGGACCATGTGATAAAAACATCAACCAATCACATGAAGAACTCATCCTTATCCGGTGATTCTTTACCCATTAGTCTCTTATTACAAATATCAGGATTAAAAAGTGTTTTCACTTATAAAATCAGCAGAGTCTGTTCAACTTGCTCTCCTCCCCGTCCTGTCTGTCTCTGTCTCTCTCTGTTTCTGTCTCTCTCTCTCTCTCTCCTGGTGAAGCAGCAGGACCCGTTCACCCGGGGAGCCGCTGACGCTGATCCGAGGAGGCAGGAAGCATGCCTGGACGCAGTCGGCTGGCTTGTAAACACACTTGGCCGCCCTTAGAGGACGAAGGTTCAAACAAGTGGCTGTGGCAGTGAACAGTGAAGCTCCTGCTTTACCTTTCCTCTCCCTCTTTTCCTCCATCTCTCTCTTTTACCCTCTACCCGTCTCCTTCTGTCTTATGCTCTCTCTCGCCCTGGCAGGGGGAATCACATCGCCGCTCAGTGGAGCGAGCTCTCAGCTAAGTGTGGTCTTAACAGGTGTTTAAAATACACAGGGACGCATATTTGTGTTCGCTTGGATGGCGGAGGGCGGCCATTAGGGCCCGTTACTGGCTTAGTGACACGGGAAGAGGGGCGAGGGGGACGGGGAACGTTGTGACACCAGGCCGTTTGGTCATTTGGTGAGGAGGCCGGGGAGCGTGCTGTGTGCTGGACCTGAACGCTGACCGTGAATCTTTAGTGTGCACAGACAAATCTTTATCTCTTTGGCTTAGTAGTGACCCAACCTGACAAAATGCTCAATGTGTGTTGCCTCAGTCTCTTTCTCTCACACACACAAACACACACACTCTTGCAGACGCATCTGCCACATAACAAAACTGCAAATCAACCGTCACCGACTTTTCATTTGAATCTTTATAAATAACTCGCCCGTCATGCTGCCGCCGCCTTGCGATGCTCAGCTGCTTTGTGTTGTGTGTGGATGGAGAACAGAACAGGGTCCTATTGTTCACTGGTGCACTGTGTCTAATGTGAAGCTAATCACAGCCCGGCCTGAGACAGAACTGCATTTCTACAGCTAAAAGAAAATCACAGTAAACGATGGTTGGATGCTTAGACTTATGGTTTGCACAGTTTTTCACCTACAGAGAGGTTCCTAACCACAGCCAGCATTTACTCTACAACTCTCAGCTTATTGTTTCTTTTAGTGTATTTTTGGTCTGGATTCAATATTTGTGGTGGCTGAGGGGTTTACACTGCAGCCAGCCACCAGGGGGTGATCAAGACACTTTGGCTTCACTTCTGGGGAGCCATCATGGCGTCCATCTTTATATAAAGTCTATAAACATCACATAGCACAGAAATACAAACTCAGCACGAGAGGGCACAAGCATGAAGGCCTTTGATTGTGCATTTGTGTGTTTGTGTGTGTGTGTGTGTGTGTGTGTGTGTGTGTGTGTGTGTATGTGTGTGTGTGTGTGTGTGTGTGTGTGTGTGTGTGTGTGTGCATGCTCTCTCAGCCTGGTCACTCACCTCTCAGGTCCTGCCCGGAGCGACCCGGCCCGCAGGTGGTGCTCTGCCTGGGCATGCGCAGCGAGGTGCGTAGCGGCGTGTGCCTCTGCTCGTCCAGGTAGGCCAGGTCCTCCAGGTGGGCTGAGCTAGTCGCTGCAGAGGGAGGGAGACAGAGGACAAAAAAGGACACTGCTGTCAACATGTGTTCACATTATGCAACATATACAGTCAATAAAAGCCCATAAATGCACAGAGAAGAAGGTGGCAGCGGGTCGCGAGCAGCCGGTGGCGGTTGTCAGGCGACCAGGAGTCGACCCTGAGTGGTTCTGCTCCAGACTCCCTCCTCTCAGTGTCTGTCACGAGGCACGGAGGCGGATGCCATCCGACCCCTCTCAGGATTAATTAGCTCTGCAGACAAATCTTTTATTCATGGCCTGAATGTTGTCTAGCGCCGGCTGCTTGAATGTTCACACCTCGTCGTGTCTTCGGGGCCGACGCTCAAAAACGAGTGAGTGTTAAATGAGATAAGACGGCGGCAGTGAGGGTGAGCGACGGACTCGGCTCTCCGTCACAACCCGAACCCCGAGAGTCAGTTTTGGGGTGAAGGAGGATTAAGATTCTTGAGCATCCAGAGGTCAACAACTTAAGAATTTCAACTCAGTGTCTCCATCAGTCATGAAAACACTTTTATTCACTGTAGAAACATCGGAGCATCTGAGGAGCACGGCGAAGTCCTTAAAACGCAATGGGCCGAGAAGCACGAGGAGTCACAGGAGCAGATTCTGAGATTTATTTGGAGGTGAACCTGAAAGTGAGTGCACCTGAAATGACAGTAATAACGCCTGAAAGCACCGGGAGGCAGCGAGAAGCCAGTCTGTGAACTGTGATGGATGCTACCCAACAGACAGCTTCACTCATAACTTTTACAGTTATCATCTTTTTCTCTCTCTTAAATAAATCTGATGAACTGGGAGGTTGGTGTCTAAATCATGTCGGTTCTGGCTGCTTGTGTTTCTTGCTCCATTTGATTAATGCGTTCACCGGATCTTGGCAATTACCTCAGTGAAAACCGAACAAAAATTATATTTATTGCCAAGTAGTTTTTGGTGAGAAATAGCTGAAGCAAGTTGAAAAGGACGTACTTCAAGTACAAGGAGAAAGATAAAGACAGGAAGTTAAAAAAGTGAAAGACGAGAAGGGGAGCTCAGTATCACTGCCAGGGCCAAACCTCTAAATATGCCTGATTGTTTTTCATCTAGACTCGTGAATTATTATCTGGGATATTGGTGAATTGGGCAAAAAAATGAATGGATCCACCTCGTGATCCAAACTTTAATGGGTTCTTTCCTGACCAATACAAAATCCTTCCACCGAGTTTCATGGCAATCTGAGCAGTAGTTTGGTGTAACGTATATGAATCACAATAACATCTATAATAGAAAATATGTACAATATGATTGTACTTTTCCCTTTTCTCTACCACTCTACCTGTAATACTCCTGAGGTCCTGAGATCCCAAGTCAAATTCAAGGAGTTGAGGGAGGCAGGAACTGTCAATGCCTGCTTCTCCTCAGTAATATCCTCTGTGTGTGTGTGTGTGTGTGTGTGTCTCCAGTCGGTCCAAACAGTGAGGCCCAATAATCCCTCCAAATGGCCGACCTCTGAGCCCAGCAGCTCTCCCTGGTGTAAAACTCAACATCAACACTGATCCTGAGCTGTCCCCCGTTCAAAGAGAGGTTTCTGTGACGGGGGAGTTAAGGTCAATGAAGTGCTCAGCGTGTGTGTGTGTGTGTGTGTGTGTGTGTGTGTGTGTGTGTTGCTGACTGCCTGAGTCACCACAACCATGGACCCAAAAAACGAGCCACATGGGTTTTCCCAAAATGGAGGGAAAAGGGCAGCTGAGAATGCTGGAGGCTTGGCCCCTGTGGGAACGAGGGGAAGGGGCCTGCTGGTCACCCGACTGGGCCCACAGCCGAGACAGTGGGGGCATTAATCTGCAGCTACACCCGGGAGGAGTGACTCAGGGCTGACTGGGGCCGAGAAGTCCCACGTTTCTGCTCGTCTCTTTCAACTGCGTTTTGAATGTGCGCTCATCATCTCTATCTGCAATGCAGCAGGCTGCCGGGGATCACATCCACAGCTCCTGTGCCAATGTGCTGAGACTGCACGGTGAGGAGGAATGAGGAGGAAACAGAAACTGAGTGAGGAAGACAGAGAATGAATGGACTGAGGGAGTGGAGGGAAAAAAAATGGAAACTGATAAAAAGTCTGACAGTGCAGCAGAGAGCTCGGGCGCTTTGGGTGACGATACATCAGACACTTCCTGTTTCAAAGCACGCATGCTCACACTCACACACGCACACACACACACACACACACACACACATATGAGCTGGGCTGCCGTCCAGAGCCAGTCCCAGTATCAGCTCCGATATGAGGCTGCAGGTGATTTAAAGCACCTCAGTATTCTCCTCACATCCCCCCAGGAGATAACCTGGGACAGTAAATAATGGAAGTCCTGGTATTTAAACAATAAAGCTTCCGGGTGTTACTCAGTGTGGACGAGCAGCTCAGGGACAAACAGGAAATCAGGGAAAGATGCTGGAAAAGGAAATCAATGACACTCGTCCGGCCATCAAATTGAAAAGTGTTGTCTCCGATGAGCTGTTATCTTCAGTTAGTGAAATTAGAGGCGAGCGAGGGAGAAGCTCCCAGTGTGGTTTATATCCCTTTAGCCTTTGTTTAAGTCGGAGGGATTCCTCACTCCCAAGCCTGTTACATAAGCTGGTGCATATAGATGCTTCATCGTGGCTTAAAGGGTCAGTTCACACAGATTAGAAAGATAACTTGTCCCTGTGAGGAGGCGATTTCTCAGCTTTTAAATCAATATCTCAAAGATGTTTGTTTATATAAAGAGTAGAAGCTGAATTGTTTCAGAAAAATTGGGAATCTCTTATTTTAAAACATGGACAAATGAATCCATACTTTACCTATACACTCAAGCTGTTGTATGAGTTATTATTTTAATAATTTGAATCAAACCTTTAAAAAACTTCCTGTTTTCAAGCTGATTAAAGTCACATTTCGAGCAAATCCACCAAAACAACGTATTTCCAGCTGCACACGGTGATCAAACAACGCACCGAGACATCTGTGGCACCGCCTCTCTTCACCTGGGGTTTGTGTTTTGTTTAAATGCAAATGTAATTTCATATCCAGATTCAAACAGCCTGCAAATACCAGATGTTAACAGGGCTTATAAATCAGGGATCTGCTCAATATCGATAAATGTTTTCCTCTGCCAAGGTTTGTCTGTTAGTGAGCAGCATTACGCAAAAATGACAAATCAGATTACCATGAAAATTTGGAGGAAGTAAGCGGTTTGGATCAGGAACGAACTCATGGCATTTTGGTGAGGATCCGAAACAGAAATCTGGATGCAGTGAATTTAAATGTGGTTTCATAAGGTTTCATCTTCCAAATCTTCCCTGACTTTAGCACTATTGAATCTGTTGAACAAACCTATGTGGATTCATCTTGTAAGAATCTCTGCTTTACACAAGCAGGGCCGGTCTCTGCTCTTCTTCTCTGTTCTTGCTTATATATACATATTTCCCTGAATGAAAACTTAAAAGAAACAACTGAGAGATTCACTCGTCTCTAAACTCCATCATCACAGAAGGTAGAGATAACTCGGTCTCGGTTACTCCTTCCTCCGTATCCATCTTCAGCTCTGCCAACGCACTGCCTTCATTAGGTAATAGAGTACCCCCCCCCCACCCCCCCTCCCCACCACCACCACCACCACCACCCGCCTCCCTCCTCATTTTTTCCTCCCCTGTCGCCTTCTTCTCGCGCTCCGTATCTCTCTCCCTCTCTCTCGCCCCGCACTTCAAAGTGCGAGTGTCTCTCTGTCACTCGGGGGGGATAGAAACGGTTAATGCCTGGGGCTTTGATGTTCCACTGCTGCGTGAGCCCAGCCAATCCTCAGCCCGCCGCTCCCCCCCCCATCCCTGCATCCTCTCATCATTCTTCGTGGAGGAGAGAGGAGGGAGAGAGAGAGAGAGAGAGAGAAATTATGAAACTCTCCTCCACTCCTCTCCCGCACGTATCCATCCCTCTCCTCGATATGGAATTCCTGTTCCTGACACACACACAAACGCCATCAGTTTTTTTTTCTTTTCTCACTCCCCCTCTATTTTATTTTGGTTTGCATCATCTGCAGCTCATCGTTTTTCATGTTTCTTTATTTGTTTATCTGTTTTTAAATCTGTCTGCGGCTCTAGCTCAGTATCTTTTGAAGGTCTGGGCACGGAGGGGCGGAGAGGAGATCAAGGGTTCATCTCTAAAACCCGGCCGAGTCAAACCGCCGAGCACGACCAGCATACAGAGCGGGTCACGGCGGCGGCGACCGGCCTCGTCAGGCACATTTACAGTGTTTAGTGAAACGCAGGCGTGTGTCCGCGCTACGTGCACACACACACTTTTTTTTTCCAGTGGGAGTGCGAGAAGTGCAGAGTAGAGCTCCTCGTCTGATGATGGGAACAATAACACAATCAGGCCCATTAGAGCGGCCCCCGGCGTTATGAAACTTGCATTTCTCCTGATATATTTACTGCTGCTTTTGGGAGCTTTTCTGAAGCAGCTGCGGTCGACAATAACACACATCAATAACACACCAGTCAGCAACACAAATGGAAGCTTTTCCTTATGCGATATTCTCCCAGTACGTTCTGCTGAAGCTGCTCTCTGGTTTCACTCCACACGAGAGGCATGAGAGTTTAGAGAACTAAATACCACTGCGGATTTGCAGCTCCCCCGAAAAGTCCAACCTAGCTATTTCCTCACTGAATATCCATTTATTTAGATTCTTTATAAAATTGAACCATAATGCAGCTCCTTCAAAAGGCCAGACTCAGATTTTTTAAGTTAAAGTTAATTTATCACAGATTTTCAGGAGAAATGTGATCTGGAGCATATTTTTATAATGTTGGCCTCCTGAAGACTGCACGAGTCCCATTCATATATACAATTATGTTAGATTTGTATATTAAAAATCTACACTGTTACCACACTACTAATAGCCAATGAGAGACCAGATAGTAATGTAGTGACTGTAAAGAGGAGGGGTTTAAGCCGTGTTCCTACCTCGGTACTCGCCCCTCAGAATAACATCACATCTGGATAACCACAGTTGAAAGCATTCTAGTCTAACTTGCAGAAATATGCCAAATCAAATCTTAAAGTTTGAACCCTGTGTGAAGCTGCTCCTCCAAACCACAGATACATTCTTCTCTTTTCAACAGGGCTTCATTGCTGCATTCGGGGTCCACACAGTCAAACATGGAGGAATTCAAAGGGAGGGGTCACAGGTCACCTTGGCAGAAGAGTGAAGAGGGAGCACGAGGACTGAAAACCAGCAGTTCAATCCAATTTTTTGCCACGGACGGCTCTCCATCTTGGAAGAATATTTACCGCATGCCCATGCACCGCTAACTAACTGCTGCCTTTCACAGGGAGAGGGAAGGAAGGAAGGGACTCACCTGCCACAGAGTTAGGGCGGGGCATGAGGTACAGAGGGATGGAGTGGGCGGAGTGGGAGGACATGCTCTCCAGGCTGCGCTCGGGGATTTTGTTGAGGCTGTAAGTGGAGGCTGTCATGTTCTCATCCACCCGGTACAGGAACGAGTCCATGCCTGATTTCTGGGACTGCCACAGCTTGAGGTTGGCCCGGGAGCCCTCGCCGTACTTGCCGCCTCGCTCCACGTTCTCGGAATAGCTGGTCAGAGTGGCTGCAACAGAAGGAGAGACACCGTCACTTCACCCCGACACATCTGCTTTCGTACATTCACCCCCGCTCTGAATCCACCTGAGGCTTGTTGATGTGATGTTTGCATCATCAAGCCCCAGCTGCTTTCAGGGAACATTGAATAACACAAGTCCTGACATAGTGTTTTATACTAACAGTCCAGGAATGACCCAGCTGATGTCTACATGACACTTCCACTCGAGTCATCTTCCACAGACGGGTTCATGACAGGTTATCACAGTCTGACTGGGAAACTCAGACAGAGAGGAGGGAAGTGAGGAAATCGTTTTCATTCATTTCACCAAATCTCAATGTGAACCACGCCCTGGTTTCTACTTATCGACCAATCGGGTCGGCTCTGGCACTGAGATATAATCACTTTGGGGTTAAAAGAATCAAACTGTGACCTCGGGCGTGTTCCTGCCGACTGTGACAGGCTCTGATCTCTTCACAGATCACAGACTTTGGAGCTGGTATCACGTGTTTTGTAGATTTGCCTGTATTTTGGTTTATGCTGTACTGCCTCGCCTGAATTTTTACCATTAATAATCTTTCGGTATTAGGATTTATTTTATATCGACCACAGCAGGTGCCACATACACAGCAGGGAACTGTTTTTTACCAGTCTTATCCTTTATATACTTTTCTACATGTATTTGTTAATCTGTTTCCAGCAAATCTCACCGATAATCCCGCTGTCCCTGCTCTCCAGAGTTGAGGTGGGACTGGTGACGGAGCCGTAGGCGCAGTCCCTGCCGCCGGCCTGGCCTGGCATGGCAGGGGGCAGGGTGGAGCAGGGGCTGCCTGCAGGGGGGGAGGCGGTGCTGCTGGTCAGGGTGGAGCACGGGCTGATCCTCTGGTTCTGGCCCTGGAACGGAGACGCAAAATAAATCACATTTCATGAGTTTAAATGAGCTCGATGAGAACACGTGGCAAAGAACAATGTCTGAACTTCTAATGTCTGAGTCAGAAACAAAGGAAAATGACATTTCAATATTGCGGCTTTCAAAAGCTCCCCCCCCCGCTGCTTTCACCACATGAGTCAAGTCTTTCTTAGGATCGTCTCTCCCCCACACACTCACAAAAACACAGTAATCATCATGATATCTAATGAGTTGTGGCATTTTTGTGGGAAGTTGCCTCACAAAACAGACAATACTACACAGCAAGTACAAAAATACAAGTATCCAGTGTGTTTAAATACTCAAAGCACCTGTAACATCCACAGTCAGTGTGCTAATGTGAAAAATTATACTGCGGATGGGTTTCTCTATAATCCTGTAAGATCTTATTATATAAAGTGTCATGAGATGATGTTTGTTGTGATTTGGTGCTACACAAATAGATCTGAGTTGGCAGAACAAACCAGATGTTGTGTACATATCAGACATGTGATGCACAACATTTAAATGTAGTGGGGAAGGGAGGTTTGCTGAAGGTGTGGGACAACCCTAAAAACAAACTGGAGTAACTGGGCCAAATTTCACACACGCATAGATCTCATCATCACGAAAACTGACGCAGATCTGCAGCAACGTTTAATTTCTTCTTCCATGACCCATGAGCCACACTTCCACCAAGTGCCACCATCTTTCCTGGGGATCCCTCCACTAGTTTTTCCATAAATTTGCTCAATAAGAAACAAACCAGCAGAATGGACTGGGGTGAAAACCTTGTTGGCAGAGGTAATAAATAATCTTACGCTCGCTGATAGATCTATTTTAATTTGTTTTCCTCTCGACTGCCATGACTAAAATAAATTCAAAAAAAAAGCAAGTGCCTGTGTGTCCTTTCCAGCCCCGGCATTGTTCGGGGCCCCCCTGCTGTGACCCTCTTCTGCTTCGGTTCAGGTGAGGAGACGAGAGACCACGGGGGGAACAAAATAAAAAAACACTCCGCTGTGTCTAATCTGCTGCTGCGAGAGGACTCACAAGTGCACAAACACAAAAGGCACACGTAACAAAAAGAACAACTCACACACAGGGATATACAGAAGCACAGGAAAAAAACAAGGAAGGCTGAATCTTTGAAAAACAGAATCACAAGGAGGTGTCTATTCAACAGTTAGAGAGAGGAGGTAGACAATGGGGTGAAGATGGAAAACAAAATTTAAAATTCCAACTCGTTTGATGTGCAGGAGGATGAGTGACAGGACCCTGTTGAAAACTGTATTCATGCACAGTGAGGCTTTAAAGCTTGTGTTCAGCAGGTTGTGAGGTTTTCATTTGAGAAAAAGCCCTAAAAGAAGCTGGGCCTGATGGGGCTGTCATCAGATTTGGGCCGAATTTGATCATAAACCAAAGTTTTGGACGGATTAAAAAGTCGTTCATGAGATTATTCCAGTTAATCCATGAGGCCAAATCTGAATTTGAGCACTTTATGTAATGGCGATCGATTCAGTCAGTTTTCAACCCATTTCAGAGGATCAGCGTATCTGGAGCAAAATGTCACCACCATCCCTCCACTAGTGTCCAGAACAAAGTGGAGGCCTGATCCATCCTCAGCCCTAAAAGCTGCACTGCGAGCAAATCCCAAAAGATCCAGATTTTTTTATTTGGATCGACATCAAATTGCAGAAACTAAAGCTCATTCGTTCGTTCTCCCTTGTTAACGATAATGTTCAGTTTTGATCGACACTGTCAGGAAGGTGTTATCATAATCTTATTTACAGCCACTGGACACAATCTGACTGAGGGTTTCGCGCCGTCCATTTGCAAACCTGAGGCGGAAGAATATTAGAAACACACGTCGATATATTGTAAAGCTTCCCAACACAACACGACTCGCTAGGAGCTGAGTAATAAGCACTGAGATCTGTCAGAAACTAAACACAAACTCTGGCCTTGACAGAATGGACAGTATTTATAAAGCTCTTTCCCGATATTATCCACCATAACGTCGCATTCACCTAACATGGAGTTCAGCATTGTGCACCTCTGTTCCTCCTGAGCCACAGGATCACACACACAACATCTGTAAACACATCATCAACATGCTGTCTATCAGGACACGTGACCTCTAGCCTCTGCTGTGTCCAACTGATTGACTGAGAGAATGAGAAACAACTCGCTCGGGTGTCATGTTTACAGGAGCTTGACCCAGTCGCAAAGCCGAACACCCACACACACACACACACACACACCCACACACACACACACACACAGACACAGAGACACACACCCTGCGGCGACAGCGCAGCTCCATCCGGCGGGCTAATGATCCTCGTCTTGTGCAGGCCTGACCTTAAAGCGCCACGCGAGGATTGGATTGAACTTGGGAACGCTGCGTCTATTCGGGGAGCGAGAGCACGAGAGGCAATTAACTGCAGCGTGTCTGCGAGTTAAGGTCACCTTGTTCCTTCAGCTGCTGAGGTCCTGCACACGTCAGCTACTGAAGGAATGGAACCACGACGATGGGATATGAAAAATAATGTTAGACCCTCAACCTGTGGATCCTTTTTGTGATTTTTACTCTTGATTACCTACAGTTAAATACACAATGTAATGTGTTTTTTGTTGAATTCACTTAATTTAATTGTGACAAATGGTTGGAAGAACTATCTTCATCTAAATATAAGTTTTTACAAATCATTATTTATTGAAGTCTAAGTTAAGTGTACTTATTATGTTTTAGATATATTATTGCATGTTACATTAACACACTACAGTATATTGCACATCCTCATTCTCTCCTGTTTTGCATTTATATCGTGTATTTATTTTGTTTTATGTATAGTTATTTCTTTCTTATGTGAAGTACTTATTGTGTTTTTGTAGGACTTATTGTGTTTTTACTTGGCATAAATCCTTTCTGATTCTGATTATAAATATATCTTAAAATGTAACTAATTTGAGTATTGTCTCAATTTGTTGATGTTATGTATACATAAAAATATACTATGTGCATTCAGTTTGATTTAATTCTACAAACTAAATTTAAGTTTTTCAAATTAAGTCCTAAACAAATGACAACAGTACCAACAGAAGCCTGCTCTCTCCTGTTTGCTCATCAGATGTTGTTCTTGTAATGTTTGCTGTTCAATGAGTCAAACAGATTGACAGAGTGTAGAACAGCATTCGGAGCAGATATCCACACTAATAATACGTTTGTGCTGCGTGAACGATTCGACGCGCTGCTCTCGAGTATGAGTCACGTCTCCGCTTGAATAAAACCTCTCTCAATTTACACCCCCACCCACTGCAGCGCTCACATGGACCATCAGCCTGTAATCACTTATCCACACAGCTTTAGTGGAAACCTCGTACCTGAGCCTGCTCCAAGTACTTCATGCAACAGTTTCGCCCCTCCTTCCCCCTCCCTCCTCCCAGTTACTCCCTCTCACTCTGTGTTTCTGCCTCATTTCAGGAAAACTCCCACCCGTCAAATCAGGTTTAGGTGGAGAAACGAGGGGATCTGCTACAGGGCTTCAAAGCAGGAACCTTGTGCCGAGAGCTGCTTGTTTGCACAACTGGTAAATACAAAAGGTTCTGGTGTAGGAGAGAAGCTTTAAGAACAACCTGCTGCAAGTCAACATCTGTTGAGCTACAGATATGTGAGGTTTTATGGAAAGGCAGGAATGAACCTTGTCTGAGAAGATCTGGTTTTTCCTGACTTCCACAACGAGTGCAAACAAGGTTGTTACCAAGATAAATGTCAAAACGGCTCAAATCAGACAATTGAGCTGTTGTTCAAGCTCCACACTCAAAACCTCACTTATGATAAAGCACATTAACAGCTTTCAGGTTGATTGATTGATTTTTGACACCAGTCCAACCACAAGCAATGTTTCCAAGTCTCCTGTTTTTTACCCCGAGGCTCCTGGAAAAGATTTTCTAATTGATTAGTGGGACCATTACCTGTCTCGCCTCGGGTTCCTCCATGCTGTACTGGGTGCCGGCTGGCCCCTCGTTCGCTTTGTCTCCCAGAAGGAAACCCAGGCGCGTCATCAATGTGTTGGCTGCCTCGTCCACCGACGGAGGGGGGCCCAGCTCCCGGCTTGACTCCCCTGCAGAGGCAGAGCGATGGGAGGAGGAAGGAGGAGGTGGAAGAGAGAGAAGACGAGAGATGAAGAGAGAGAGAGAGTGAGAGAGAGAGAGAATGTGTGTCAGTGGTGGGCAGGAACACAGCAGCAGCTTTTTTTTTAGACATTTTTCACACGGCCCGAAAAAAACCACCACTTAATTCTCTCCTTCTAGAAACACACGCTCTTTCTTTCACAGCAGACCTGGACAGAGGATCCACAGCACCTGCTCTAAGGAAATGAAAAACACCCTACCTGAGGTTTGCTGGAGCTCAGAGCCGTGCATTAAACACTCATTCCTCAACAGCTGGACCTTTTGGTTATTTTTTTCCCGGCGTCTGTTTACATAAAGTCCAAAATCCCTTCAGCCACAGCCGCGATAATCCGTTCAAACTGTTTACAAAAGCCCCCTCTCTCCACGCCGACGAGCAAAAGCCATATCAACACTGACGGCTACTCCTTCCGCACCACCCGTCACCACTGCACCCTGTGTAATGAGATACGCCCTTCACCTGGATGTGTGCGTGTGTGTGTGTGTGTGTGTGTGTGTGAGAGAGGGAGGGAGGGAGGGAAGAAGGGAGGAGGGAGGGAGAGTGAGAGAGCAACAGCGTGTGACTTTTCAAAGTGGGTGTGTATCCACCTCCTTATCCTCCTTATCCTGTTTACAGAGGACTGAGAGCACTAAGGAGAGAAAAGACAACACCAGGGTGAGCCAGCGTGATGATCAGATGATCAAAACACACACACACATACACACACACACACACACAAAAAACACAAGCAAACACACGCTCATGGAGCTGAGGTATTTCAGTTGCCATCCATGAACCCGGACCCAAAACTAAAAAAATCTCTTAACAAACTAATCTCTTTTTTTCCGTGTTGCCGGGGTTACTGCCCAACCCACAACAACAAGTCGTCGCCTGTGGTGTTGTGTTTTTCCAATAACACATGGCCGTGGACCCCCCCCCCATCCCCCCACCCCTCCTCCTCCTCCCTGAGGTCCTGACTATATCAAATTCAATTCAATTACACTTTACTCACTGGTATCACTCTAATTACTCTCCCTGGTCGTGGAAGGAGTAACTGGTGGCGAAACACAAACAGCTGTAATTGGATCGTATCAACGGCTGAATTGGCCTCGACATTGAGGACGTTGACGGCAACACAACGAGATGGCTGCTTGTTTAACTAAGCCGTGGCCAGGAGGAGACGGCTAGCAGCCGGGCTAACCGCTCTCTGCTGCTGCTCCTCCTCCTCTCCTCGCTGGGTTTCCTGCAGGACAGGTTGGACCGGACTGACAGGTAGCTGCTGCTGCTGCTGCTGCTGAATCCCGACTGACGACCAATAGACAGGCCCGGGCCACAGCTCCACCTCCCTGAGGACAGACAGCTCGTCTGAAGACCTGTGGGCCTCTCACTCTCTCACTCGTCTGCTCGGGGAAACCTGCAAACAGACAAGCTGGTGGACGGACAGCCAGGCCAGTCAGGGTCCCGGTTCCATTTACATCACGAGCAAGCGAGGAAGACGGCTGTTTTCTGAGGAAGCCTTGAGGCAAATGGAGACGACATGTTGCTGTGCCTCAAAACACACACACACACACACACACACACACACACAAACACACACAGCAGCCACCAATAACGAGCTAATCACAGCATATTAGGTCCAAAGCGGCTAATTACGTATATGAGCTGTGATGACATGGATATGGCTGCTCAGTAATGCAGCTGGTTACACTTAACGAGGAGCTGCACACGTTAACGAAGGACTCCAAGGTCACAGGCTCCCAGAGGGGTCATGGAGAAGCTGCAGGTAGATGGAATCAGATGGATGTTGCACCTACATCTAATATCACAGGGGAGCGAAAAGCAAAACGTCTCCTCATTGAACCCTTTGTGTGTTTATGTTTGTGTGTGTGTGTCTGTATGAGTGTGTGTCTGGACATGGAGGTAGTGAAGGCCTCCCAGTTGACAGACTGGCAGTAGTAAGCAGTGAATACATTAGCACTGATTAGTCAAATGCTCCTTTGGGGGGTTTGTGGTCGTGACTGTGATTAAGCTGTCTGTCTGTCTGTCTGTCTGTCATTCTGTCTGTCTGTCTGTAATTCTGTCTCTCTCAGCCTCGGTGTGAGTGTTAGTCTTCGTCCCTCTCACCCGTCTCTTTGTCTACCTGTCGCTCTCACTTCCTGTTTCCCTCCATTGCCCTTTTCTTCTTCTGGTTTGTTATGTTTGTGTGCGTTTCTTCTCATGTGGGAGCAGAATCCTGACAAACAGAATCTAGACGTTTGATTGGAGGATGATAACAAAGACCATTTCATCTACATCCTGTTTTTAAACCTTCCTCTGAATGAAACCAAACACTAATGAGTTACTATCAAAGGGGAAACATACAGGACATCACCATAATGCTTTTGTATTGATTTCTTTGTGTGTATCGATTCATTTTTGTTCTTTGAATGCACATGATGACAATCGCACACACACGTCCTCTCACTAACGCAACCGACACGACAAACACGTCGACGCGGCTTCAAAGCCTCAGGACGCCGGCGGCGAGAAACACTGAGCCACTCGACCCGGGAGGATCGTGTCTCTCATCACTGTGACACCAGGAAATCCTTAATGATCACATTTGAATATGAAACAAATTATCTTATTTTTTCTATTTCTCTTACACACATATACACACTAACTGTACAGACACAGACACACGCACACAGACACACACACACACACTCCTCTCTATTGGATTCCTGAGCTGCGAAGGAGACAGATGGTTGCCATGGCAACTATCTTTGCGCGCAGCTCGGAATGTGTTTCTGTGGTGGCGCATCCGCTTCTACCCCCGGACCGTCCGCAGGTCTGCCCCCGTGCAGCCGAGAGGGAAGGGAAGCATGTGTGCTGCATGCATGGGGGCGGGGGGGAACTGGAGGGGACAGGAGTTTAGCATCAATGCCCCGGAGCTGCAGGTGAAGATGAACCATGAGGCGGCTCCTGGTTCCACTGGGAGTTCTAGCTCAGTCCACACAGAAGCCAAGATGCAGACGTGAGGAATCCTTCTGATCAAAAGGTGTAAATACGTAGATTCACACTTGTTCCAGAGCTTCAGGTGTAATAACAGATATGAATAACAATGAACAGATATTGCACGTGTGCACTGGCAGACACATCGAGGGGGTGGGAGGCTGATTTAAGAGATAAGAGGAGTGAATATCACATTCCTCATGTGCACGCTTTTCCTTATCTACAAAACAACACTTAGATGCGTCTCAGGTATAAAAGCACACAGCAGGACTCAGGATCAGTATCCACACCTATAGTGCTTCTACTCGCTGTAAGCAGGTTGAGCTCTAACATCATTAGAAAAGCTTTCACTCCATAATGTACGGAGGACGGCTGGAGGCGGATTGTACAAGCCAACCTCACAAATTATTCACAAACCATATTTACGACCCCGCAAAATCTCTTTGTGGGCTCGTAACGATCAGCTGATACCTGACTTCCTTCCTGGCAGCAGAGAGCGATCAGATGTTTAAGTCACCGGTGCCAGCGAGTCCGTGTTAAGAGCTGAGACGTCCATCTGTCCACCTGGGAGGTGTGAGACGTCACGCCTGAGAACTCTCTCCCCACCCCTACAGGCCTCTTTGTCCCGGCCCTCCTGGTGCAGACAGCCAGCTCCTGTTTGTGATCAACTGTTGTGCTGCAGCCTCCCGTGTGCAGCAGAGATTACCACTCCAACCCCCGAAATGTCACATCTGCAGCAGCTTATAGCCGCTCGGCCGCAAACCGATAGATTATTCCAAAGTCGGCTTCGTGGGAGTGACGCGGGATAAAGCGACAGTTTTTTTCCATCCTGTGAGATTTTTCCAACATGCATGTAAATCCAGGTGCTGCAGCTCAAGGTTTCATCTCACGGTGCTAAAAAGTATTTAGACTCATCTACTACTATATACTCTAATACAGATCACCTGCTTAGAGCTCCCATTGAGCAGAGACTCAGCAGTAGAGGCTGACAGATGGAGAAAGCTGGTAGCACCCTGTCAACCATTTCCCTTCTAAGTTACCACACTTAAGCCCCAACATCCCACTCCCACTGTTTCCCTCAAGTCTTCGTCCACCTCGGGGAGGGCTGAGGAGTCCCTCGGGCTGAGGGGTCCGAGGGCCACCGGGGGTCGAGCCAAGGAGCCGGGTCGAGGAAGCTTACGCTGCGTTTCTCCAGCAGCAACAGGAAGAGGCGAGGCAAGATGAGAGGGCAGATATAACCAGAACCAAATCTCAGCAGAGCTCTGTCCTCGAGTGACCCTGGTTACTGTCCTCCCTCCGGTGAGAGGAGGGGTTGAAATCTGGACTGTCCGCGGGGATTACAGAGCAACCGCCGACTGTGAACCGAGAACGGGCAGCGCCACCGAAACAGGCTCTGCTGCCGGGGAGCTGAGCGGAGTGGGGAGGCAGAGGGGGAGGAGTAGAGCGAGGGAGAGGGAGGGAGGACGTGACGGTGGACACAGTGGGAACCAGCTACTCCTTTTAATGACCTTAGCAATGTTTTCATCTTCACAGCAGCCTGCACCGTAACTGTCAAAACCGATAAATGATCTTCATGGCCGTCTGTGTACGTTTGTGTCATTCTCTCTCTCTCTCTCTCTCTCTCTCTCTCTCCCGACAGGAACCGACCAGCGAGGGAACCAACATGCTGAAAGGCAACACAGCGGAATGAGGGGATGAGCCGGCCAAAAACTTACCAGGGCAGAATGTGTCCAGGTCTGGATTCTTGGCAGTGGTGCAGGTGTGTGTAGGGGAGCCAAGCTCTGATTGTGGAATGCGCGGGCTCTCCACAAACTTTGCTTTCCGCAGAGGGGCTGGGAGCAGAAAGCATACACACATACAGAGGAGGGAGACAACATGCACACACACACACACACAGAGAGAGACACACACACAGATCAGGGAGATGGAAGAAAGAGAGGAGTGACAGGGACAGGGACAGAGAGGGAGGAAGACAGTGAGTATGAACTTGAAGCAGCACACTGATAAAATGAAGACTCTCTGAGGCAGGTTTGTATTTGTCTGGGGTCAGATAAAGCTAAAGCAGGAGCAGACAAGCAGGATGGCCGGTCGGGTACTGAGCTGAAGAGAAACATCTAAACCAGAAGAAGCTCAGTGCACCAACTGAAAACTGAAAATATAGTTTCAGAAAACTGTAAAGATGGCGTGCAGAGAAGAAATTGAGATGTTCTGATTCCGGTGTCGGACCAAACCAATACCACATCTTTATAGTAAATTTTAACCAAGATTAAACAGAAATTTTCACTTCTTTGTGGCTAAAGCATTGCTGCATCTCATGAAGCATTTTATGATTCATCACACGAAAAAGCACAAAGACACCAAGGCCAAAAGGAAAAAAGGAAACCAAGCAATAAATCCAACTAAGATATCCCCCAAAAGGAAGAGATTAGTGAAAAACTTTATCTATTTGTGTTCTTTTTCAGTTAATTCTGTCTCTATATATAATAAAAGAAGTTCTCTGGCGTTCATTCATTCTATCAGTGTCGTACAATAACAACACTGATCACTTCCATACAGGATTTCACAAAGCTTCAAATACATGGTTATTTTGGTAAATGCACTGGCATCCAATATCGGGATCGATGTCCGGAAGCTGAAAGTGGCATCGGAACATCTCTGCAGAGAAAACGCCCGCAGTGTCTGTTCTCCTCCAATGTCACGATCACACCGAGGATGCAAATGAGATCCGTTTTGGGAATGTCCTCACGCCCGAGTCGAGCACAAAGTCTGAGACATCAAACGAGCCCCTTCACCACCAAGTTCACAGCGACAGGGGGAGGGAGGGAGGGAGGGAGGGATAGAGGGAGGAAGGAGCCGTGGGTGCTGGTTGTGACACGATCTTTTTCTGGGTTCTCGGGCACGGCACAGGGATTCACAGCACTGTTTCCCACGCCAGCTTATAGTCTGCATATGGTGAGTGTGAGCAGTGTGGCAGCAGCAGCAGTAAAATGACAGGAGTCTTATAGCCGGCAATGTGCAAACATCCGTTCAGTGTAATCCTGCAGTTAGTAGAAAAACTTACTGTAAAAACCCCAGATTGTCTTTGAATTAAACGCATCACTAGTTTCTTTTATCTAATATCTTTTTCGTTTGTACTGCTGGGGATGTGGGACGAGCAGGAGCTCAGCATAATTTCTCCATAATGGACTAATCTGGTTGAAATTAGGGGGTTTAAACTCGATTATGCACTATATGCTGCAAAGTGTTAACCATTCATACCGCGGGTGAGTGCACATGCCCAAAGCTATCGGCTGCAGCAACACAGTACTGGAGCAGGAGGAGCAGGAAGTCACGAGGAGCAGCTGAGACATGTGTTCAAGCTACAACGACTAGAGAACAAGCACAGGCTGCTTAAGACCCGTGTTACAACTACTGCTCGTATATCGTGTGTGTGTGTAATGTGTAGTTACTCCTCCGTCTATACACTGTGTGTCTTTGTTTATCAGAGAGACCTTGGTTAGATCAGACCAAACTGCAGCTGTACAGATTTTTTGCTTTATGAATAAAACACAAATTGAGTGTTTTTGATGTTGTGGCTGATCTGTGTTGATCTATTCATTCTACGCCAGCGGTAATGTGATTTAAACCCCTAAAAATGTTTGAACTTTCAATTACTTTCGCTAATTCAATGGGTTTTGAACATATGTCAGTGATAAAACATCTCCACCCATAGGGGAAAATGTAATCCTTCATTTTTTAACTGCACAGGACCAAGGGCTCTGTTTTAATGATCTCAGTTCTCGGTCTGAAGAACATGGAGCGAGTGTGTTTAGGGCGTGTCCCAAATCCATTTGTGTTAGTTTAGCTGCTGCAGGTGCATGGATCAGACTCCTGGTGTTATAATGAATCATGTGTGTTTTGGGTAAAACATGGAACTAAGGAATTGGATCACCCCCCCTTCCCATCCCCCCCTTACTCCTAAATACCCCCCTGTTGTGTTTACCCCTCAGCTTGTTGTTATGATAGCAGCTTTGCACCTGCCTATGGGTGCACGTGTGTTATCTCATGCACCTGAAAACACTGCACCACTGACTTCACCACCATCTGGTTTTTGTTTGGCAAAAGTGAAATTGCTTCCCACTGCTTAAAGACAGCCGACACAAAACAACAATGATCCTGACCACAGCTCGTCTTCAGACCGACACGCCCACGGCTGCTCAGACGGGCGCAAGTATCATTTACTATTTGAACAATGACGGCGCTCGACAACTAGTGTCGCCCTTGGCACCACTTTGTGTCAACAAGTCTCAGGCACACAACCTCCCCAGCTTCTTTTAAACCTCGACTTAAAACTTCTATCTTTCTGAAAGCGTCTAGCCAATGTCCCTGTCTGGTTCTAAAAGTTTTGGTTTTACTTTTTCTTGTGAAGCGCTTGGTTATGAAATGAACTTTATTAGTGAGTGAGGCCGTTCTGCACCGTGATGCTTAGAGCTACAAGTGAACATGCTAACAAGTTGATGTTTATAATGTTGGAATTGTCCTTGTGTAGCATGTTAGCCTTGAGTGTTAGCGTCCTTACTTTTGCAGACACTTGCTCATAAAACAAATGTGACAAAATGAAACTTTGACCTGATGTCGGGGCTGGACTAACGTTTTTAAAACATTCCTTCTGAGGGTATGAATGTCCTTAAGTCAAAGCACCAACCGACCAAGTCACAATTTCCTCCCTAGAGACAAACCATTGTCTGTGGCTGAAAGAAAAAAACACCAAAAAATCTGTCAGAGATGAAACACTGACAAATAATGTGATGCAAACACCAGGTACTTTTGCAGCGCCCCACATTGCAATGTTTTCCAAAAACGACTTGTTCTTTGTTTCCTTGTCTTTCTTTGTGTTTCCAACAAAAGACAGAAATCGGTTGTCAAGATTTGAGACGTTCTGTTCACTCACATACACTCAGTCAAACAAACAACAACAAACTCCACTTGGCAAGGGCCAGAGAGTTCTGAATCGGAGCTGCGTGCATGCATGTGAAGTAGATGTGTGCACTTGACACACACATACACACACACGCACGCACAGAAATAGTGTTAATACTCTATGTGCGTGTGTCTGTGTGGTCTGGAGAGGACTCTGGTAATCGACCACATCTAGGAAGGGAGCCAGCACAGATGCCACAGTGAGAAACTACAGCTGACAGCCAGGAGGAGGAAGGGACCTGAGTTATCCACGACTGGATCCACCGCACTGACAGAAACCAGGAGGGAGAAGCTCATGATGGATTCTGACATGGAACCCTTCTGTCCCTGCTCGAGAGAAATCCACATCAGTCCTCTGAAAACGTGGAGACATATGGTGGTCTGCAAGGGCTGGCGATTCTTCACCAGAGTAAATCAAGTCATTTCTTTATTTCCTCCCTTCACACCACAGCCCTGACTTATATCATTAAGCTGCTCTTGCACCTGCACTGGCGAGCTTGCAACAGCTTGCACAAGCTTGTAACCAGCTACAAGGTGAGTGTGAAGGACTGAGGCTTCACGTGACTGTGTGTCTGCAAGGACATCAGCACAGAGATCCTCGTGTATATATATATATATACATGCAGAATCTGATTTTACCTTCACTCTGTAGTTTTTACATCTACGCTGAGAGACTAAGACTTTCTCTTTTTAAATTGTATTCCTCCTGCAGAATATCAATTTCCTGGATAAACTCTAGGGTTGGATGGGAGATTACCGTTCCTTTTGTATTTGCCTCCCTGATCTCACCTCTATAAAATGGTGAAGTGACACTGTCTATTGGAGTAAATCCCCTCTGTGGCACCGGCTCCACCAGACTAAATCCCAGGGACTTCTCTCCTCGGCTGTTGTCACCGTGTGCCAGGCTGAGGATGGGTGACAGGGTGATGGATGGCAGCAGGCAAATCCACTCCTCTAATGAGCTTATGAATAAATATATCTAGTCCGGGGTGTGCAGATGCACGTGGCCGTGAAATAGATATTTGTTACATGCGCTGGATGTGAGGGTGTGAATATGAATATGCATGCGGCGCGTATGGAAGTGTCCATGTGAGATTAGTGTGAGAGAGGGGAGGCGATGCGGAGAGAGACTGGTGTCAATAGATGGGCTACACAACAATGTGAAAATTTTAAAAAGAGCTGATCTCTATTCCCAAGATTGTCGAGCGAGCGCACAAACACACACACACACACACACACACACACACAATGCCTTTGGTGAAATTACCAACAAGCCCTAAGTCAATATTGTGATTCAAATTCATGTGGCGTTGTGCGTCTGAAAGAGCGAGGCCGATGAGCAAAGTGCACAGACACACTTCCACAGCGTCGCAGTATTGTCTGCAGCGTCTCAGTTACATGTCACCTCAGGCACACGCTCAGACAAAGACATGTGCCCACACGTGCGCACACTAACACACACACACACATATATATATAGAACAATAATGTGGGTGTGGACGTGCATGTTGCCCAACTGTCTGCAACGCAAGCTCCACAGAAACCAAACACGCTGCCCCTGGTCGCTATGGCAACAGCGGAGCACGGGGGAAATGACGAGTCCTGTCCACTCGTCTGACGTGGAGGCAACAAACGCTGGAAGACGGAGATTCCACCGAGACTGAAAGCTTCAAGGTCCCCGCCGCATTTGCTGAGATATAATCACACAGCTTGTCGGTGTTGACGGTTCTCAGCTGCTTCACGGGACCCGAGTCTTCCCCTCGTCTTCGCTAGTCAGAGAATTCAGCTCAGGAAGACGCTGTAGACGAGCTTTGTAGCTATTAAACCCAATTCCTCAAGTTTCCTTAAAAATGTGAGGACAGCCAAGAGGCCTTTACAGGTAATTTACATATGTTCGAGTTCTTCCATTTAGAAAATATTCCCCAATAGAGCTGGAAGATCTGGTTCAACCGTTATCACATCACTGTAAAGGATGAAATGACACAGGGAAACTAATGTTCACATTATTTCAGTAAATTTGGTTTTAATTCGTTATATGATTAAAATCTGCATCCCCTGATCACTAATGGTTTTAAATAATGTCTATGGCTCAAGATGGCGTCGTCCATATCCAGGATATTCTATGATCAAGACACTGTTTCAGTGACAAACAATAATAAAACATATGGAGAATATTGCCCAAGAATATTCTCCATGTAAATGCTACATTTATTTTGAATGAATCCAACAAACAAACAAACTATTGTCAATAACAACATGACCTCATCGACAAAGGTAAACATGTATTTGATCACGTGTCGTCTGTGAAAAGGTCGAGCAGGACTTTGAATACAATCATCTCGACAACAAAGCAGGTTGTCTCCACACGGAGGCTCATGAATTCAAAAGAGATGCAAGTACAAAAGATTTAGTCAATTCAATAATAAGCATTCTAATCTTCTGTGACTCATTTGATGCATTTTTTCCATGAATAAAATCACACAGATGTTGCTGATAAACAGTCGGGGGGGCTTAGTACTGAACCTGCTGTTTCATATGAATTCCACCTGTTTTACTAACGTCTGACCCAGAGGCTTGTTCCCAGCGTGTGGACAGTTATCCGGCTCAGGGAGCTCAGGGGATTTTCGTGCGCTCGTTGACTTGTTGAACAAAACAATGCAGATGTGCAACACAGCGAGTCGTCTCAGTCCCGGCCTCAAAACACAGGCTGCTGACAGTCAGCAGCAAGTGTAAGTCCATTAGCTCGGCTGCCTCTCCCTCTCTCTTTGTGCATGCGTGCGAGTGTCTGCGTGGGAGTGTGTATCCATCATTACAGCCCGGGGAGGATTAGCCAAGCAAGGTGAAGCACAGGCAGAATTTTAAGAAGGCGGAAGGAGGGGCTGATGTTCTAAGAACCTTCATTAGACGAGCTCTCCCTCGCCCCAAAAAGCCGCTAATTCAGCGATTCACGTAACCTCATTGAGCTTGGATGCTGCTCACCAGTGATATCAAAGCTGCATCAACAAATGAGCAGGGTAATGTGGGGGCCCTGAATGGAGGCGGAGATGTTGTCGTAGGAGCTGTTTATCCACCAGAAGCACAGAGATATGTCACAAAGCTTGGATCTGCATGCAGAATTTGTTTGGGTTTCAAAAGATTTGGAAAAGAACTTAACAGTGAATCAGAGTTAGCTTCTGTTCGCACTGGGCTTCCAGAGGGGTTCTTCAAGTTACGACTGAAGTTGGACCCAAAATTCTGCATTTTAATAATCCTTTTTGTACAGTTATATCATATTAAAATGTTATTTATCAAGTGATGTATGTTTTTTTTACAATCATTATTCAAGAGGGTAGTCTTTCAGGACTTATTGATTATCAGATTTTGAAATGCTTTCACTCAACCCCTGCGCTTGCGCTTAAATAACCCCTGCTTGTGCTCTAACAAGATTTCCAGCCCTCCAGCTTCAGCTCTTCTCCTCACACTAAAAATTCCCAAACTAATAAAATGCCAGGTGTTGACAGCTTTACTTCCTTGAGACTCCGGTACAGACGGTTACTTTAACTGGGTTTCTAGCAGAAGCAACGAGTAGAAGAGCTGAAGCAGAAGATATCTGACAAGTTAAAGTTAAAGCATTACAAAATCTGACCGTGAAATTTACAAGGCCTGCTCTGAAACTCAAAGACCACATTCTTGTATAAACCTTTTATTAGCTCCGAGCTGGTTTATTTTTTACCGTCACATCTCCTGGTCCCTGTCGTGTGTTTCCTTTTCACGTCCTCGCTGAAAGCTTTGTGTCCAGTTGTCTACTCTGGTGAATAATCCCTTTCATTCTTGAAGGACTCCGGCCATTATGTCTCCGCCGTAGCAGCTTCGGCAGCAACTGTTAACTTCCTTTTCACATGGTTCTGCTCCTTCTGTGACAGAATGACACGCCCCCCCCCCACCCACCACCACCTCCTCAGCATGGGGCCACAGAGGCCGGCTCTCCTGAGATCGGGGATACACCAGCAGAGCTATGAAGTTAAATGTGACACCACTTTAACAGAGGGAAAGTAGCGTAATTGCCAAGGACACAGCGGTCTAATAATAGCCGGGCTGCGTTGACCTCTGCCCCTAGTGGAGATATTTTTAACCTGCAGGCTGCACATACCCCCGACGACCACGCCCTCGTCATTGAGAAACCAGGACGAGCTTTGAGTTTCCTCTGCTGCCTTTCAATTAAGGAATTCAATTAAAGCAAGTCCACAACAGAGGAGAAGCTCTACACGACTGAGTTTTAAGGCTTCCAATTAAAGCTTCTGATTAAGATGTTGAGATCATCTGCTGCTATATTTAGCAGGACATGAAATGAACAGCAAAGCCGCCGCCGCCGCCCCTGAATTCCTCTCATGTCTGACAAACGCCGTAATCAATCGTTGCTCTTATGCAACCCGGCAGACGCACAGTAGTTAGCAGACCGACTGCAGCCGCACAAAGTCAGAGCCGTGATCCAGACAAGTGCCTCATAGCGGTTCATCGCCCTGAAATGACTGAGCAAATAAGTTAACGGCAGACAGACAAGTGGTGAATGCTAATGCAGAGGCTGGTGTCCTTGTGCAGTCGTCTGGAAGGGGCTCTGATATGCACGGACATGCGTATACACACACAAAACGACACACACAACTACACACTTCTTTAGGCCCCTGTGAGAGAGAGCGTTTGCGTATCTCACAGGAAAAACGTTTGCTCAGCTCTTCACCGCCAGCATTCACGGAAAGCAGTGAGGTGGTGTATGTAACCCACTGCTCTGTTTTGTAAGCAAATCATTATCACGGCTATTAATAGCACACTGCGGGTTTCTCTTTTCCCACTTTTTCCCCCAGACGGTGCTGCTGAAGATCCAGGTAAAACCAAACATAGGCAGCGGCCGCGCTCAGGGGTGGTGAGACCATTAGATTAACTTTATTTATACAGCAGCTCTCATGAAAAGATAGATATACCTCCGCTAAGCCCCGTTAAATTCAATGCAGCCACACAAATACACACACTCATATCAGAAATCATAGAAGTCCAAATAGTATTTTGTCTGAGAACTAATAGACAAATAAACAAATGCCAATAAAAACCAGTTACAAATATGGGTTTTCTTATTAAAGAATATAAGACAGAGCAACTTTTTCTATTCTAAGATCAAGTGAAAAAGCTATTTCACAAAAAAGCAACCTCTCCAGTATAAGAGAAGTGGGGATGATATAAGGGTGGTAGCTTGTTTCAAGATAAAACAAACAATACAAACCAGTTCAACCAGTACAGAGTCACTAGCAGTGGCTTAATGTGATCTTTTCTTTTCACATTTTTTAAAAGCTCCAGGAGAAGTGGTTATCTACGTCCCCACAGCTACAGACTCTTGATATTATTATAGCAAATTGATATTAAAATTAAGATTCAGCTCCCCGAGTCTGAAATCACTCTTAATTTTGTGAATCTTGGGCTGACGGCTGAATATTTATATAAGTTCACAAGTTCATCTCTTTCAACTGAATCCTACGTGAAGAAAATCTGTCTTCTCCTCCTTTAACTCTGTAGTTTGCTCTGCCTCTGGGAATTTGTGTGGTTACAGAATTGGTTTTATCTCTAAAAAGTTAAATATTAAACTGTGTATCGTCTGCATAACAGTGTTACAACACTGATCAAAGTACCAGGAGGTATCATGTGTAAAATTAAGAGGGCTTAGAAGAGTTCCTTGAGGAACACCAACGTCAACATCACCAAACCAAAGTATGTTAAGTAAACGAAGTGTCACAGAAACTTGTCAAACACTGACTCTTTGTTTGCATCAACAAACGGTCTCAGTTCCTGCAGCGGCTATTTCTGTGCTGTGGCTTGTTTGATAACTATTCTAAAACTTTTGTAATATCCTGCTGTCAGCGAGATGACTGGGCAGCTTCCTTCAGAGGTCTACAAGGAGAGGGAGATAACAGATGCGTCTATAATTGTACGGTCGGCACTTGACTGGGTTATGTTTCTTCAGCAGAAGGTATACAGGAGCTGTTTTGAAAGCTTTGGGGGGAAACAGGCCTAATTGCAGGTTGTTACTTGGCACAGACACTAGAAGCTGACTTACTAGAGCTCCTGGGTCCTGGGGGGGGGTGGGGGTCGAGAACACAAGAGGGTGACTTCATCTTGCTAATGGCGGCACTGACTGCAATTTCTCTCATCATAATAAAAGATGGTAACTCTAGATCCCGGGGAGTTGTTACCCAAGTCGAGCCGTATTGCCTCTGTCGTTGACTTATTCCGATTCTATTGAAAATGCCGCCTGACGGTAACAGAAAGTCAGCGGGTCGGGCGGTTGATGGGGGAACTCGACATCCTCCGACGAGTTCAGGGCGATGAGTGTGGCTCATCATTCGATTCTTCTTGTAACATTTTGCACGGTGAAAGTGCAAGTGTGGGTTTAGAAGGACCGAGGTGTCACCGGTGTGTGATTTATAGCCGGGGCGTAGAGCGGCGTGTCGCCACCTGTCAATAGAGTCACTAAGTGGACAGCTTCTGCCATCAGGCTTCGCCGGTGAAACACGAAACTCAGATGCCGCACTGTCCCTACATCCCATAATTAAGACCGTATTAATTTCCAGACACACTCAAGATAAGTCCAACGAGGTCTGTTTCCGCAGGAGGCTGCATTTCAGATGCTCCGACATATTTATTATTATAACTTATCTGACGCTCAGAGGCCATTTGTCTGACACCGGCTCAAAGGGATTTGAAGGGAGGGGGAAATTGAGCAATTACATAAATCAATATCACTCTGAAGCGCAGGTCTATTTGGCGGATTTTCAGGGGAAAGTGGGCGACAACGATTGAGAAGCTTTGAGTGATTTGTGTTAGACATATCTGTGAACTCGCCGGCGAGGACGTGGGCCACAACTCTGGCAGGAGCGGAAACTCAGAGCTGAGAAGTAACCTTGGGAAAGACACGGTATCGCATATCCTCTCTGACAAAGGAGCCTATTGCGAACTGTCTCAAACACTTGTCGCTGCCTGTTCAATAGCTGTAACTATCTTTTTCAGACATAACAACTTCTCGCAATAAATGTCCAGAAAAAGAGGGAGAGGACAATCACGTGGAAGGACGCTCTCCATCATCGTGGACGACCCTTCGCCATCAAGTTCAAAACAAACCCTCGACCCAGGAAAACACTCAGGAACACAATCATGCCTCTTTAACCACCCTGAAATCTGAGTCCTTTGTGTCACCGGCCGACTCGTCCTCAATGACAGCTGACACGCTCGGCTCATCACACCACTCTCCAGGTGGTGATGCTAAGTGCTGCGAACGCCGACTGTGGGCGCCTCATCAGAATCCATTCACCTGAGACCGGGAGATGGCAGCTGCTGATGAGGTGCTTGTGTTTTTGCTGGCAGATAGTGTTATTGAGACATTTTGTTCTGTTCACACACCAGCTCACGGTCCCCTGCGACGAGGCAGGGAGGCAGGGAGCCTGCAGCACCGGGGAGCTGGAAGGAGGAACCACATCTCGGCACATGACGGGGTGATTCTGGTACACAACAACAAGCTGCTGCTGCTGCTGCCGCCTGCACAGTGTGAGGGGGGGGGGAGACTATCCCTACCAACCCGTTTATGCAACCGTATGGTAGATATGAGGCTGTGCTCTGGAAAGAAAAGTGAGACTCACAATAACAAGAACAAGCACCATCAGCCACCCACAGCTTGTGCTTGGACACACATACACACACGCCGCACACACACACATACACACACACACACTCTCAAAGACAATTGAATGCTCACCCACGCTGACGCATGAAACAGACCAGCTCGCCACGAAAAATAGCACTTGGCGTTGTGGTTGATTCACAGGTCCTCCAGCCTACACTGTCACCACAGTGCAGCCCTTTGACAGATGCATCATTTCAGGGAGAGAAATCACTTTCCTCTACTCCTCCCGTCAGCCCCACGTCCGCATGAGCGTCATTCGATACGGCGACTGGCACCGCCGGCCCCGGCTGAGGGATCGACGAGCGGTCGGAACCAGGAGCCAGCTCGGGCCGGGCAGAGGTCGAGCAGCAGGTGACAAGGGGAGGAACGGTTTCTCAGGCACAAACGGACGGAATGGAAACAAGCAAAAGAGGGTGTGGCAGCGCTCACCATTCTCAAACCAGATCTGGCATTCCTGAAGGCTGGAGTACGGCACCAGCTCCCCACCTTCCCCCTCCAGCGACACGAGCAGTCCTTCGTCCCTGAGCGACGACCAGTTCATCAAAATCAAGAGGAGAAAAACAGGAGGAAGAGGAGGAACGTCTGCAGCGGAGCAGGGGAGGATGAGTGCGGAGGTGCAGATGCTCTCCTCCTCGCTCCTTCACAGGAAATCTCCACAGGTTTCAGGGCTGATGCTGCCCGCTCAGCTCAGTCGCAGTAAGTGAAACGGAGCCAGGCAGATATGGTAGTGACGGGAGGAGCGAGAGAGGAGGAGGAGGAGGACGAGGATAGAAAACGGAGGGAGGGAGGCAGAGGGAAGGAGGAAGGAAGAACGCAGCAGTCACTGTGTCACTGGGGGAAAGCGACACAGAGGTGACACTGGCGGCAGGCACCGGGGGGCCGAGCGGTGACCGAACTCTCACCGCTGAATGAAATAAATATAAAAATAAGAAAAAGGACAACAGGGCAGAACAGGGAGACGAGGAGAGAGAGGACCGAGCTGCTGGTCGAGCTCTGCGTGACTGCATCAACGCTTAGCGTGTTATGTATAGATGTGAGAGGCGCTCGCTCGCTCGCCCGCCCGCCCGCTCGCTCCACGGGAACAGGAGCCCAGGTCTCCAACAGATGAATGGTGCAGTGCTGCTGTTGTCATGGCAACCGCGGAGCAGGAGGGGGAGGAGAAGGGTGGGTATTGGGGGAGGAAGGAGAATGGCATAAAAAGAAAGAAAAAGGACGGAGTGAGGGAGGAACCGGGAGTTTTTGCCATTTGTGGACGAATCGGACCACGAGAGGTGGGTGGGGGGTGGGGGAGGAGGAGGGGTGTTATCTGACAGGAACAAGAGTTTCAATAAGAGCTACTCCATCTTCCTCTTGGGCTGAAGCATCCCCGTCTGTCCTTGTTTTACCCTTGAAACTGTGTTTGCACAGCTGCGGCCATGTTTTAGGGCTATTTAAGGGGCTCAGGCCCCCGAAGGAGCCGGAGTTTATTGGGGAGGCGTCTTCGTTTCTGTCCCGGTTCATGTCCGAGACTTTGTAAGCCTGCTGTCTTCGGAGTATTTCTCTTTTATTAATCTCCTCCGGTCACACTTATTTCCCCGGGGTGACATCGCCCCAACCCCGGAAAACGTTGCCAACAAGCCCTTAAAAGACGGTGACGGGTCAAAGTGTTTAAAGTGCCACGTCTCCTGATCCTCCAAATCCTCCTCTCATCAAACTGCTGTCAAACGTCTCATTCTTCTTCTGCCTGCGTTGAACTTAACATTTAGAATCTGAGGAATGATACGAGCGGAGTGTGTTGTTTGTGTGTGTCGCACGTTGTCAACAAAAGGCAACAGGATCCAGTGGAATTACAAGTGGGGGTGGCTGATCACATGCTCGGCTTTAACTGTAACACTATTATCACTAAAATAAGCACAGATACACTCGCTCAGGGAGGTTGCATAAGTGTGTGTGAGAGAGAGAGAGAGGCAGAAAAGAAACAAGACTTTTGTCGGTGGCTGGTATTTCTAAATAAAAAGACCTTGAATGAATGAGAGCAGTTAGATGTTATATCATCTTTATTCCCCTCGTAACATCACTTGTCTTTTTCTTAATAAGCAACAATCAGTAGTTTAATTTATGTTAGAAACTGAAAGATTTAATTAGTTTTTTTGTTTAATTCAACATTAATCCCTTTGGGTTTTATACCTATTATACCTTATTATATTTTCTAATGATCATTGATCTTTGTCCATGATTATTATTTTAATAACAGTGTTTTTCTAACCCTAACATCTTAAATCAATAAACTTGTTCTAAGATAAATTCCTTTTTGCCTCCCAGACTTGAACTTTTAGATATTTCTTTTTAAATTCATGTGTAAACTGAACGATGAAGTTACAGCATAAACAAAACCTTCTGATGAACTCCAGCATTTCATATGAAGCGCTGCATATTTGATTTTCTGTGTCAACACATCGACGAGATCTCATCAAACCGACTTCCTTCCCGTTCTCTGATATTTGCAGTGAAAGTTTTTTGTTTGTTTGCATCAGTCGCTCCATCTTCCAGCTGTTGACCTGTTCTTTCTTCTCATATTCTGCACTTGAAAATACGGCAACAAATGTCAGATACAGGAATGTTTTCAATCGCTCTGGTCACTTTACATCCACGTGCTGTTATATATACGCGGCAAAAGGCCTGATGTTTACATCTCATAGAGAATAATGGAGATTTGCCCATAATATCTCATCACTGAAAGATCCAGACTATTTGGCCGAGAACTAAACTATGACAGGAATGTCTGTCACAGCACTTAATCCAAATGGTTCTCTAGTGCTCCCCCTGAGGGCATCGCACTTCCATTTCAATTACTCCTTTCTGCACTTAACCGTCACTCTTTGTATTTCACCTGTGACAGTGGAGCTGAAAATGTCACATTTCCTTTCAGCAGAACAAATGATTCGGAGGGTCCGTGGCGGCCGGGACGGCTGAAGCAAGAAATAATGACAATAATTGAAGAGCGGTTTTCTCTCTGGGCGCTACGCTGGGTAAGGAGGCGTGGAGATTGAGATGTCCCAAATGTCAGTGTTCATCTGGAATATTCACAGAGGATACAGATGCCATATAAACGCGGCGCTGGGTAAGGAGGCGTGGAGAGAGAGAGATTGAGATGTCCCGAATGTCAGCCTCTTCTTTCCAGGAAGCACCGAGCGGACAGGATATCGTAAAATGCAAACACGAGTCGAGGTGGCACAAAAAAACTGAAGTGATGGATTTATACACGTTAAAGTTTTCTGAGCTCTCTGATTGCTCTACTTAAGGTGAAGATCAGGGCTAAAACTCATTTAATCAATTAATCATTTATTATAAATGATGGTCAACATTTCCTGAAGCTCATCACGATGTCTTCAAATGTCTTGTTTTGCCGGAACAGTTGAAACTCCAAGGTTATTCATTTAATATAAAGTTTAGATGATGAAAAGCAGCAAAATTCTCACATCCGAGTGGACGGAAACCTGAGATGAGTGACTTGGTTGATCTCATATCTAAATACAGATTAATCAGATAATCAGATAATCACTGAAGGGCTGTCGGACAGATTTCCTGATTATGATCCAGTGTATCTGGACTTGGCTCAACAGGATCATCCCTCACGTCTCCATTCGAAAACAATTATCTTCCCTAAATGAAAAATAGACTCAAGAATAAAAAAACGATCCCCAGAAATGCAGCATCCGTCACAAGCCGTACTTCACCAGAGCTTGTATGTTTTATAAGGTGCGGGTCCTTTAAGACCCCCCCCCCACACACACACACACACACACACTCTGAGCTGTGAAACCTGACGAAGCAGTTCTGCACTCGGCTCCTGGTTCATCCCGACCGTCCTCACTGCTGCGGAGCACTTCCCTACCTTCATCACGTCCAATTAGAAGCCAGCTTACTGTAGTGTATCGCCACTCCATTCATATACTGCTCTCACTGTAAGCACCACGGAGACAATGGATTTCAGATATACTCATCTTACTGTAATAATTGCAGTAGGAGTAGGAGTGTGTGTGAGGTGATATAATTAAACCACATCAAGTCTCTGTTTTTCTCAGATTTTAAGACCAAACACAATCTTCTACCATGGTGTTGCATTCCGAGGGGGGGGGGCCGTAATTGTATTGATTGCTGCCATTAATTAAGAGAGGGCAGTGTAATCTGTAGAGAGCTGTTGAAATAGTTCTGTTTAAATGTTTCAGAGTGGAGCAGCCCAATCAATCGAGTGTGTGACACGCTAAGCGCTGATGCAGTCACGCAGAGCTCGACCAGCAGCTCGGTCCTCTCTCTCCTCGTCTCCGTGTTCTGCCCTGTTGTTCTTTTTCTTATTTTTATATTTATTTCATTCAGCGGTAGAGTGTACAAATAAGCAATCAGGTGATTACCCCTCATAACAATCAGCCGCTAATATCACCGTGAGACGGAGCAATCTTTGGCCCTCAGGGGGCGATGCTGAATAAAGGGGCAGGAAGTAGACGAGGTAAACTAAAAGCTAAAATACCTCCAATGCGGCAGAAACCCACCTCTACCTTGTGACGTTAGCCGGAGTGAGATACAAAGCGTTGACGTGTTCCGCTCGGCTTGACACTTAAAGGTTGTTTATTTTTATCAACTGTGGAACTATTGAAAGGAAGTCATTTTTGTGTTTTTATAGATTCATTTATTTGAGTTCTTTATTCCGATAAGATGTTACTTTCATTGTCTGTCTGTATTTTTCACATTTTCTTTCCTTTTTAGTTATTCTAGTCATGTATTGCTTATATTTGTGTTTATACAAGAGTATTGTCAGGAGTCTGTGCCTGTAAAGAGATTTTAATGATTTGTGTTTATATACAATGTTGTGTTATAAAGTGACCTTGAAGTAAAACATTTATTATTATTAGTACAAATGATGTGTCCATGTTCTAAGACAGTTAATTGTGTTTAATTACTATAGTTGTGTTGGTCACTGATTTGCTAAAGTACATTTTTAATGACTCACTATATGAGACGATCAAGGTAACATTAACAATTCATTGGAATTCATTCATTATAATCGCAGCAGTTGAACAGTCTGTACATTTTTCTCATAATTAGCATCAGATTAAAACAGATTCTTTCCAGGAAGATGAAAGTACAGCTCCATGTGATTCACTCTCTGGTAATTTAGCAGAGCAATGGAGTAAAATGTTCAAACTTTTATTTTTGGTAATTAAATTATAGTTTGTCAATTATACTTTTACTTTATTGGTGTTGCTGCTGTTACTTACATAAAGACAGTGTTTCTATGGACAGAGAGAAATGCCCTGAATCAGGACTTGGTTTAAAAGATGTCCTATAAAACGAACATTTCTGCCTGTTCCACAACTAGAGGGCGATTAAATCAGAAAACTCAGTGATTCTCCAGAAAGGTCAGTTTTGGTACCATCAGAGCCGAGAGGTGGAGGAACTCACCGGCACCACTTTGCCAGACGGGAGGAAAACGAGAGGGTGTGGTTGGCGGAGGCCACCGGGGGGGAGATGACTGAGTGCCTTCAGACCTGCTGCTGCTCGCTCTCTAATGCACTTCTCCGTCACCTCTCTTTCTCCCACCTCTGCCAACTCTCTGGCATGGGAGCAGATCAGGCTCTCACACACACACACACACACACACACACAGTGCTCGGTAGTGTCAAGCTGTGCAGGAAGTGATGCTGAGTTGAATTAATTAAAGGGTGAGAAAGCCGGGGTGGATGAGGCCTAACAATCTGGTGCTCGATGCCACTTGAGAGCAGACGCAGGTCTTTGAGGGACTTGAAGGAGAAAGCACCTCCAGGCTCCTCCAGGCACCTCCAGGACTTTTGTGCACGTTGTCGTGACGCGAGAGCCGAGTGATGTCACATCGACAAGTGATCTAAAGACGATCCTTGTTCAGGGGGCTTCTCACAAACAGCGTGGTCAGAAGCAATATCCTCTTTTTAGATAGAGAGTGCCGCGGTGCTACATGTGTCACACCAACCGGACACGGAGACACAAATCTGGAGGGATTAACACGCCGAGCGACTAATCCTGCCACAATTAAATCCCTCACTGTCGAGCACACAAACACACACGGACACTTAAGATGACAAGTTTAAGTGGACAAATTATCCAGAGGTAAAACAAATCAGACAAGGCAGAAAAAGCAGGAAAACACACAGTCGAGAAAAAGACAATTCCACGTTCCCACGTAAAAAATCTATAAATACAACACAACACCCTCACAACCAGCATCACCTGACTGATACCACACATCAAGCCAAGTGACGACACGTGCACCAGTACGGCAAAGACACGTCTGCCTGTGTGAGGCATGGAACAAGAACAGTACCGAAGAGGAAGTATTGATCGAGCCGAAATATTCACTTTCATTCACACAGAGAGAAAAGTGCAGCCATCGAATCAGGCTGAATCTGGGGAGCAGAGGGAAAACCAGAAAGCCGGTGGTTCGATCCCCAGCACCTCCACTCTGCGTTCTGAAGTGTCCTTTGGCATCTGTGAATTCGACTTGTACTGTAAAGTGCTTCGAGTGAGTATTGCTAAATAAGCACAGTTCATTTACCATCTATCTGCCAATGAACACTGTAAAACAAAGGAGAGAAAGCTCAGAGAATCAAAGTGAAAAATGGAGATTTGGTCTCAGATCTCATTTCCATCTCTCTCCACCAGCAGCTCGATCCCGTCACACACACACACGGAGCCCTCCACGGTGACGCGGCTCGCCCACTTACCGAGGCTGAAGAATCTGTTTTGGCGTGCTTCCTCTTTAAAACCAACAGCTTGGAAGACCCGCGCCGGGAAAGACCATAAATCATTCTGTGTGATGTTAAAAAAAACTCCTGGTCGCCCTGGCGTCATCAGAACCAGTTAACGATCTGAGGTATCTGAGAGGCTGGTGCACCCTAGTGGTGGCTGCTGAATCCAGCTCGAGAAAGTCCTTCACACCCACTCTCCCTTCACTGTGGAGGCTGTGCTCACATTACAGACGAAGCTGCAGAGTCAATGCTTCATTTCTCATTTTGAAATCCGGTGCAGCAGCGAGCCTCGGACCACAGCTTCCACCGAAGCACCAGAACAGGACACACACACACACACACACACACACTCATAATCCAGTTAATGGGGAGCGAGAGGGGGATTTTCTCTGTTCTGGAGATGAGTGTGGAAGGAAACGATTAGCGGCGGGAGATAGAGTGCAATAAAAGGAAGCGGCTCACAGTCCGTCAGCTGTTCTGGGCACTGTCAATTAAGCAGGACTTTAGTGTTTACAAGAATTGGAAATCACAGTGTTTGCCACACGCTGCAGCTCGGCACCGGCTTCATGCTTCCTCTGCGGTAAGTGATTACTGCCCATCAGCGAATCAAACCACTCCTCTTCACTTTGACTCACAGAAGCTGCTTTGATTCAGAGTGTGACTCTCTGATTGGATACAGGGGCACGGTGAGGGTTAAACGCTGTCTTAGTACAATGAGTCCATGGGGCAGGACAGGATAGATCTGAACCCGATTCAGCTCTCATCTCTGTTGGCTTCTTCCCAAAACCAGCTATATTTGAAAACGCCCTAATTTTAAAAAAGTAATTTAAATCCTGTGTGAATGCCTTGTCAGTGGGATGACCGGGTCTTTACCTGTGAGCTTCTTCACAGGCTGCAGCCGGACACTGATGGTCTGGTGGGTGAGCATCGGGGAGGAGGGCAGCGAGCGGGACACGCCCTCCATTATGCGAATGTGCTGCATGCCCTCGGTCATGGAGAGCGGCGGCACCGCGTAGTCTCCTTCGAAGGCGCAGTCGCTGTCGATGCTGCCACCTGCAGGACGGGAGGGAACACAAAATGTAGTGTGAGGTGGTTTTATTAAAAATCGAAAAGACATTCTAGCACAGAGACAGTTTTCACGTGGAAAGACTTCATGGAAGGACATGAAATTAAATTCAACTTTGCTTAAGCGCTTTAATCCCTCCCTTCTGCATTTGAGGATAAATTAATGAAAGGAGGTTTATTTCTCTTCCTGAGAATGATTAGGAGCTGATATTAATTTCTCACAGTTAATGAGATTTGACGAAACAACAACAAATAATCTGTTAATGCACTGCAACACGATTCATATCCTCTCTGACACACTGACATCCTGTGTTTTGAGCTTCGACCAACAATTAATTTCCACTGATTCGATTTTCCTTCAGTTAAAGGATCAGGCAGTAGAATTTAATGACATCTAGTGGTGAAGTTGCATGTTGCAGCTGAATACCCCTCAACTCCCCTTCCCCTTCAGTTGTCTTTAAAAACTCAAACTATGTTTAGTTAGTCCAGTCTGGGCTACTGTAAATGGCGACCTCCGTAGAGGCGACCCCTCCTGGTGTAAATATAAAGTATTTTAATATAAAGGGCTCATTCTAGTGTAAAGAAAACAACAATTTGTACAATTTAGATGAAACACACATGTTTTTTTTTCAAATTTCTGCCAATAGATCCCTTTCACCTAAATATTACACACTGGACCTTTAACTGATTGAACAAGCTGCAGCTTCTGTTTGTCATTTTCATTGATAAACGACAAACAGCGACTTTATAATCGAGTGACTGAGCATCACAGTGTTTATCTGACGGCTCCTGGTGGATTGTGGTGCTGTTGCTGTTTGTCGAGCCTCTGCAGGAAGTGTTGTGAATGACAGACGTGAGTATTGCGATCGTACGGCCTCTCCCGCTCCCTGGATTCTGATCTGGGTGCAGCACCAGTATCGAGTGCAACAAGAATTGGCGTGACCCAGAAGAGGGAAACAGCCCTGCAGGCAACACGTGCTGTTTACATTCACAGTTGTGAGCTACACACTGCGTGACCTCTGAGGGACCCACTGGAAACACAACACCCCACAATTCTAATGTAATTAGGGAGGATTTTTTTCTAACCATCTGAAATATGTGTTTAAATAAACCAAATAAAAAGCAGCTGTGACCACGAGAGAGCATTTTAATTGTTAAATGACAATGAGCAGTAATTACAGCCGGAGCACAAACAGCCACTCTCCATCCCTCACCTCCTCTTCTGAAGCCACAAATCATGACAACTAAGGATTTTGTTGTTTTTTTTTCCGAAAAACTTCACACACTCGCTCCCCAGTGAACACAACCAGCCAGCTGTCTATAAACACAACATCCATTTTGTGAATCAGCTCCGGCTCCGGCTCTCTCCCAGTCAAAACTGGTCAGGCGACAGTCTCACATCAGACGTGAAGCCATTATCAGACACCAGTCCCAAAGGAAGCCAGTGCCATGTCTGAGATGGAGATTCAGAACGAGCTCAGACACACTTGCACACTGGGAAGAAACAACAAACACACACGTATACACACACTACACACACACCCGCACCGTCTCTCCCTCTTAGTGCTGGAGTCAGTCCACCCATTCACTGGGGGAATGTCACTGCAAAAAGCAAAAACAGCATCCAGAGCTGCGGTTTCATCCCCCGCCAGGAAATTCTCCTCATGTATGCAGAGGGTGGAGTGAATACCAAGTCCCCCCCCCCTCCCCTTGGTATTCTGGTAGCAATTATCAGTGGTTGAGATCCAACTTCATTTGAATGCATGCCAGTATTGGATTCTGCAAATATTACAAGCATCTTAAAATCAACAGTGATACCAAAGAGCTGCATTTAAGATTTCTGAGTTGAATTTTCTTTTCTTAATCATCTCAAACTAAAAAGGTGTGATTCAGGAGGAAGATTGGAAAGGTGGCGAGGGAGGAGACATCCCCCTGAGCGAGCACTTGAAGAGGGAAATGATGGTCTTTACTTTTATACACGACGAGTGCCACGTTCCCTCCATGACTGGAAATCAACACAAACACCTACTTGTCGAGGCGCTCGGCTCAAAACACGCAACGAGGAGGAAAACAAAAGGCGATATGAAATTATAATTGCCCCAAAACATTCCCTGCCATGCGCTGACATCCCCCCCCGCTGTTGATCAACATCCACCGCTGTGCCGGAGGCAGCCGATTACCCCCCCCGAAGAAGAAACTCAGGATTTACAGACAGAATTACAAGACTGTAAAATTCATACACTGTAAATGTGACTTCAATTCCAGTAGTCGTAAACTTTTTAGGCTGGGAAGTCGAGTAAAATACAGCTCAGGAACAAAGGGCCTCTGCCGGTTTCCTTCACGTGAAAACCATATGAGGAGAAGAAATGGATTCTGGAAAGAGGCTGAAGGGAGAGAAGTGTGGAAATCAGGAGGAAAAGTTGGGAACAGTTATTGTTCTCAATCATTTTGCTTCTGATTCCCTGACATACACATACACACATTCAAAGGCACAAGTCTTGAATCTGTGATATTAACAGCTTCTCAGTTTTCAGACATAATAAATGTTGTTATCTTACCTTGGCCGACGTGGCACAGGTGAGGGTCTAGAACGGGCGAGCGGGCATCTCCCAAGTCCTCGCTCCCACCATCTGCAGAGGAGGAGCAGAAAGAGAAAGACAGGGATTGAGCTCGGCGCTGCAGGAAGCATCGTGGGAAGGTGCCGGCCAGCAGCAGGGCCACCTCCTCCTCCTCCTCCTCCTCCCCGACCAGCCAGGTGTGGGAGCGCAGGACTCCCAGCAGGCTGCTCACGCACAGCCCCTCCACGCCCTTCCTCCTGGGGCCCAGGCGGCCCCTCATGGTGGCGAATGGGGACCGCGCTGCCACGCTCCACTCGTTCCTCCTCCTCCCCATGGTTAGACTAAACATCGGCAGGGCCTGCCCATGCAGATAACAACGTAGTTTACATTACAGCCACCGTGGCATGAAGAAAGTCCTGTGGTCGAGCAGCAGTCCCCGAGCTCACTGGGCTCCACGGGTCAACCAGCAGGGACCAGCAGTGAAACAGTGGGCGTCTCCCTGGATGGATCCACATACGTTAATGATACGAGGATCAATTACGCCCAAGGGAGCGGGCCACTGGAATTAAATGGGCTATTAATAAAAATCTAAACTAAGCCACTTGTGTAGGAGCCGGTCTGAGCCCGTGGATTTCCTGTGTGTGGAAAGATCAAACGCAGGAGAAGAAAGCAGTGGTTTTTATCTGTGTGTTTTGCCGCGGCCCCGCATTGTGTTTCCAAACCTAAACAACTACACTAAGAATTATCTCTCCGCCATCGCAGGCTCACACACACACGCACACACAGACACACACTGTGCGCCCAGCAGCCAGGCAGCAGGCTTGATTGGCTCGCTGGTGGAAAGATCAAGCTTGTCGATGGACGGATAGAATAAGCCGCGGGGCCTGATTGTGTGAGAACTGGGCCAGGCCGAGATTGACACCGATTGTGGGAGGGAGTCTTCCTGCAGAGAGAGTCTGTCGGCGTTCGCTTACAGACGTGAACCAGTGAGGACGAGTCAAATTCACACGTATACTGATGGAATGAGAAATGTGAGGCAATCTGAAACTTGTATGGGAATGATTTTGTAAAGATTTCGGGAATTTAACCTTTTTCTTTTAGTTTTTGTCTGCGTTTGTTTGTTAGTTAGCAGGAATATGTCAAAACTTACTAAACAGATTTCGGGGGCCAGGCCCAAAGAAGAACTTATAACATTTTGTAAAATGTTCCAATAATTTGTTGTTGGCAGGATTACGCAAAACTACTGGATGGATTTCCCACAAATCTTCAGGGCGTGTTTTTGAACTTTCTTTAACATTGCTAGATATTTTCAACATTTTCATTGATTTCTCAGAGAATAACGTTCTAGTGAAATGTGGTGTTGTACAGGTGGAGGTAGGTGTAGCTTGGAAATGCAATGTGCCCTTAGAGGCTTGTTTCAAAGATCAGGGTCAAAGGACTCTTGGGCCTTTACAGAGATATCTGCACTCCTGAGTGTCATTTTAGTTTTGAAGTGATTTTAAAACATTTTCAGCCTTTTCATTCTTGCTGTTAACAAACAAAAACCTACATCCTGCTGCCGGCACATCCACATTCTGACGTCTCCATGTCTCCATCGCAGGCACATCGGACCAAAAGTAGCTTCTCACCTCGCCTACCTCATGAGCCATATCGTCTGCAAAATCAATGTCGTGAAAGTCAATACGGGCTTTGAAGAATATGTGCACTCGCCGTGAGCCCAGCTCGCACACTGAGCCGTGAAAAAAGCACAACACATGCACATGCAAACACGTATGAAGAGTGTGATGCTGCGAGCGATGAGCCCGGTGACATACAGGAACAGATCCTGCACGCTAGCTGCACTCCAGCTGATTAGCACCTCGGGTGACGTCTCGGAGCAACGTGCTTCTTCTCATCAGACGAGTGGAGAAGATGGAAATGTCACGACTGAGGCTTCTAATCTTTTAAATTGAACGGAGGACAATAAGATGTGGGATTAGATAGAAGATATGACACATCTCTTGAGCCTGCTCTTCTTCAGGTGCGTGGGTCTGCAGGTTGTTTAATTGTCAGAACTTAATGCTCCTCAATGTAAAACAAGCTGTTTTATGACACAGATTTGATCTGATGCAGAAAAGAGCTGCAGGCTTTGCTACAAATGGAATAATTCTTATTCACGTATGAATCCAACTAACATTCCTTCCATTTAATGACAAACAAAGGTTGAATCTCCACTTGTTAACTGATGTTTCAGGTAAATTCCTCCCCAAGCTTCACCTCTTTACTGCAGCCTCCTGTCTCCTGACTGAAGTTTCTTGTTAGGCTTGAGAAACACATCTTTTGTGTCTCTCGTTTCAAAAGAGAAAGCTTCTATTCTTCCGTGCCGATTGCTCTCTTGTTACCAGTGATCACTCTGCATCGTCCTGACGCACAGATCAATGGCATATTAAGCAGGGAACATGAAAGGGGAGGACCCACGGCCTTCAGAAGACAGAGACGTGTTTTCATCCCAACCACAGAGACACACAGTGGACATCAATCTGCTTCTTTACAGAACATCCATCAACCTCCTCGTGAGGATGCGACTGCACACGGCTCAGGATCTGATTCCAAGTCAGAACAGACGATCTGGGCTCTGTAACCACATCCTATTCAGCCGGAAAATCAAAGCTTTACTCCCTCTGAAAGTAAAAGCAAAATAAATAATGGTGCACTTACTCTGTTGGCTATTATCTGCAGCCGTAATGCCATGGTGGGGTGTCGGGGTGTCAAAGGAGCAAGCCAATTTCGCACTTGGACAAAGAGTCATTACGGGAGAAGTCAGTGTGACTCCTGATCGGGATCCCTCCGAGCGCGGAGGAGTGGTCCGCCATCATTATCGTTCAGGCTGACTTTGATGAACCTGTCTGTGTTCACTGTGTTCGACGTGACCTCTGCTCCAACACCAAGCGTCTCTCCCAACTACAGAGTTATTACTATAAATTGTGCTCATTTGAGTGATAGCCTTTGCCAAAAAAGAGAAAAACGCACAGCTAAATCATCGCTGGTAATGACATGAGCAGGTTTTTTATGATTTTGCTGGACATCCCCAAAAAACGGGGTGGAACAAATTAGAATCCGAGATGATTCGGTTCCTTTTTGCCGCGAAGGATCAATCACGTTATGCTCCAAAGGAACCGATGTCCTCGCCCCGAGATACAGTCGCCAGCAGTGTGGAACTGAAGCTTTTTTCCAGACCTGCACTGAACTCTGGATACTCCTGAAATTATCTAGAGGAGCTGTATGCAAGAGGGAAACACGATTTCCACGCCCTGCCTCCTGTATCCTCGACTCAGACACCATGCACCCTTCACTTGAATGCTATCCGGAGTCCAGAGAAAGTCTGGACCCAATCGTCTGGACATTTTCCAGAGTTCATACCTGAAAAACGTCCTGAGTCAGTCACATGAGGAGCCCTGAGATTTACATCCCTCCAGCTCAATGACTTCACTCACTGATTTAAGGTTCAGCTCCTTTCTGCCCTATTTTGTTTCCTACCTTTTGCTTATTGCCTCCACGGGGCCCTAATGTTGTTGTGTGGCCAACTCGTTGTCAAGCCCCTAGGAAGGAGCAGTAGTCTAATTAAACAGCAGTTAGTCACAACGAGTCTTTCTCTCCATTCATCAAAATAATATCCCAGGTTAGAGGTGCAGATTTAACATCTATTTTATCACAGCTCCTTTGTAATGCTTCACTAGAGACACAGAAATCCTGTTTGCACTTTGCATACCTTAAACGCTGCGTCTACAGGATAGACAGGATAATAAAAGATTGATTCAAGAAATTATATATTTCTAATGAAGTGCACGTCATCCTGGCAAAAGCCTGAAAGCCTGTTTTACACTTCTTTTTCTAGCGTGAGTTAAATGTTTAACGATTTTAAATCCTTATAAATCAGATGCAGAAATGCACGACCTGGGATAATCAGACACGCCGACATTTATTCAGGTAACTGGCACACAAATAAAAAGTGAACACTGTTTATCACAAGGAGCTGCCTCTCCTGTGAAGAGGAGCACCGTGGGTCATTTACACAAATAGACATTGATTGTGTTAAAAATAAGCCTGAGGGGGAAAAAAAAGCTGATTCCTGCAGAGAGTAGTAATCAGTGCTGAGCTGCAACTGTTCAAGTGTGTTACAGGAAGTCAAGTTTATCCTAGAAATGACAAAGCTGCAGACGTATGAATCAACAAGGGCTCCGATTATGATGATTATCAATTACAGCATAATTGGTTTTGACTAAATGAAAACCATTTGCTCTGAAAATGTTAGAAAAGAGGGGAAAATGCTCAATGGGAGTCTTCTCAGGAAGAGAGCTGCTTCTCTCTTCCTGAATGATCCGGTGTCACTGTATGTGACGATGCAAATGTCCGAGTTAGTGGCTCCTAACATTTTCCAGAACTTTTTCCAGTCATCACCCTAAGAAAATGTCCAATGTTTGGCCGACAACCTGAAACCCAGAGTTATTCAGAACACTGTAAAAAAAGAGCTCACAACTTTAGCTCAATTTGACAACAAGAACTTTTTCTCTTCAGACGTATTGCCACGCTGTTCCTAGTGCTAAATCACTAATCAATTAATCAATTAATCGTCGCACCCTTTCAGCACAAGTATGCTAAAGTGCTAAAGTGTGCGACTGGGGGTTTGGTCCTCAGATAAAAACTCTTTAATGACATTCACAACAAAGCGGAGCGTCTTAATGAATCACTCCACCGCAGAGCGCTGCACTGAGCCGTAAGAGAGCACAGACATCTGCTCGCTTGTAAAAAGTTGGCAGACAGCTTCATTAGCATGAGCCTCGGTGTATGCTGACACACAAATACATGCGCAGAATGATAAACACACACGTACACATGTATACACAGACACACTAACACGTCCGCTATGAGAGAGCTTGTCGAGTGTTGTGTCTCCCATTCCTGAAGGTTCTGACATCCTGGCACTGAGTAATCTATTTATCAAACCATCAACACACACACACTGAATACATACACACACAGCCATACACAAAAACAATATGGACGCCAGACTTAGATAAATCCACATCTGGACAGTAAGCCAGATGTAGAGGTCTCACTATCCCCAACAGCTATGAAGACAAATTATCCAGCGATTTCCTCCGTGCAAAATATGATTAAAAGTGTTTTGACAAATCACAAAAGAAAAAAGGAGAAGTGGTGACAGAAAAAACAGTAGGATTGCAAAATTAAAAATATGGTAAATACACCAGTGGCATTTCTCTATTAAAGCCCCTGACAACTTGGGTTGAAATGTTTATTTTTCCCTCAACCAAAATTTTAAATCAATTCTCGCTATTAAAGAAATCTCTCTGTAAGCATAACATTTTGAATTGTGGCCGTTTGACATGGCAGCAAAATTACAGCTGCGACAGCAATTCAGAAAATACATTTAAATAATTTAAAATAACTTTTTAAGTATCCTGGATGTGAGAGACAGGACATGTTGCTCAGTGTTTAAACCATAAACTGTTTGTAAAGATGAATGACGCGTCAACACTTCCTCCATCTTGCACAGTTGTGATGCAAACGTCGACTCAACTGTCAATCATGATGTTTCACCCATTTTTAAAAGCATCAAATAACTCAAACATACACTTGAATATACACATCAGTGTGATAAGAACTACCTGAAAAAGAAATTGACGTGTGCTTTGAGTCTCTGTCCCTACCTACTAACATGGAGATGGCAAGGTTATGACCTGTACTGCAGCCAGCCACCAGGGCGGCGATCCAGACTGTTTGGCTTCACTATCGAGGAGCCGTCATGTCGTCCATCTTTATATACAGTGGTTAGAACTATTTTATTGATTTTAAAGCGATACCAGTGGACGGTTGGAGGCTGAGAGTGAGGTGCGCTGCCGGTTTGTCCCCGGCTGTATTACCTTCACTGACGAGCCTGTCAGCACTTAAACAATCCTAGATCGAGGGAGGACAAACTGCACTGGTTAGGATGACTCCCAGCTGAGGGAAGATGCTATTATGGACCTCTGTAGTTGTGAGTCTGTGGGGACACCATTACGATGCTGATAGTGGGAGGGAGCGTCACAAGCTGTTAACTGCGTTTAGGACAATGCCCACATCGGATTTGATTTAATGTGAGTTTCCTCCTACTTCACAGGCAAGAACAGTAGAAACATCCAGCTAGCCGGCAAGCGAGCAAACACACAACAACATGGTGGACTGTGTGGGAGCAGACTCTTGTGAATCTTTCTGTCGGCTGAAAGAAGCAATAATGCAGCAGGAAACACTACCTACACAGCGTCAGGCCTGAATGCACAGACTGGATTTCAACAGACTGACTTCGGATATTTTCTTTGTACCTGAGTCTGTTTATTACGAGAGGAGAGAGTGAAGCAGCGAAACAGTGAAGCTGCAAACAATGAGCTGAGTCGAGAGCACAATGAAAGAGAGGGGAGCTGCAGGTTCAGGTGATGATTCTCTGGAGGTTCGTCACTAGGAATGAACTCTTCAGTAGTTTCATCTTGTCATTAAAGACACTGTTAATATAAATACTGATTATGACGGTTTAAAATGAATAAAATGTACAAACCACGTTTCATGCGTTTAAAGGTTCAGTGTCTAGGATTTAGTGACATCTAGTGGTGAAGATGTCTACTGGGCTACTGTAAAAAAGATGGCAGCCTCCCAATGTAAATATATTTACAGTATTTAAATATAAAATGACAATAACTAGTACAACTACACTGATAAAGTTTATACATCGGCCAATGTAAGATTTGTATAAATTGATATTTCACACTTAAATGCAGTTTTTTTTAGCTGTAAAGTAAATTATATATCTGTTATTTGATGAAACAAAACATTAATTACTGAATTTATTTATTTTTCATCATAACTTATGGCGGCAAAGACCAAGTCATGGCTGTGCCAGTTGTTCAAATGGTTCAGCAACTGTAAAGAAGAAATCCTTATCCTCAATAGATCGATTAAAAAACATCAGATTTTTTAACTCTGAAATATCAATATTGGCACTGATTTGTAATAACCGTAAAGGCTAGCTCTTAACCTGTACATCTCCAGTGTACAGAATGCATGTATGGTGTGTTGAGGACGTGTTTCCTTGGCTGAACATAACTATCCATCGCCTCCCACCTTCTAGAGAAGCCCAGCGCATGTGACCCCTGACCACGGAGGTATATCTGGAGGACAGTGAGCAGCACGGCGGCGGCGCTGGGCCAGAGAGGTGACGCATACATGAGTGGCTGAGTGCGTCAAGCTCTGGCTGACAGCACCACGACTCAGCAGTGTCCTGGATGGATGGACGGAGGTGTTATGATGGAGGAAGCAGGAACAGAAAAATGTGTGTACGTGTAGCTCGGAGAAAGAGAGAGGAAGCAAGAGAGAGAGAGAGAGAGAGAGAGAGAGAGAGAGAGAGAGAGAGAGAGAGATGAGAGAGAGAGAGAGAGAGAGAGAGAGAGAGAGAGAGAGAGAGAGAGAGAGAGAGAGAGAGAGAGAGAGAGAGAGAGAGAGAGAGAGAGAGAGAGAGAGAGAGAGACGGGGAAAAGAGAAAAAGAAGAGTGATGCCTCGACTCCTACACGGCCATCCGATGCTGGAAAAAGCTGTGTCGCAGCACTGAGTGGGTGGGCTTCGTTTAAAAAAGAAAAAGAGTCTGGAAAACAAAGAGCGGCTGCATCAAACATCTCCTACCTTCAGTCTGACACACCACTGGGGTTACATCACAGAGCGCAGAAGTGAAAAGCATGCAGCAGAAAATAACCAAGCGGAAATGGAAGTGTTAGAGGGAGGGTTTTTATTGTTGCTTCGGCTGCCTTGAGACTGAGAGAGTGACTGAGAGCAGGAGCAGGGAGATAAAAAAGGCTGGTACGGCTCCTGGACTTCCTGCAGGTGCTCCAGTGAAGAATGATGCTTTGGTTTTTCGGTGCCTGACAATGACATAGAGGGACCACCCCCCAAAAGAAAGTGAGAGGCAGACATCCCAGCTGGGACACCTCCCTTTCTTTAAAGGTCTGTCCATCACAGGCTGCAGGAACTCTCCACTGCAGGATCCAGGGATTAAATTAAGTTCAGGGGAAAAAAGCACAAACTCCCTGCTCAGAGTTTGTGCTTTAAAAGAGGTTCAAGGTTTTTATTTCAACTGGTCAAGCTCCTCAATCATTTGACCTCTAAGCTTTAGCCTTTTAGCACAATACACAACATGTGATGTAGTCATCAAGTGCAAATTTAAGATGCTTTTTAGGCCAAACTAATAAAAAAATCAGAAAGAATCATTTGTAGACAGAGACAGATGTAAACTTTATTCCTGCTGCACCTGCTACTAAGGTAACCTGAGGTTTTGTCTCCTTGTCTCAGTTAGATCTACACGTCTCGGTCTGCAGCACAAACGACAGCATCACCTTTCGTCCCCTTCGACCTGAGACAGACGACAGTGAGAGGAAGGACGTCTGTGACTCCTGCTCGGCTGCAAGTGTTTGTCTCTGCGCTGAAGAAAAGGTTTGAACCCTGTTGCATTCACACAGGGAGTCACTGCCGCAGACTGTTCATGATGGTTACTGCCTTTCAAATAACTGCCTGAGTTAGTGACAGGTAACTGTTACCTTACAGGAGAGACTATGCTCATATTCAAGTTCAACATTTTCATTATGGCTATTACTGTAAAAGGTTTTCATGGTCTAATGTTCAGGAAACACGTCACTTTCCTCAAACTATCCATCGCTGCAGCTCCTCTTTTCAGCCTCTGTCTCTTTAAAGCCCAAGTCTGCTGTGATTGGCCAGCTGGGTCCGCTCGTTTGTGATTGGTTAACCACTTCCAGCGCTTGTAGAAATCTCAACCTCCGCTCTCGTTTTACCCAAGTTTGTTGTTATTCCAGACTGGCAACTAGGCAGGTATTAGACAGATGTGGGGGGATTGTGAAGTATATGACAACATGATGCAAGTGCAAAAATGGACGATTCACGGAAATAAAAACTGTAAAGCCTCATACGTCTCCTTTAGAAACGTATATGCAGGTTAAATCCTTCTTCCTGTTGCTCTGCGGTGAATCTGCAGCGTCATGAAGGGAGTTTTTCCAACTCTCGCCCTCGTCATCTCCACCGAGGACGATTTAGCTCAAATTAAATTCAAGCGACTGAGAAATGTTTGCTTCCAGAAAAAAAATCAATGTAAACCTGCATACACAAAACTGAACTCTCTTCAATTCCATACTGCAAAGTCATAACAACGCCCGCAAGCAGCAATTATCTTCCCTCTTTGTTTCTGCCTTTCACAGAAAGAAAAAATCATTCCAACAGCACCTTCTATTAAAAATAAAAAAAGATAAGAGTCTCAAAATCCTACGCCGTGTCTCAAATGCAGAGAACCTTGTGTTGAAGTCACAAAGCTCAATTAAGGCGATGGGTCAGTGTTGTGTTCAGCCTCAGTGACACAGCTCCAGGCTCTGGATTACTATATGAAGCCACATTTAAAGTCGTAAAACTCTCTCGCAGGTTCACGCAGAAGTCAAGCCAACTTCCTGTGAACCGTCTGTGAGCTGTGTGACTAATGGACCTCATTGGACACATTCATTTTTGAAAGTTTCCCCTTATTTTTAATGAATTAGTGCGTGATGTCCTTTAGGCCCACAGCCACAGGGAGCTCCTCTCCTCGTGGAAACAGCAGCTAAATCCCAGGAGAAAACCAACCACACGGACACGTTGGCTGCAAAAAGAAAGAAATTATGTTGTTCAAAGTGCAAAGCTTTCAACCTGCAAAGGGGGGATAAGCAATTAGGGGAGGGAGGAAGAAGTGGAAACAGCCAGATAGAGAAATAAAAGCAGAGGTGGCCATAGTAACAGATGAAGCATGGAGGACGGAGGGAGGTGAAACAGGGAGAGATGACAGAGGCTGTCCTTGCTGCTGCGCCCTCTCTCACTGCGCTCTGTTATTCTTATCCTCTGCTTGCCCACAGCGATGCAATAATTCACTGTGTTCTCAGTGTCACTGTGACGATAACAGAGAGGCGACTACTAATGCATGCACACACAGGGATCACACAGACTATCTTAACTGCAATGGAGATGGGTGTACAGCTGCAAACAAGGAGGCCTGAATAATGAAACGCACATTAAATATAAAGCAGACTGGGGGACTGTGCAGACACCAACACTTGCCCACGGTGAGGAGAGAGCAGGCTGCTGCATGAGGCCGGGTCGTCAACATGACAGCTACACCCGGTGCTACAGTATACACGTGTGATATGTGTGGATATATAAATAAGTATATATACACGTGTTCAAACGTTTGCAAGTGTCCTGGAGTGAACTGCTGCTGCTCGATGATATTCAATGGGAACATATCACAGCGATTAAGTCACAAACATGGCTGTCACTGAAAACAGAGGAGGGACCAGACAGTCAGACGGACGAGGACAGACACACACACAGAAGGTAGGTTGGAATTCACAGATGGCCCGAGAGCCGCCGTCAAACTCGACACAGACGAGGAAACTCGTGTGGGACGCACAGCTGGCATGGGTTCGAGGCCCCTCGCTACTGCAGCTCCTGTAAATGGGAACAAACGTGGCCGCTCAGTTGTGCAACGCTGTGTTATTTTCCCGCTGCCTTTATCATGCGGTGCGAAGAAACACAACATCCCTCAGTAGGCTCAGCTAGCAAGGGCACTTCCTGCGATTCAAAGACACACACAGCGTTGAGAGGCAATAATGAGCCCATCCACATCAAGTGGAATAATGAAAGCCCAGTTTCTCCCGACTGGCAAAAAACAACACAACAACAACAACAACAGGAAGCTGCTGCACAAAGCAGGAGAGTGGGGGTGATAAGTCCAGCATGGCATCAAAAATTTAAATGGGCCACCGCCGTGTTATTTCATATTTGTCACGGCTAAACGCACAATTCAGCAGGATGTTCTGTTTAAGGTGGATTTCAGTGTGGAAGAAAACAGGAGGGTGAGGATTGAGAGAAGGGAAACGGTTAACACAAGCGAGAGTGAGGACACAGAGTGGCAAACAGTTAACACCAGTAATTATGAGAATAGATAGATGATGAATGGGTAGGACGGCGAAGGAAGATGAGGGGGTGTAAGAAAATAACCACTCCTCACGGAAGGGAAATGAAAGAGAGAATAAAAAGATGTGATGCTTGGACTGATGAAGTATGAAGGGATGATGGAGGAGGAACACGAGCAGCAGTGAGAAATGGAGAAGAGGTAAATTACTTTAAGGAGTAAGGTGGGCAACTTTGCTTATGAGATGATGTGGATAAATGGAGACAGAAGGACTTGAGAAAAGAGGCGGAGGACGGGAGGGAGAGAGAGAGAGAGAGAGGGAGAGAGAGGGAAGGATGGGGGGGGTGAGGCGGTGAGGACTCATTAGCCTACGCAGGGCCGGTACATTAAGCCTTCCCTCCGTGCTCTCTCCCTCTCTTCTCACCCCTTTTGTTCTCCAGAAATATCTGAGTAGGTGGAGGAGAGAGTAGCAGCGTGTGCTGGAGAGAGAAGGAACACTTACAGTAACTGAATTGATGACAGAGTGAGGGGGAGAGAGAGAGGGAGAGAGAGGAGAGAGAGAGAGAGAGAGAGAGAGAGAGAGAGAGACATCTTCAGACGCCTTCAGATGAAACAGCGACAGAGCCAATGAGATTCCTGATTTTCATTTTCCAGTACGGTTATTATTTGACGTGGTTTTATCGGTTTAATGATATTTTAATAGAGAAAACAACAGGAGAGAGTGAATCAGTACGAATTAATAGATAACGGGATGACTGTGCAGAGCCTCCGCTAACATCACAACCAAATGAATTCATTTTTTGTGTGAAATATTAGGCTCATTAAGCTCCAGGGGAAAATAGGCAGTGGCAGTAGATCACAGAGCAAAGGCCGAGGATTTAATGAGCGACTGGGATCAGTTCTGAAGGTGCAGCAGCCAGGTTAAACAGAATCATAAAAGAAAGTGAAGCTAAACATTAAATCATTACCCAGATTCTCAGTATAAATATAAACCACTGCAGAGCTGAGGGAAGCAACCAATAAGCTGAAAAACATGCATTAAGTAAGCAGGTGGTTTCAAAAGATCTTGAGATGGTTTTTGATATCTTCAGCTAATGGTTTCTCTTTAAGTCACTAATTAACCAATTAGCTTAAGCAACAGTTGAGTTAATCTCTGGTTTCAGGTTTGCAGTCCTCCACAGTTCAATCCAACTTCCTTCAACATACCTGTACCTGCTCAATGAGGAATGACTAAGCATTCAATACACGCTCACTTTTACTTTAACCTTTAAATACAAAGGCTTGTTTACTATATGTCTGAATGATGAATGTGTTTCTTGTCCACTGGGACTTATTGTTAGCCAGTCGTGCTTCTGATTGTCTCGAATTCCCTATATTTTGTGGTTTCTGGTGTAGACAGTGGAGATCAAGGCCAAGACTCTGGTCTCCACTCGGTCTCACACAGATCACAAGTTTCTATAATCGAATGGGTTGAACAAATGTTTAATTTCCCAGTGAGTTATTCCATTAAACATTAGGACGAACTGCGTATTTACAGAATTGAACCGGTGTGCCACACCCACAGTAAAAGTTAGGCTAGTTCACTTGGCGCCAAAATGGACAAAATACCAAACTGAGTCCACAAGACGGAGAGATGCCAACAGAGAGAGAGAGACTTGGTGCTATTAATAAACTTAAATATAAAGAGCGACAGATGTGAAGAGCAGAGAGAATCAATATCTTGAGCTCTCATTTTATTCCCCAGAGAGTTCTCTCCTCTAATGATGCTGCTAACTGCCTCTTGATCTATTTTCAGTGTGTATTCTACAGTAGCACACACACACACACACACACACACTCACACACACACACACTTGGTGTCTGTGCTCAAGGTGTGGCACGATGCCGGCGAGGCACTGATCCTGAGGAAGCCCACTACCTGGGTCAAGGTGACACCGAGCCCAGTCGCCACAACAGGAGCCAAACGAATCAGCGAGAGCAGGACGACACACGTTGCTGACACACACACACAGACACACACACACACACTCTACGCTGCTCTTAAATCACATACTTGAACCCTTCACCTCTCAAAGTACACACCGAGACGCCTACACACAGGCTGGGCGAGCGGGGAGCTGCTCAGACATGCACTGATGTGAAGAGACCAGGACAAATAATTAACAGCTGGATCCTCATGAATAGAGGCTCTTTGCAAACCCAGTTTCCACCACTCCCCTTATTCACAGCTGAATTCAGAGAGATCCCCCCCGCTTCTACATCCATCCGTCCATCCATCCATCCACCCATCCACCCATCCATCCGTTCATCCATCCATCCATTCTCCCGCCCTCGATTCATCCGGGCTCACCTTTGTCAGCTGAGCGCCTCGTCTGCCGGGGCAATAAAAATCCTGCCGCATAGTAAGAGAGATCCTAAACAAAAGGAGGAGGCTGAAGGGGCACGGAGAGGAAGAAAGGCAACATGGGAATAAAGGCAGAGAGAGGAGGACAAAAGAGAGAGGGAGGGAATAGAAGGGGGAGAGAGAGAGAGAGGTAAAGACTGGCAGAGAGCGCTCCACAATGTGAGCAGCGAGGAAGGGCGAGCGCCAGGTGTCAGTACGCATACACTCACAACACACACACATACACACATACACTGAGGCAGACAGGCAACTCTTTCTCGCTCTCACCCTCCTCCTCCTCCTCTTCCTCCGGCAGCAGTAACTCTCCTTCATCCTCCTCTCTCTCCCTCCCTCTCTCTCTCTCTTCTTTCAGGGTAAAATGAACTCATTCCGAGCCGATTCATCTCCAACAACAATCGCTCTTACTTCTTCTTTAGTGACAACTGAACAATTTCCTTATCTCTCTCAAAACCACAATTTTCAAATCACACACACAGACACACACAGAAACACACCACTTGTAAAGGCTGCATCGCCCGAGAGATTCGTCCATTTGGGGGCAGCAGAATGCAGAAACACCAGCATTAAGTCAGAGTCACGTCTGCAGCCACCTGGTGAATATAAGTACCACTTTCTGTAGCTGCAACATTATTCATTCTGTTCGGATAATTAATAAATTGTGTTGGATTATTGACTGATTGAATGAGCTCTCTGATAGGTGGGCGATGATGAGATGTCCACAGGCTGAAGGATCATCCCTGAACCTTTCTCCCAGGTCATCACGTGTTCAAGGTCTATCGCTCTCCATGACCATAAACCTCCCTCCGTGTTATCCCTGTCAGTCGCCGCCGAATGACAGGACGCCACATCTGGGTCACGGCAACGGCAACTGCTAAATATCTGTCACGCTTCAGCCGTGAACACGTCCCTTTAATCAAGCTGTCACCGCGAACACAAAGAGCCGACACAGATCCAGAGTAAAGACGCAACAAAGGGCGCTCGCGTTACAGGGGCACCATCATCCTCGATGTTCTGCCCACAGAGCGAAAGATTAGCAGGAAACTCACTGAAAGGGAATCGAAAGGAGGGAGAGGCCACAGGGGGAGAGCAGGAACGTGAGGGTGAGTAAAAGGAAGTGGACACGTGGAGTGGCCGGGGGGGAGACTTCCCACTATTGACGTTGTGATCAGAGAACGGGTCAGACCAACGTGTCTTCACCCACGCACCGGCTGCCCACTCCTCACTGCTCCGAGTGTGGAGCTCGGCTACCTCCACAAAAGAGCTGCATGGGGGAGTCACAGCTTCGGACTCTGGTGCCGGCCATGAAACCAGTGCCGGGGTTCCACGACCCCTCCGAGGGCCATCTCAGGGCTGATGGAAGGAGTCTAACATGCACTGTGCTGACTGTGGACATGCACGGGGGCCATAAATACAGATTTATGACGGCAATCAATCCGGAACTGCTGAAATAGAAAAAAAAAGGGCCGACTGGTGGGTGGAGAAAGTGAGACATGATTCATGCCGTCTTTCACACATACGAGTGTAGCGTAGCAGAAATCCATAAGAGGATGTACTTCACTGTGCTTATCGCGACAACGGTGATACAAACAATGTGCAGCTGAGCACCACTGGCAGCGGGGAGAGTCGGCCATTACAGCCGAGGATGCACTTGACAGGATTGTGTTCTTTATTCAGTTGATAGAAATAACTGTATATGGGCCTTAAAGCGTTTCTTTAAAGTAGTGCGACTGTAGAAGGGAAACAAATTGCATTTCTACACTCTACTATCATGTGCGCATTCAAATCAGCACCTGAGTGATAGAAAACAAGATGGATGTGTTAGATTCTTTGATACCGAGACTCTTCATATACATATAAACATGAACACTATTGAAAGGGACCATCACAAACTAAACCCTAACTTCTGTGTAAAGACTGAGTCAGAAAAGTGGATCGACTTCAGTTACTCTCTGATTTCATGTTATTGGCTTTAACCATGACCTCCCTCATCTCTCAGAGTCGATGGGTGAAGTGGTTTCACATCATCACATCGAGCCGGAGGACTTGAAGGAGGTCATTCAGCCGAGTCCGGCGGGGACAAGGGTGGTGTGTACGTCAAGAGGAGACACTGCACCATAACGATGGGCCCATAAGAGCCTCCTACACTCCAGCCGATAGGAGAGAGCCACAGCCGACACTCTGGGCCCATCGCCTCTCAGCCCCCCCACCCCCCCCCCTGCCCTCTGTGAGGATCCTCTGAATTGTCTTTGACCTTCTGAGGGCTTTCCGTTTTGCCACAGCTTTGTTGCCATGGCTTCCCGGTGACGGGGCCACAGGTGGCAGCTGAGAGGGTTGACCGCTCCAGGGGCCGTGTCGCCCCCCCGAATCCGATGCTGGTGCCATGTCTCTGAACCTGTGACCTTGAAAGGCTGACGTGGCCACAGGCGAGGAAGTGATGAGGTCTTCCAACCCGAGGGACCTTTTCACCGACACAAACTTCTAATAACATGAGGAAATTATACGGGACAACCCTCAGGGGACAGAACCCAAACCAAGAGCCCAACAGAAGCACTTTTCGTAAACACTTCCCCTCTCGAGCTCTGATGAGGAAAACAGATTCTTCTCATTCATAAGGAGGTCGCTCTCAGCTCTCACCCACCCTCGATCCAGCAGCTCAGACGCTCCGTGCTCAGTGGCTCAGTCACAACAGCACGAAGGCACCTCGGAAATGTCAAAAGCTGAAGGAGGGAGGCTAAATGACGCATTGCTGTGAAGCTCGAGGAGTTTGAAGACATCACACGGTCGTCTTTAGAAACCAAAGGTCAGAGCTCCACTCGACAGCTGCGCGCCGTATTGATCCACAGATTCATCGTCTGCTTTCCAATACGTGTTCACACGACATCTAAACGTTCACATTAGAAGGGAATTAAGACTTAGAGGGTTTACTTAAGCACAGCGCGGGATAAAAAGGAGTTTACATATGAGCTGCAGATTGTATTTGCAGATGTGATTGTTGTGCACAAGATGAATGATAGAAAATACAAACAGCTGATTACTAATCCAGAAGAGATTAAATCTTAAAACAATAAACGGCAACAATTTAGAAGACAGAATTAGTCTTTAACTCATTTTAAAGCAAAAATATGTCGTTCTGGTCTTTTCCATTATCTAAATTCTCAATTTAATCAATTTAGAAAATAATCAGTAGATCAAATAATGGACACAAATGGTCATTACGTGTTGCCTTAAATTACAAAGACTATCCATCATCTCCGACATTCAAAATAAAGACTTCACGCAAAAATGTATGTCGCTCTTATTTGGTTTACAACCCACCGTGTAAAGGTGGTTTATATGAGAACAGTGTTTCCTCTTAACAAGACCTTTTCCATGAAATCATCCATTCCCATGTTCCCTCTGCTGGGCTCATTAATACCGGAAGGAAGGAGACATTCTGTGGAGCAGTAGGTTCCAATCTGTCGCACGGTGGAGATCCGCCAGAACCAGCACATGTTCAGCTGCTGCTCATGAAGCCGCGCACATTCACCCGATGATATTCCACCAGGTGGAATGATTCATTTCCATGCCCTCCAACGCGGTCACTAATGTTCACCGGATATTCCGAGGCTTTCTTTGCATGCAAGTAGCAATATATATGTAAATGTGCATCATCTGCATACAGATTCACCCCCCCCATTCCATTTATTAGATTTTAAAGTACACCGGCTACTCAACAGATACAATAAATATAAATGTAAATGCAAACACAATAATGGGAGGAATAATAATACACAGACGTCTCACTGACTGGTTTGCGGTACTGCTAATTTTACATCAGTCAAAGGAGGATTAAAACATAAATGAAGTCCTCAGCATAGACTGGAGATAAAGATGGATGACATGACTGCTCCCTAAAGGTGAAGCCAAAGCGACTTGATCACCCCCTGGTGGCAGGCTGCTTAATGGTCATAAAACCTGCCTCCTTATTGTTAATAGATAAAACTTCAAAAGAACGCAAATAATTTATTTCTCAAAGATGGTTTCTGTCATTTTAGGTTGTTCTTAACAAACTGATATATATGAAGAATTCTAAGTGATGGAGAACATCATCAGCAGACAGGACGTTTATCTTTTCAACCACTAACATATTTATTTTTCCAGACTGACAAAAAGCAGCAAAATTATATTAAAATATAAAACTGAAGCATTGTAACAACAGTACGAGTGGGGCCACTTCTGTCCTTCACCAAATAGAAAAAACATGACATTTTGTTTTCCATTTGAACAACTAAACTACACAAAGATTCAATTTTGAGATATAAAACAAGTTTACTCACATCCCGACCAACCCTAATTATATGGGAGGAACAGAAAAACAAATGTTTGCTCTATAATATTTAAAACAAAGGGTAAAGCTGTTTCCAGTTACTGCCCAGTACAAGTGGTCTTTTCCGCAGCTCTCCAAGATTGACAATAATTGCCCGCACACTGCATTAGGCCTGGCTGGTGTGTCACTCCTCGTGCCTTTAGAGCTCGGAGCATGTTTGCTGATCTGATGATCTCTAATTAGATTTCTCCGGCACTGTGGAAAATGAGCCATCAATTAGTGAGCTGTGATTAGGAAGGGGGAGGGGCGGGGCTGGGCCATTTGATCCCTGTCAAGCACCTGCTGCCGTCAGACTCGTCGAGTTACTGGAACATTCCCTCTGTGCTCGGTAGAATATCTCTGACATCTTTAAAAAAACGAGATTGCTCGGATTTGTATTTCGTTTTGTTTGTATTTAAATCAATTAGGGTGAATTGGATGTTGATGTGCAATATGTGACTTCGGCCACTAGGGGGTTTCTCATGCACAGTGTGTTTTCCCAAAATGAAACGTCCTGTTACATTAAATATAATGGAGGTGTTTCTCTGGGTTTGAACTTTGCTGGAAACATTTAGGATAAATATATACACAACATAGATCTATAGTTGTCATTAGACACGTTAATGCCGACTCGTTAGATATGATATCTTTAACAAATTAACGTGTCAGAGCAGAATAAGAGCAGGTCATCAGCAGCAGTGTCTCCTCCGCTCCACAGAGGCCGACTCAGATCAGTCAAGTGGAGAATCATTCATCTTTAAAGCATCTCGGAGCATCAATGATACGACTCAGATTGACAGCAGCAGTGAGGAGAGTCGATATTTGACTCAAGCGTGAATTCAAAAAGTCAAACTATTTTTAAAATGTGGGATCTGTTGCACAAGACCAGGGTGTCACATGTCACATCAGGATTTTCGCCAGATCCATCACAAAATGAAAAAGGGCAGATTGAGCTCATGTCCCTCTCTTAAGTTCCTCAAATGAAATGTGGCGACTCCACAGTCCCATATTATTAGTATCTTTGTTATTAAAGTACAAGATGTCTCTTTTTGTCCCCTCTCTGTCTGTTCATCATCCTTTATGACATCACAAGGTCCAGGTACAGTCTGGAACATTATTTGTTCAGAATCAGGTTTTTTTCATTCTTTCAGTGAACAGCAGCAGGGATGAATAGAGCAGAGGGTGCAGTGGAGCGAAACATGACTTGCATTTTTCTGTTTGAATCCCCCACATGATGATGCAGGACGACAACTGACATTTGGAATGTGTCTGAGTAGAGTTCTGTGTTGCCGTTTGATCTTAATGTATAACCCTGAAGCCAATACTTTGAAATAAGTTTTTTTCTTCCATTTCAAAGAAAACTAAATATTTGACCGTCTGATCCTCAGGTTCACACCGGGGACAAACATGGTTTCTGATCTTTCTACTTTTAGAAATCACTGCACTTTGGTCTAAGACGGACTCGGTCAGTTTTCTCGAGACACGCTCTCTTGTGCACGTGTGTGTAAACTTCATCGTGTTTCATTAACTGCCAAACTCGAGCCGGTCTCAGGGCTGATTAGTCACATGACAGCTCCCTGTCCACACACCCCGACCTCTCGACCTCATTTCCCATTCCCCAATCAGCCAATGTCACGAACCGTAATTGCGGCGTCAGGCTGCCGACTTTCTTTTTTCTCTCCTCACCCCCCCACACACTTCCATTTGGGATCAAGAAAGAGATGGAGGTGAAAGTGATGCCGACACACTCCCGGCTCCCACACACAGATTCAGACGAGAACGTCGAAGGCACAACGTAATATCTAAAACCACGAGGGGATATTTTGCTTCTTGTTCACATTTTGGTTTTCCAGGCTGGTGAACTTCTATAATAAAACTGCTGAAGGCAACAGTAACAGTTGGAAATAGAAAGTCGTACATATACACACACACACTCACACATATACACACACACAGGCTGAGGTCTGATCTTTGCCTTCAAAATAAGATTGAGATCTGATGCATAAATAATGATGCAACAATAACACAAAAGACATTTGGCCTATTTTCTTTAAACGCTCTCAGTCTCAAGTGAAACATTCATTTCATTTTGTTGAATGGCGTCTGATTAATCACAGAAGAACGAGTTACAGGCCACATGATGTATTTACCCAGAAGATAAACACTGTGATAGGGATTTTTATCAATTAACGCAATCAGCTTATCGGTTTTATTCAATTAAAAACAAAATGCCATTCGAGCAGATCAGCAACTTGGGGCTACAACAATGTCTCTGGTGCAGATCCTATTCCCCTTTTGGAGCTCCTGCAGCCGGACACTTGCTTGTAGATGCATCAAAAACAGAGGATGATCATCTTATCTCACAATCTCACATCTGTACCGAACACTAATTTCAGCAGCCGGTGCATCCATATATAAAAGGGGCGGTTTTCAGATTGACAAGTCTCCCACAGTCGCAACAGACCGATGTGGCTTTCTAGCACTCCCTGTCTGCCGTAAGCTGATAAGTCAGGGCTGCTGGATCCAGTCCTTCAGACGTCCTTGGAAGGAACAGAGCAGCTAAGAGAGAAAAAACGTGTCTGTGCTGCTCTCTCTTCCCGGGGCTCACCCTCCGGGCAAACAGGGTTACAAGTGCTGGTGGCAGCAGAGTGTGCACGTGTGTCTGTTGGAGCATGTGTGAGGAACACTGCATGTTACAGATGTTCCAGTGGAGTTGGATTGTGAGGAGTGAATCCCCTGCAAATTGACAGCATTAGATACCAAAACACTGGAGGGGGGACCAGTCATGCATTCAGTAAAACACACACAACGGGCGGGAAGGGGGTTGGGATCTGTCAGCAGCTACTTTCATCTCTGGAGCCTTTGCAGTGACGGACATCACAATATGACCTACAATCAAAATGTTGTGATTCAATTTGATTTCTATGATCATATTTTGCCAATTATATGTAGTCATGCTTGTAAAAATAGAGGGTCAGCTGTGACAACAATGATTTCATGAGATGAAAAATATGTAAAGGTAAAAATGCATGATCAGCTCCATGAGGAGAAGTCAAGCAAAAAATGCCAGGAAGTCAAACACTGAAATCAGGGATGGTATTAAGTGTCCTCTTGAAGTCTAGACGGAAAGAACCAGTGAATACTGGCAGCTAAAGAGCAGCTTTTATCTTTAACTCAACATCTTAAAGGTTACCACAGAACTAAAGCACTTTTCTGACTTGAACAACACTCAGTGGAGCGCTCATCTCCACCAAGGACAAACAGTGCAGCACTGGTTTGTCTCTTTCTTATAGCAGGATTATAAAAGAAGAACAATGATATGACATTCCACAGGCTACTTGCTTCAAACACAGTCTCTTTCATAAACACATCCACTGAAGTATGGTTAGATTGAAGGAAGAGGCAGTGACATAATAAACTGTGGGATATTTCAGGCTCGACTAAATTCATTCATCTGTGCAAATCAAGTGGGCGTCTGGACAAAAGCCCTTCGCAGGCACATTTTCACATTGTAATAAAGAACGTGATCCGGCGGAGACAGTTGGGAGAGTGGAGCGAGGCCGTTACCTCACCATACAAAACGTATTAGATTAAAATAAGAACGACTGAGCTGAGCGATCTGGTGTCTGGACGGGATTAGACCACATCAAAGACCCCTGGTGTGTCAGAACGCCGGAGTGACAGTAATACATGTGCTGAAACAAAAGGTGGTTTTCCCAGGGAACCTTGAAGTAGCACGGTTCCTGTTAGTTCACCTGACTGTGGGAAAAGGGGGATGTAGAGGTCGGTTTGTGGAGCAAACAGAGAAATGGTTTTGTTTCAGGGGTCTGAGTGAACGCTTAAAAAAGATCCACGATCAAGGTGAGATGTTTTTAAAGGGTGATGTTATATTTAGTCAGTTTTTCTTTCCTTCAGTGTGCTATATAGTTTGTTTAGGTGAATGTAAAAGGTGTGGGAAGTTAAAAAGCTTAAAGTCCAGAGCAAAGGGAGAAAAACTGCTGCTGAATAGTCTCCTCTACCAAACTAATTGGTCAGATCAGTCAAAAATTATGATTCCTTGTAATCTTACTAATTCAACGAGACCTGTTGATTCTCCATGTACTGTTAAATACATCATAAAACCATGTTTAAATATAACAAGAACAAATATCTATGAACAGGCCTCGACCTCTTGATCTGTTGAGCGAATTCGAGATTCACCTAAACTGCAACGACTGGTGGGAAACTTTGACTGTGACACAGGAAGTGCTGAGTTTGCTTTGCAGCAGGAGAATCATGTTGTTACAGGTCGGGTGGCGGGGGGCGGGAACACGATAATTCAACAGTGTGGTTCTTATCTGGTAAATAGAAGACAGGAAGAAGGACTGAAACGATCCTCCGGTGACAAACAGGGATGGAACCGGTAACTACTGGATTAACTCAGAGACTTACCACTGCTGCGACTCTTGCGGTTGGCCTTCCCCCCCCGTCAGCAGCATCTTCAAGCTGTTCCTGAACATCACTGCAGCAGATGCCCTGGACCAGACTACAGGGAAATCTGTTGGGAAAGACACAACACACATTAAATGCTTCTGAGATCTTGGGATCTTAACATAATCCTCGAGTTTAAAGCATCAGCAGAGCGATACAAGGAAGCCAGATTAACGAGACGAGAGGAGGGAGAAACTTTAAAAGAAATTCATGTGAATTCATTTGTCAGAAACTGGGAAAAATACGACTAATGGTTCATCATTTAATCTTATGTAGGTCAGCAAAGTGCAGAGTTCCTTCATAATCAGGGCAAAGTACAGGGAAGAGCTGTTATTACTACTTCCTTCCAAATAACTGTATTCATACAGACAGTGGTGTGGTCCATGCAGACTGCTTACTATGCGTTTTGTTTTTTAAATGTGGCTCATAATTCAGATGGGGGGGGGGCTGGCATGCACGGCCTTCGGGACCGACTGGGCTCAGTGTCTTTTCCAAGGACGCGGACATGTGGAGGCAAGAGGTCAAGGAATCGAACCCCCGCAGTTAATGATCAGTCCTCTTTACCTGCCAAGCCACAGTGGACCCATAACTTACTATTGTATCCCTGTTATAGTGCACTGTTATTAAATCCATCAAACTATCCTCTAAAGACAAAAAGATGAACCTACAGCTGAATCCATGCTGTCTGTATGAATACTGGTATAAAGCTCTGATGTGGAAGAGCATGAAAAATGTGTTTATTCCTTTGAGTTCACTTCACAAGTATTGATTCAAATATTGTAAAACTAGCATAAACTAGCGACCTATACTGCAGCCAGACACTAGAGGGCGATCACGATCCTTTATCGCTGTACAACGAGCTCACGAAGCAGCGACGTGTTGCATATTTACAGGATGTGATATATTCAGTTGTGTCCCATGTGCAGCAGACATTTTGTTGCAGATGATACAAATCATACTTTGCAGAGTATCGTAGCACTACAGGCGATGGATGTGAGTTTCCGGTACAAAGCAGGGAGGGCCTCCACTGACAGATAACACTTTAACCCACGAGATAATCTCCCCCGTCTTGACTGCAGCTCCCTCTATTCCACTAATTCCTCCTCCTCCTCTCCGGCTCCACATTCTCCGACAACCCCCCGCGGCACAGAGCCACGGCACAGACTCCTCTGCTGTGGGTCCTGGTAGTATAAAAAAAAACATGGCAGCAGATTTTCTTCATTAGGTGGGAGTGACTCAGCAAAGCCCCACAGACGGGATCCAGCCAGCGGGAGGGGGCTTTGGGGCCAAACAACAATAATGACAAATAAATGAATAAATCAGCTGAAAGAGGACGATGACGTGGAAGAGCCCCTTGAGTCTTAAAAGGCTCCAGGATCATAATGATATTAAAGGTCAAGTAGGATGAAACCGAGCCGAGAAACATCTGTTTGTCTTTACTGATTAATTTAGATTGTTTGCCTTTTTCCAGAGCAGTTTAGGAAAGGAAGCCACACTTAATAATTTAAGCCCCCCCCCGCTGTCTGTGGATGACTTGAAGTTGAGGGAGCCCCAAGTTTATTGTCTTGAAATCTGGTTAAGTTTAACCCTTTTGCTAAACAATATAACAAACATGTTTTTTCTGTCTTGGGGTCGTGTCTGGCCGGCTTTTCTTTGGAGGAACGGAGTCGTCTGGAGTATGTCTCCCTCCGATTGAAAACTGAGCAGCTCTGGCAGCCGCGCATTTTGAGTTTAGCTCAAGTGCAAAGTGAAAAAAGAAAAGTCAATTTGAAGAACAACAAAAACATGGGATATTTGAGGGGGAGCTACTGTGTTGCAGCCAGAACGAGAGCACACCGGCCTGCTACCACTTCAGATGCTTTCAGGGCACGACTCCAGCTGGGTCTGGTTCTGAATGGATTTCACTGGTATGAACTGTGTGCAGGGGAATAATAATGAATGACATTAGGAAACTACTCGGTCCAGTTGGATCAAATGTTACACGAGGGAACATAATGTGCTGAGTCGCAGCCAAGGACTCAATATCAAGATGGACGACATGACGGCTGCACAAAGTGTCTTGATCCCCGCCTCCTCCATGTTGGTGGATGGGACATTAACCAAACAGAAAAGACAAAAAACACTTCAAATAAAAGTAATTCTCGATGTTGGTTTCTGGCATTTTTAGTTCTTATCACACTGGTATTTGTTCTAGTTTGGTTTTTATTAGTTATTTGATTTTATAACATCGTCAAGGGCGTGTTTCAACAGGACCCTGATCTTTACTGTCACATCTTCAGTCCAAATGGGAGAGTTTATCCAGGATCTTTTTGCTTCACTTCTGAACAGCAGAGACACATTATCCATATTTATATTCAGTCGATGATAGCAAAGACTCAAAATGTCGCCCTTTCGCTGTGGAGCTCTGCCTACTTCTCTAACAATCTTCACCATCTTTTATTCTTTTTTCCCGTTTTTCTTCTGAATTTTTTCCAGGTCTTTGAATGTGTGCGACTTGTGATAAAAGGTCTCAGACCTCGGCGGCATTAATTGGGCCCGGCCTGAGCTGTGGGAGAGAAGTCGAGCTGGGAGAGAACTAAAGGCGGCTTCATCACAGCAATCGTTACAGCAAGATGGATGAAAAGCATTAGTCACTTCAAAAGCGGGCACTTCCAGTTCAAGGTGGCCGTCCGAGCCGTGACACACACCATGAGCGGCCACACAGCGCCGTGGGCTGACTGCAATTATCCAATCAGGCTTATTTATTTAGAGCTAATTCACAAAGTTAATTATGGTTTATTTCCCTGAGAATAACCATCTCCAGCCCCACACGTCTTCTAATAAATGAATGAAATGTTCTGCTAAATTAATTGGTATGAGTCATGTGCTCTACCTTGACAAGATGTCGACAGCGGGGTGAGGGTGTGAGGTGTCGTGAGGGTGAGTTCCATTCGCATGCACGCTCCTCTCCAGTGGTACAACCGAGGCCGTGCAGGGGGGGGGGCAACTCACCGCAACGTCACCCCGGCATAAAATATGAGCAGGGAGCTACTTATTATGTATGGTCTTGGTTAGCCTGCAGGGCCAGAAGGTATTCTGTGATTATAATACTAAATCAGAACCTTAAAAAGCCATGACTGGGTTAGTACATATCGCAGCCTGGGATGAAAATATAAAGGATTTCACAGTCAAGTCCGATAAATCTGATCCGGTACGTACAACAGTGAGCTAACCGGGCGAGCTGATTGGTTTGCAGAGTCATGGAAAGGGGGAGAGATGCCGCCGTCGGTTTCTCGGGGCGGTAATCAATGTTTGGAATCTTAGGAGGACAGGAAAGTGAGTGGGCAAGCGAGACAGAGAGAGAGAGGCAGAGAGAGAAATGTACCCGTATGCACAGCTGAAGCAATGTTTCATCCGAGGGTGGAAGCACACACACACACACACACACCTCTCTCTCGTTCCCACTCTCTCTGACCCTGTGTGCCGGCCTCTGTGAAGGGAAGCCAAGAAGCAGCATGCTCTCACCGATAATGTGCGTAAGCGGATGCAGCCCATCTCAGGCCCTTCCACGGCTCGGCCAGAATCCTGCGCCAGTGTGTTAAAAACCACTTAAAGGCACATTCGCTTTCCTCTGCTCTGGTCACCCGGAGCGAACACACTTGTTTTGTTTTTTTCCAGATGAGAAATAAAACACAGACTGAGGCTGAATTTAAAATCAGGGAGGTTTCCAATTTGCCCTTCGAGCGAATACAGTTACCTGTGAGAAATTATTTAAAGGAGTCATGTTACGCTCTTATTCAGGTTTGTGAATTTAGTTTGTGTTACTACTTAAAAAGGTTTACATGCTCTAATGTTCAGAAAACATCACTTCCTTCTTATGGTCCATTGCTGCAGCTCCTCTTGTCAGCCTCTAAGTTTTAACTCCTGTCGCTTTAAGCCCCTCCAGATAAAGCCTAGTCTACTTGTGCCAGACTAGCGGCATTATGCAAAGGTTGAGCATCGTGACATCACAGCGGTGCGGAAGTAACGCACATTGACAGACAAGCGATTCAGAATCAGAGGTTTCTGTTGGGGAGAGAAACTCATTCTACTTTTTAACCTTGCAGACTTTTTACATTCACAAAAACAAACTAGAGGAAATGAAATGGAAAAATCATCAAATGTGGCTTCAAAAATCAGTTTTGCTAGAAAAATTGCTTCGTCACAGCTCGATGTTAATGAACCAGAGTTATGATGATTAGCAGATTAATTGAGTCGTCCTCATCCTGCAAACCTCCTGTAGAATGAACTTAATTTTGAATGACTAAGCCTCCTCTTAACATTAAAAACTGGTGGCAGGTGCAGACGCCCCCCCCACTGAGTCTCAGTCTGGACGGAGGACAGCCATGATACTCCATTAATTATATCTTATTTCAATCAATAATGAATCCTGTAATGGGGGCCGGCCGTGGCAGAGGCCAGAGTTGCAATAGGATTTAGCTCATGTTACCCCAGCAGGGCTCCAAATTAAAACTCATCTGGGAGGAAACCACACAGACACAATCATAGAGACAATTAGAGAGGACAAGAGTTTCCCATGGGAGTGCTCTTACTGTGATTACCTGTGACACTAAACTTTCCAGGGAGGCGAATGACTAAGGAAATTTCAGGGGTAAAATCTAATTTCTACTAAAAGCTATCATAAGACACTGTCTTAGAACGGGTAATTGGGAGTCAGCCATGGATGAAACACAGCTCAATTTAGCCGTTACAAAATCCCAGAGCAGCCCTGAACACAGTGAAGCATCCGAAGCGTCTGAAAATGACAAATGGACTCTGCCCTGGGGGACGCACGTTTCTCGGAGCAATTATGGTCGAATCCAGCTTTCTGACACGGGAAACATGAACGTCAGCCCATAATCAAATAAGGAGAGTGGCAGAGGAAGCACTGCAGCATAAGTGAAGCTAAGTCGTCTGCAATCCACTGATTTCCTCCGTTTGTTTCTGTTCACATTCTGACTGTCGGGGGGGATGCAGGGAGAGGAGGAGTGAGGTGTGGAGGGTGAGTGGCAGATGGACACATTCATTAAAATAAAATCCCGCTGCAGAAGAGCATCTCCAAACACAGTGGAGAGAATATTTTGCACTTGAAAAAAAACAAAAAGCAGGACTGGAGCTGGAGGCTGTTCCAGTCGGAGCATCCTCCCTCCTCTCGCCAGCAGTAGACACCCTGCAGCATCAGACAGGAATAAATCACACTCCCATCTCCAGTTTGAGGATGGCCAGGGGAGCGGCGGTCCATAAATCACACTGATATCAATAAGGGGAAGTGTCAGTGCTCGACTCACAAGGTGAGGGGGAGCTCGCCGGTAGCAAAGTTTTGCTCCTGCCCCGCCTGTGGTAGATTATTTATCAATCTAAAGATTAAAGCCCCCGCGCTCATTGCTTCGCAGGGAAATGTGGTGATTTCTGGATTATGATGCAGCTACCGAGGGTGTGATCACTCACAGAGGAGACGGTGGGTCCCGGGGAGGCTGAGGTGGCTGTCTGACAGCTCCTCAGCTCTTTATTATGAATTCCTCATGCAAGTTGATCGGAAGGTAGACGGCTCCGAGTGCAGGTGTGAGGGCAGCACTGAGATCTGTGGGTCTGCACGGGGACACCTTGTTAAAGCAGTGTGTGCCTGAACAAGGCCCCGACAGTTTTATAGTGAACCAAAAATATCTTTAAACTGCAGTATTTGCTCAAAGTTATTGACCTGATCAATCGTCTTTATCGCCCCCTGGTGGCTGGCTGGAATACACGTCATAAACCACATGTTCTCCATGTTAGAAGGCGGGTCAGTGTCAAAATATATATATATAGTTTTTCTAGTGGGCAAATCAGCAGGCCTCCAAAACCTTGGCTCCACCCCTCATCTACTGGCTCCATCAACGGCACAAGATGGCAGCGCTCGTGTCCAGGATTTTTTGGCTTCACTTCTGCATAGTGGGAGGAAGCGGAGGCCTCCATCTTTGTATACATGGAGACAGATCCTAACGGCAGGTGTGAGCTAGTAACCGCTCTGCCCTCCACCCACACATGAGCTGACCTCTTCTGTCAGCACACCATCTGTGACCTCGACCCCGGAGAGGTCAACGCTAAAGAGCAAAGTCAACATTTGGCCCCAGCTCCTGCTTCCCAGGAACATCTGTCAGTTCCATGTCTTTAGCTTTTGACTGATGTTGCCCATCTGATCTCCTGAAGTAATGTAATAGAAGTAGAGCCAACAAGTTGCGTGTCTGTGTAGGTGAATTCTCCTCCTTTCCCCTTTAGCAAGGTCCATACGTCTCAGGCAAAGTCAGGTTTAATTAGTTTCTTCTCTCTGGCACAGCCCACATATGGCCATGTGAATTATTATGTGCTGCGGTTATGTCATCTCCCTGTGGGGAAACAGAAGTCCTCCTACACAGGCCAACTGGCACGCAGCTTCATTACCACATCTATGCCCAGTTTAAACCAGCTTAGACCTCTCTCGCCCTCCTTCAAATCTATTCAAAGGAAGTGACTGGAATAGCCTGTCAACCTCTATCAGAGTCACAGGGAGCCGAATGAAGGAGGACGTCATTTATTGTCTTTTACTTTCCCCTGTTTGTTTTAGAGGATGTCTTGGCACAGGCAAACAAAAGGGTATGACAGGTGCAGACGATTCCTTCACCGAGACAGAGAGCACAGCATAAATTATTTAAATGCAGAAATTGTATTTATTCTCCGGCAGCTTTTTTAAAAAGGTCAGTTGCGCCCGTCCCTGTCGTAATCTCTCCGATGGCGGACAGAGCAAAAGAAGTCGTTTCTCTGTGATTCTTAATGAAAAAGCTTTTCTCTTTTTGTTCACTGAGGAAACCAAAAAGACAAGAGCGACGGCAGAACTCTGATTTTAATATGTTGTGAATGTGCTACTTCACTGCTGCCCTCGCTTGTTTGGTCGTCGCTGGGAACAATAACACAGGGACTGTGTGGATGAGCAGGAGCGATGTGGAAAAATAATAAACCAAGCATTGCCACAGAGTGAAGAGAAACACAGTGGAGGACGAATGAGCTGATTGAGATGATTAGCAACAGAGGCCATTCCAGTGATTAACGCCAGTAAATAAAACAAGGTGCAGACATATTGGAGTGTTCTTTAAAAGTTTACCACCTACACACAAATGAGGCCAAATGATGATGTTAAAGGTCAAAGACTGAGAGAAGGATGGTTAAAGGGACAGTTTGATGAATCCTGCTGCTTCCACTCCTCCCTCCTCCTCTTCTTCATCCTGCCGCTCCATCCACAGACCTCACTGCTACACCTGCTGGCCGCTCGGAAGCCCTGCTGCTGCTGCTGCTGCTGCTCTCGTCCTCATCGACACGCAGAGCAGAGCTGCCAGGACTGGAATTAATGAAATGAGAAATGCGAACCTAATCTAAAATCATAGCCTTTTCATCTTCGCTGCTGACATATGACACCGAGATGTCCATCACCCTCGTCTGACGAACACACGGGGAAAATGTTGTTTTGCATAAATCCACCTCAGAGGTTTTCCATTTGTATGCCTCTGGCACGCTGAACCTGTTCAAACACAAACGGAGCCGAGCTGCAGGAGGAGGAATGGCTGGGTGTTTGACGGGCAGCTTAAAGGGGGCAAACACAGTCGTGACACGAGGAGGGAAGGTCATCCTGCAGAAAGCCACTGACGGCCGGTAATCAACACTGGCAGAGGCGCACATTTGCATCGAGATGGAGGCATTTAAAAATCGGCTGGTGTCTCTGGTCTGGGGGCGGCAGGAGAAATTACATTCTCAGAATTAAACATCCTGTGGTTCGGTGGCATCTCCTCTCATCAATCACTCCTCATTTGCTGGATAATCATGACTAGAATTCATGTTAGACTAAAATCTCAGTGTGTTCTGGTTAATTGGAAACTGATGCACTGCAGAAAGGGATTCACAGAAGGTAACATGAGTCTTGTTTCTAGGAAATGGTTCTTATTTTTGTTTAAAAAGATAAATAATCTCGCTTTCAAGCATGTTATGAGTCAGAAACTTCATCTAATTTTAAATGAAACCATCCAACATTGACTTAATAAGATATTCCAGCTAATATTGAGCAATTTGCAACTATTACAACGATTTGCAATTGATCCCAAAAGAGAAACTGGATAGTTTCCTATATTTTAAGAGAGCCGCTGCCCCCCCGGCAGGTGAAGAGAAGCAGATGGTGACAACATGCGATACGGGAGGTAACACCAGAGCTGAACTACTGACAGGTTGAAGTAGGTAAAAGCCCCCATGGGCCACAACATGAGGGGCCCCCTACTCTGGGCTAACTGTGTCAACTGGTTTGTCCTAATTACGCTTTAACATGTCGTCTGCTGACATGGTAGGAAACTTAAGGTGGGTTCTCCTTTACGGCCTACTCTTAAAACCCTGTCTTGATTTTTTGATTTACATCATTTCACTTTACCTTTTCCCAAATTAAAAACACTTAAGAATTGCAAATTTCCAAGTGACGTGATTAAATTGGTTCTTCCCAGGACGATCCCGCTTCCTTCCACCAGGTTTCATGGCAAACTAGAGGTTTTTGCCGATAAACACACGGACAGACAAACAAGCAGCAGCTAACATAACCTCCCTGGCGTCGGGAATCAAAGCAAAAGATGTTTGTTCTAACATTCCCACTCATCTTGTCCCGGCTCAGCTGTCACATGGAACCAGTGCCAGTTAAACCTGATGGTAAACCATCGCTCCATCAGTTCTCTCCACCCGACGTATCCAGGCCTCGGATGATGATATGCAAAAGGGCCGATTGAGCCACTTCAAGGGAATAACTACACAACCAAGTAGCAGCCAATATCCTTAGCTGGATTTTATTAAAATTGTGCACATCCCAGTTGAATTCATTTTCTTAAAATGCTCGACCACGTCTCACTAAGCCTGAGGCCTGTTTAGGACTTGTAGTAACTTCAGCTGCCCACAGATGCAGGGCTGGACTTCCTTGCCTGAGGCTGTTGTGTATATACAAATACAAAAACCACAGATTCACCTCAACCCTGCAGAGTCATGAGTGACATCACAACACAGACGGCTGGAGACCTTCCTCAATCATGTCGCCTTCAGGAAACGCAGGTAGGTCAAGAATAGAACTGGAACTTTCAGTTCCCAAGGACAAGACCTGAAACACGAGGTGCTTCCATTGTGGATGAAACTGAGCTGACATGTGCACATCTCACATATCTTACCACAGAAGAAGAACTGGACAGGTCAGTCAGGTGAAGGTGAAAGAGGAGGTTGTGTGTTGATCCTTTCTATTCATGAGCCCATCACGTACACAGCTACTGGCAGCGATTCATCAGACATTCAGAGGGAGGGTCTGGTTCCAAATCCACAAGAACAGAACAGCTCAATAAGGTTTTTTACCATCCAACCAAACAGGATGAGAGAATGAGAGAAAGGAACCCAGAGGCTTCCATAATGACATCTGGTGCCGGCCAAATGAGTTTCTGTCGGCATTAAACGTGACAGAGAAGCCGGTCCGATTGTCAAAGTGATTGTTGAAGTCGGCCTCGTTTTTTGTTTCACGTCCGTCTGGGGAAATAAGTCTGTGAATTGCAACTGGCATGGATACGAGCCGGGTTCCACTGAAGCAGAGGCACACTGACTGAGAGAGGAGATGAATCCGTTTCCTGGATGAATTATGTATCCTTCCCGTCCTGTGTTACCATGCACGCTCGCTGTCGTGTTTCACACTCACTGAAGTGAAGAACTTCTTTGTCCACCGCGAATTAGCCACACTTCTCTTATCTTCTTTCATCTCATCCGCACACAGCTTCAGCAGGAGGCACGCGTGCTTTTAGCATGCTAATGTCATAATGTAACGGTGGAGAAGAGGAACTGACGGGTTCCAGGGATGTGCTGTACTACAGGTTGTTATGTAATCACTCTCGCCTGCGGAAAGAAAAAGGGGATTTAGGTCTGTAACCAAGTGCAGCTTTGTCCTTACAAATGGGACACATGCCCGTAATGTCTTTCTCTCAAATGGACATCAAGATTTAAGAAATCGTCCTTTTCTTTTTTCCCTCCATCCAAGACCCACTATTTCCTCCAGAGCCGGCGATACTACACCACAAAGGGGAGACGCATTAGTGCAGCGATACCTCCAGGGCTGAGGCTGTGAATCTGGATCTGAGGCCAGTGTGGGCGGTTGGAGAAAACATCTTAAATTACTTGCTCTTCCAGTTCAGCCCACCGCCAGATTGCCGACGGGCTGCCCAGTGACGTTTGATCGAAGGTGCCGACAAGACCACGGGAAACCGAGAGCCAATTAGCGAGCGAGCCGGCCACTGACCTCTGATGGCGAGTTGATGGCCACCAATAAATGTCTGTTAGACCCCAGCCACTATCACGCCATGTGTCAATCACCCGGCTCACATGGAACAGCACCATGAGCTCGGTTAGAAAGAAACTATATGAAAGAAAGTGAGGAGATAATGAGAAGTCTCTTGTTGAGACGTTGGAAGTCATCTGCGTCACTTTCCCTTCGTCAGTAAAGTGCTTGATTGGCTTTTAATTGAAAGATACTTATCCTGAGTCATTTCATTAAGCGACTTTGATTGTTTTCATGTCAAATTACAATTATTTGTCTTATGCCATTATGAGTAATCCACAGTGTTGGGTTGATGAGTCGCTGCTGTGGAAATTAATGAGCTGTACATACAAGAAAGGGCATCTCCATCCTGTTGGCTCCTCGTTAATTTCACTTAAACAAGGCAGTGTTCTTCTTAATAGGAGCCCGGCACTGTCTACTGGGTGATGATGTCGACACAACATCAGCTATACACACGTCTTCAGGAGGGCACGCGTCTGAGTGTGTGTGTCTGAGTGTGTGTGTGTTTGAGTGTGTATGTGTGTATGATGAGCGCATGCCACACAGAAGATGATTAAGGCGGCAAATAGACGTCGCACTTCTCCATCTTAAAAATAACTAATCGGGTAAGGGGGGGCTGAGATATTATGGAGATGGAAACACACGCAGGGTCACCTCCAGTCCTTCGCCTATTGCTGAAGGTCGACGGATGAGTGCACGCCTTTCATCAGGCCCTCCGCCGTCTGCATTGTCAGGCCGAGCCAGGCCTTGCCGACATCAGCAGAAGAAAAGAAGCCGGCTTCCATTACCCTCTCGAGATGGAAAGTATCTGCCTACCGTGAGTGTAAGTAGTGCAGAAACAGTGTGACCGTGGGGAGGGATAGTGGAGATGGAAGAGAATAAGTGAGGATAAATAACCTTCCCCATCGATGGCCGAGTTGGATCGAACCACCGGTACGCAAGCATGCATATTTAATTCATTACTGCCGAGAGACACTTGAGCCCAATGCAGAAGCGGGAGGAGTTTATAACGTAGGTCAATTTCAGGTGGAATAAAAATTGCTAATCTTTCTGTGATGTCTATTCTGGGACACTCGTCAGAAGTTTTCCCTGACTGATGAATAAATTCCGCTGTGTGGTTACAAAAATAACTTGTCGACAGAAGATCAGTGGAGAAGATAACTGTGAAATCTTGCTTGAACCATCTCAAAGAGTAGACGTGTTGTCGGCTCGCGGTTTCGGTTTCATTACTGAGCTAGGTAGAGGCAGGCAGCCCAGGAGACAACGCCCTCATGATGGACCCCTGCCAGGCACTTCGTCCACTAACTAATTGGCGGTGGACACCACATGCTTGTCTGCTGAGGATGTGGGTGGTTTCAGGAGTCACGTGAGTCACTGAGGTGATCAACTTTGGTATCAGAGAAGTCTCTAACTCCACGTTAATCATGAACACCATCATCGTTATCATGGATATTAATCAATCTCTTCTTTTTTCTCGTTACTCCTACTGAGTGACTGTATCAGAGACTGGATATGAAGATGGACAACTTGTCTCCACTTCCTCCCACCGTCCCGAAGTGGAGCCAACATATCCCAGATACCAGCGCTGCCATCTTGCACATTTGGAGCCAGAGTCTGAACTGGCTCGACCAATTGTGAGTCAGTCTCAGCTGTCAATCCTGAAATCTCACCATGTTTTTTATAAAAGCTTCAAATAACTCATTAAAACTTAGAAAATCTAAAATAAAAGACACCATGTTTGAGAAAGATGGATTTGATGTATACGTGGACTCATGTCGTCCATCTTCAAACAAGGTTTATGTGCTCTGACTTAATATTAAACCCAAACAAAATTCCCCCTTTTCCCCAGTAAGTACCAACCTGAGCTAATCTCAGGGGCGGGACCGCTACACCTTCTGCTGCTCTTCAAGCGGGACCACCCACCCATTCAGAGCGGCTCCACAACATCATTTACTCTCCTTCACGAAAGCCGACTTCCTACCAACTCTTTTTGTTTTTTAATGTATTAGGTTCTGGGGGAGGAGGGGGGAGGGGGGAGGGGGGAGGCAGCTGTTCTCGGGGCCCAGCTGTCGATGAGGGCTGGCAGAGACGAGAGGGGAGGAGCTGATATCGAACAAACCTGTGCACACGCGGTCCCGAAGGAACGCCGCTTTGAAATAATCCCCCTCAAAAGCCCAGATGATAACTTCACGTCTCCGGTTACATCTGAATCTGCAGCATATTTACGATCCCATGCGGACTTTAATTATGCTAAACCCCGTGATAGAGATGAAGCAAACATGACGGACTTGGCAGATTGAATGTATGCGGCGCCGCTGCACATGCATTTGCTTTAAAGTCAGAAATACCCACAAGATGTTGTGTGGGTGTAGCTGCGTTAACACAACCCGACAAATTGCCCTGGACACACTGAGGAGGAGTATGTCTGTCGAAAAGAAAGTCCTGATTCTGACAGATTGGAAATTAATTCACAACAATTCATCAGGGCTGTATCTTCTACAATTATTATGCATGAAGTGAAACAGGAAAATTATCTGAAGTGAAACTGTGGTTCAGCTCAGTCTAGACAATGCAGACTTCTTCTCATGCTGCTCGTGTCGTGTGTTGTTCCTCAAACCACACATTAATACACACACTGATTTCTGGATCCTTCATTTCCTGTGCCGACTGGAAACCAGGGCACTATTTATTTTTATTGACACGACTGTAAGATGGACAGTTGGAGTCTGTGGTTAAACTGATTTTAGCTCCACAGGCCTGGATGTTTCTAAAGGTACTAATTAAAAGGAAAGAATGAAAGGAAGCATTCACAAGCAGCTGTCTGACACAAACAGCAAATACCATCAATTACAATTCTGAGTCTTTATCGCATTCTGCACCAAAGTTGCTTCTGTCATTTGCTCTATTGACGAGACAAACACAAATGTCTCTTGATGCTCTGCTCGGCCACCTCCCATCTCGGGTTCCAGAGCGAACCAGTGCGTCCAGGCTTCACCAGCGTAAGAAGTTTTAATGAGCTGCATGACAATTAGAGGAGCTTATGGGCTATAAGCACACAAGCCACAGTGGAGCATACATTTATAAAGCTGTAGCGTGTTGGAGATAAGGCAGACAACATGCAGAACTAGAATGACACTCAGTGGAGCGTATACGCCCGACAAGGACCAACACACTCATAGATAACAGTTCCCTAAATATGCCCGTTTGTTTTCAAGATCTATGAATTGTTGAAAATGTTGAAACAATCTCTCCATGTTAAAGTAATTCAGGTTCTACAGAGTCACTTGTCGACTTCGACAGCTGGCTAACTCCTCACTGACTCCAGATCTGCAGGCTTACCCGTTAGCTTTCCACCCGGGACAACTGGAACAGATTTGACAACTTCTGTGTGTTGGCAAAGGCGACGGCACAGATCCTGATGATCCAGACACAACCGAGGGACTCATAGGTGCAGTGACAATGAAATCAGTCCCTCGCTGGCTTCTTCACACTGACAATAAGCCCCTGACTGGAATGAATGACTAATCCAGACTTCATCTTACCAGGAACTGAGCCTTTCTCTGTGGGTGAGAGTTGTGATCATGTGTCGCCCATGTAACCAGTAAAGTATTGTGTTTGCCTGCTGGTCACGTGCTTGAGACATGATGTGATGCTACCTGCATCTCCATGCTTCAACATTCCAGTGACTTAGAAAAATAAACTCTCCCCTGATCTTCTGTGGATCTATGATGGATGTTGTGATGACAAGTCCTAACAGAGCCCGAAGAGACACGAGTCTACAACCACCACCATACGAACTGAAAAACTGAAGCAGCAAGATGAAGCTGGAGGAGGAGCGCCCCCCCCCACAACCCAACCAGAATGCATCATGCCTGTAGATTGGTTTTCGGCACAAGCGGCTATCAGTGTTGGTGTCTCTGGGTTTCACATTTGACACGGTTTCCCTTCAGTGGCTGCAGGCTGCTGCTTGGCTTTCACACGCCCACGCTGAGGAGTGACCCTCTTCTTCAGATCCCGTTCTCCAGCTTGACAACACTGATCACCCTCATCATCGTCCCCTCCGGCACCCACCAGAGATTTATCGCCCGAAGCAGGAGGTTGGTCAAAGGCCTGACTCTTAGTAGTGGAAGGAAAAAACCTGTGGATGCATTCGCCTCGCTGCAACAGGAACCTGCTGCATGTCCGAATTAGCCAGCGTGTTGAAAACCACACCGCAGACCTCCGCCGCCAAAAGGTTCCCACAGGTTAACTGCACATCACATCCGATGACACGCTCAAGTGAAGGAGCAGAAGCCAGTGGTTCATGTGCCAAGAGACACTGTCACGTTTCTGCATCTCCGCACCAGTGACCAACAACGGGGCCGGGCCACGTCAATCACAAGCTGACACATCCAGGCTGCGGGGGCCGGAGGGGACAAGGCCGCCGCTCCTACGGTCCAGGACGCATGCAAATTACAGGACGCGTGTCTTTGAATAGACGTGGAGGAACACAGGGTCCGTGTGGAGCAGTTAAACGGCAGAGAGGTTTACAGAAAGCCCTCGTGTCTCCCAGGATATGTGATGTGCATGAAATGAACAATGAAGAAAAAAACAAACCCCGGCTCAAACAAAGAAATTCCTCCCTGACCCACTCAAATGTGAGTAACGCAGACCTTTGCGCCGGTTTTATGGTTTGATTATAATTCATGCCATCTCCTCGCCAGCGCTCGCAGACTGTGTCTCTTTTGTGCAGCCCGGGCTTTACAGCCGCGGAATCTCCAGGGAAGAAAAGAGCCAGTGTCACGCGGTCAGGAGGCATTTGTGTCAGCACTTTCTCCCGCTCCTCAGAGGGACGGCCAGGGTTTAATGGGACTGCTCTTCCACTCCATTTACATCTCACAGGCCGAGGCTGCGCACACGTGAGCCAGCAACTGTGACTCTGCAAGTCTCTGTGCAGAGCCGGGGAGCTCCACAGCTGACAGAAGCTGTTCCTCCTCAGACACATGCCTGAAGAAACTGCACAGACATAATGTGCGTGAACATGAGGACGTTAGAGCCTGGAAATGAGACTGTGGAGGTCACTGATGGATCTTCTGTCACGGGCCAAGGAGCTCCTGCTGCTGCCTGAGTCGTATTCACAGACACCAGACGGGCGTGCTCCCAAAAAAAGATATCTTCTTAAGAAAGAATTATTTCCAAAGCCAAACAAGGATTTCATGGCTCATCATTCACTGTGTAATATGGCCTCAAGCTGACAAGTTGATAAGTGCTTGGGAACATAAGAGTATTTATGACAAATAGCTTTTTGACAGCTCACGCTTCATTAAAATACACAATCAGTCTATTTCCTGGTGGTGAAAGTTTTCCTGGATAAAGTTATTCTGCAGAGCTCTCCCACAAAGATGCACCACAACAAAAACAACTTTCCAGTGGGTGGATTGTCAGACCATTAACAGACCAGTGGATTCTGAGAAATGAGATTATTGTTTATATTGAATAATGATGAACTTAATCAGTAGAATTCTTACTGTAGCTCCTCCAGGGCCAAACAGTCCTGTCATGAAACCACATTAAAATTCACTAGATCCAGATTTTTTATGTGGATCTGCATCAGTTTGCTCTGACTCATAAATACCAGTACGTTGAATTATTCTCTGAGAAATCGAGCCATGTTGAAAAGGTGAAAAGAGGATGATTCAGATCCACACCAAAATGTGATGGGTTCCTCCTTGGGTCAAGCCCCACCCCTGGTAAGAATCCCACTTGTTAATTCCTGATGCTGCAGTCATCTTTAAACTCATATATCCACTGGAAGCCCTGCTTGAATAAAATCTGTAGGCAAAGAGAATGTTGTTTTTTCCCCCCTTGGCCCAGTTGCATCACACAAAGTTTAACAATCAATCTATTGTCCTGTGGAAGCTCCTTCACACGGTGACCTCGCTGTGATGCACCAGTGGAGGTTCCGGCCACAAACGCTGGTTCAACTGCCATGAAACTTTAAAAGATGACTCACCATGAGTGGACTGCAGGCACGTCTCCAAAACCCGGGCTCTGAGAGCAGCCAGGCGCTACATGTCTCTGCGCTGAGCCTCGGTCCAGATCCCTCTCCAGAGGGGACACCCAGCGCTGCTCTGCAACAATGAAATACAAAACATCTTTAACTAGGGGCCGAGCAGCGGACTGGAGAGGCTCTGCATTGAGACGCAGCAGGAACACCAGTTTGACATCCGGCCCAGTGGAGTGGACGGTCTGTCACCGGTCACTCTTGATGATCTTTTTCAACACAGACACCAAACAGAGGTCGGTGATGCGCACAGCCCTCGTCTGGTCAGAGGGAGCAGCCTGGAACAGTGGACAGTGTCCCCGACAGAGAGTGCTGATCTCAGAGCTGTGATGTCGAGCCGCTCAGTCCCAAACGTGTAATTATGTCATTAAGTAGAGAGTCAAGGACGAGGGTGAGGGGGTTGTAAAATTAGAATCACTCAAAAGAAGTGGAGAGATGTGAACATGTGTGTTGGCTCCCTTTCAAAATAAAGTTTATCATCACATGTTTTCATTCTTTCAGCAGGATTACTCAAAAACGACTGAACCGATTTCCATAGATTTAGTGGAGGGTGGTTCATGACAAAGGAAGAACTCATTAAATCAGAGGTTCACAAACTAGGGGGGCGGGACCCCCTGGGAGCTTTAGACACAGAAGGAGGGTCACAAGATGATTTCCAGCAAACAAATACAATATGAAAGTATTTCTTAGTATCATATTTTAGACATAATTGCTCCAAAAGCTAAAGGAAATACTAGTTCAATTAACGAAGACGTTAACTTGGAAAGACACAATCTCCTGCTGCTTCTTCATAAGTGAGAGTCTGGACCCGATGTTCCGGACATTTTCCACGAGTTCATCTCTGAGACCTGCTCTGGCCTTCAGGCTGTGAAGTCGCTCTGTGGAGAATTAAGCAGCCCAATCGTCTGGATGGAGGATATGACTTGATTTAAAGTTCAATTACGAGAAGAATGTTCCAGTGTTTGTTCTGCAAACAAAGAGAATTCAGAATCCCTGTTTCAACCCTCAGCTCTGCCTCTGCCGTGTCAACTCAGTTAACCTTCTTTTATACAGAAAGGACTCGAAGAGGCAGAAGGAAGCTCAATGTCATTTCATTTCGTCCTCAGAAGAACTGCAACACCATAATCAAGTTTCCTCCGGGGCGTCACACGGACTTTAACGGTTTCTTTTTTTATTTTTCTAATTATACTTTACACACTGGTCTCTGTAGGGAACACTTTGTTGGATTTAATCCGAGTTTTACACCACGTTGCCAACATATTAATTAAGCAGAGACAATCAGTGGGAAGTTACAGCAACAATAATGAGAAGTATCATTCACTGTTTGATTCTTACACATATTTTGTATTTGGACCTTTTCCACGCTTGGATGGGGAATTCAAACAGCTTCTGTGACGCTCAAAGCAACATATGGCTTTTTTTAATTAAAGCAAATACAAAATATTTGTCGGTTATGTTTAAAATAAATTGAATCTTGTCAATCAAAACACATTTTTTTGGTCCGTTTCGTATTTAAAAGCATCTCTAACAGAAACCGGTTTGTTAATGTGGGAGCCAAAGCGTGTTACTGGTGGAGATGTGTAAAGATAGCTAATGGTTTGAGGTCAGGGAAATATGTCAGGTCAGCTCCCCCCCGTCACAAGAGGCTCGTCGGGTCACAGGGGCCGGGCAGCTGTCCCCCCCCGTCCCCCCCCGTCCCCCAGAGGACAATGATTAGAGGAGACACGCGAGCCGAACACCTCCCTGTGCTGTTCGTCTGCTTCACCACGATACAGACTGTGGGAGCACAATCTGGCTTGTAACACACACAACAACACACATCCAGTCCCACAGACTCAAACCTCCACCATGTGACCGAATGCATAATTCTCCTTTGTCCGCTGGGTGTCTGTATTATTACCAGAAAAGGCCAGAATTTAGATCAAAACAAATTAAGCGACCAACACTCGAAATCCCCCCCCCCTTCTCTCTGATAAACGTGGCATTTAAGAGTTCCCTCTCATCTGCTTCTCGGAGGCCACGAGTGCCGCAGCTTTCATGTAATACAAATGCCTCTGTGTAAAGTGGAGCGGCTTCTAATCGCTGGTTTAAAGTCCACGGCTGCACATCGTGAAGAACACGCTGCTCTCTCTGCAGAAACGGGCGCTCGTTGCAAATTGGCGGGCTCAGACCAGACGCCACGCTCACAGCGAGGTGACTACACATTCTCCCTCTATCGAATTAATTATTCATGTAACGTCTGAGAAATCAAAACACAGGAGCGGAGGATCACTTAGTCATATAAGACAAACACCTACTGTTGTTACCTCCACTTAATTTATATTATATTGTATCAGCCGTGACGCGAGATCAAGAAAACAAGCCACGGTGAATTCAAAGCAAATGAAGTGACTCGTGATTGTGTGTTGTGGAGTAAATGGAATAAAAATCAATACTGTATTGGTCATATAAAAAGGCAGTGAATAGAACAGTGACAACAGGAAATGGACGGGACCTTGACTTGATTGGTTTGCAGAGCGGCCTGCTGCCAATTCACCGATTGTATTCGCTAACTTTTTTGAAATAAAGTGCAAAGATAAAAAAGTTGTGTTTCCGTTCGAATGAACTAATGACACTGAAATTTCATTATAGTTTTACTACCATCAAAAGGAACCACCTCGTTGTTCAGACATTATTTCATCGGAGGTGAGGACTACAAACAACTTCCTGTTTATTTTCTTCTCCTATCGTTTAATTACACCTCAACTTCCTACAATTGGTCCGAAAGTCTGATCTATCCCTGAAAAATATATAATTTCACCCTGATAATGATCACTAGCACCTCCATCACCTTGCTACCCTTTAACAAACTAACGTGTGCTCACCATTCTATCATAAGAAGCCAATAGAGCCGCTGAGCAGGCGTCAATACCTTAAGTGGCGGGGTAGAGGTTTGATTGACAGAGTGTTGAGTCATCATCCCAACGCGGTGGATTGACAGGGATCAGCTTTAAAACCAGCATGAGGCGTCCGTCCCTCCACACTCACCAACCAGTCAGAAGTCTGCACACACTTCAGAGCCGCTGCTATGAGCTTCAAAGCACTGAAAGAAGGGATCTTAGTTAAGAAGCCGGTTTAAAGATTAGCCCCTGTTCTTAAAAGCCATCTCATTACAGCGTTTAAACTCTCGTGAAAGAGTGGGATGATGGGAATATTACTGCTGCTTAATAATGGAACTGACGAGTCGCTGGTGGTGGTGGTGGTGGTGGTGGTCGGGGGGGGGTGGTGAGGTGTCGAGGGAGATGTGCTCCTCCCTCTCCTCCTCCTCCTCCTTTGGATTCCAGGCACAGAGCTGCAGGAGGAATTAAAAACTCCGACTGACCACAGAACAGAGCAAGCTCTCTCCTGGCTGCTCTGACGTTAAAGTAGTTATATATGAACTGTGTGTTTTTGTATTATCCTCCACAGTTTCACTAATGGACCTCCAGTGTCATTACCTCCGTGACACCATGTGAAATACTGCTCCGGGGGGGGGGCCTCCTGTGTCTTGTTGGCTAAATGAAGAGGGGACATTCTGCACTTTCCTTCAAACTGGCATTAGCACTGTGGGGGTTTCAGCTGGATATCAATTAGAGGCTAATTAGGCGTTTTTCAAATGGCGGCCCCCCCCGGCTTCCTGTCGCCCGCTGGGAGACTGGCTGACCCTCGGTCTGATGGAAGGCCGCCTCACTCCGAGTCCTTATTCCGAGCAACAGGCGTGAATCCTGCAAATATTAGACTTCACGTGAATCGGCCACGACTCGGCTGATTCAAGACGCGATAACTTTTATTAAACAGATGTTATAAAATCTGCAGGACTCGACTCTGAGGCTCCGAAGGTAACAGGTGGTAGTAAAAACCACACTGTGAAAGTATAAGTACAAGTCGTGAAATCTTGAATTTTTACGTTTCAGCCCGTTTCGGTGCAGGCGATGAATTACAGGTGAATTACTGGATTCCTCAGCGGAGCACATTCCTCCGCCGAGGACCAATTATCCTCTGGAATTCAATCAGGCTGCTTCAACTGCCCCAAACTGACAGATTCCAGTTCCCTAAATGTGCCTTTAAAAAAAAATAATCTAAATCCATGAATTATTATCTGAGAAATTAGAAAAATGCCCCGTCTTGCAAGGTCTACTTATTTTTGTTTATTTTACCAGTGAATGAATTAAGAGCTTGGTTAAGTCTTTAATGCTTAACAAGTGACCTGCATTTAGCTGTGTGTGTGTGTATGTGGTGTGTGTATGTGGAGAGTGTGTGTGTGTTTACTCTCTTTATTCCTGTCCCTTGCTGTGTAGTTCGGGGCAGAGGTGCTGTGCAGTATTTTTAGCCGGACTCAGAGGGGACTCTTTGTTCTGAGCACTAACACAATGAACCCTCATGCCTGAACAAGGACATATATTTGGTGACTGGAGGCGAAGCACGAGACCACTCTCCCCACCTTTGAAAACAAGCCGCTGCTGAAGAGGGCCACTCGGCGGCCCTGGCACCGTGTGTGGAGTCTGTCAGCGCCGCCATGCATCTCCTCATATCAAAGAAAACCGGCTGATCCTCAGAAGTAAAGGTTTGAATGTTTGCAACGTTCTGCATTTGTACTCAATCTTTAAAAACTCAGCGTTAGACAAACATGCTTCACACCAACCGAGGAATTCTGAAGCTCCCACATTCGAGCTCCAGACATTTCATCTGCGAAAGGCCGAGCCCACACAGCTGCAGGCCCTGTGGTCAATAACGTGACATTTGGTTGAACTGAGGAAACTGAGTTCTTCTTTTTGATGTGCACGTGCTGCTGGAACCAGGATGCTGTGCCACGTAGCATTACAGGGCTGCAGGGTGACAGCAAGCAGAGCAGAGGCCACTCCACTTGGCTTCCGTTTAGTTAATCACATTCAGTTGTTGTTGTTGTTGGGACTGCGTTCAGTGATAAAACTTTGTCAGTGTGTACTTCTGTGCAGCGAGTGATTGAAAATGTGTTAGAAACTAGAATAAATAATCTCAGATGTGCGTAGAAGACGCCAAAGAAGATCTTGAAATTCATAATTTAAAAAAAGTTGCTGTAAGATGTTTTCAGTCAGATAGATATCCTTTCCAGTTGTCGGACATATTTCTCTCGGTGAATCTTTGGGCGTCTCCATTTACAGCCACTTATGCATTGTTCTTCCACACAAAGGGCCTCATTGAAAACAGCGGTGGCCGCCACTCAAAACAACGCCACGTTTCATGAATTCCCTTTTTTTTCTCCCGCACTCCTACACTCGGCGTCACCGCCCGGTTTAGCACACAAAGCCACTGGAGGCAGCTGTATTAACAACAACGTGTCCACTATGTCCCACAGACACAGACACGCCTGGCAAATTATAATGAAGTTAACCCACTAATGGAGCTTCACATCACAGAGCTGGGGCCCATCTCCCACTGCTCACTGAGCGCCACACACACCGAGGAACAGGGGCTCCATTTAGATATGACAGAGCACCAGTGTTTCATTGACAACTTCACGCCGGCCCACAGATCACATTACACATTAGCCTTGGCAGTGGCGGCGGCGTCAATGTACGGGAATGAAATAGGTGACATGGTGGTAACCCTTTTTATCTTGTGAACCTCTTGCAGCACGTGGTTGAAATGCAGAGCTCTCATGACGGATGGTCCCTGATAACCGGCCCACAGTGACACCAGAGGAGAGCAGAGAGAAACGAGCTGTTGGCGAGAAACCTGCATTTTCACCTTAAAAAACATTTGATGGAGGAGTCACGGCGGTCACGGCTGCTCCAGAACAACACTGCAGAAGGAAGAGCTGCCGGTATCATAGCTGTTGTTGCTGCAGAGAGACGCCGCTCTCAGGCCTGATTGACACTCCACCATTCATCTGCCATCAGCAGCCAGGGGGCCGGCTCAAGCTGCTGCCTCTAATAGGCTAACAGGGATCTCTGGCTCCCGGGAGTGAAGTTTGAGTGGCAGCCTGATTGGATTCAGCCGTCTCGCCAGGTCGTTGTTATCTCAAAGCGAAGCCATCTTGGCAGAATCAGGTAGTGTCACGTCCTTTTAAGGAGGTAACACTTCTACAATAATACGCGCAACACTCCTGCTCGTCCGGAGAGAAGTGATTAACTTGATTTCATTAAGAGCTGCAATGCAGCAGCAAAGTCTCCGGTCCCAGCAGTAACTGCCAATATGAAATATATCTGTGAGAACTACGGCTGGAGACGACTTCCAACACATCGTGGAGCTCAGCTATCGAACGAGCTCCCGGCCTCACACAGACACGTTGGAGTCTTTCAGGCCTCGTTAGCTTTTTATAAAGATAATTTTCTACGTCCACGCTGCGATGCCAAAACAACAGAACGCATTCACAGTCCACCTGAGCCAGCAGCTGCACGCCATTAACACCAAGTGGCTTTCCAAAGACGTAAGACTTGTGAGTTGTATGTTTCTCCAATCACGCGGAGCAGGAAGTCCTCTGTGATTATCTCAAAGATTGTTATCATCGTTATTTAGGAGTTAAAGTGTAGTCTTGTGTATTCTTGCACAGGAGAGTTTGTTTGTTATTTAGCAGAGAACACTTGAACAAACATCAGTGTGATAAGAGCTACTTACGTTTGATCCACGTCCCATCAAGTAACATGGATGAACTAGGACCTATACTGCAGCTAGCCACCAGGGGGCGATGGAAACACTTTGGCTTACCTTAAATGTCCTTTACTCAATATTAAATCCAACCAATGTCCCATTTTCCCAGAGAGGATTGACCTGAAATAAACTCAACTGCCAGGCCTCTATACATGAAGATGCTCCTACCTGCCCTCCTACAGCGTTCAGTGTAAATCTGAGGTTTCCACATCCTGTGTAAACAGTTCTTAAACCTGGACGTGCAGATACAAACGTGAAGCAGTAAAGCAAAGTATTAGATTTTGTCCTTTCCCTCTCCACACAGGCTCATCAGGCTTTAATCTATTCTGATGTGAAACAGCAGATCTAGTTACACACCTTCTCTTCGGGGACATATGAATAGTTACTGCTCATTGCAAACGGAACACATGCTTCTGCCAGACATACAAAATACAATGCTGTGCCGCAGCCAGACTAAAATATGAAGTGGGGGGGAAGCAAAAAAAAATCCCATAAACCTCGAGTTATAATATATTGATGCAGCACTCCCATTTATTGTTATGAAATCGTAAGCAGGCCAACGTATCATAGCAGCCTCCCTTGTACCAAGCCGACAAAAACAGCACTTTGATCCTGCTCTGTATTTTGGGTTTGAGCTGCTGGATTCTTTATTTTTTAAAAGGTGTATATTCAGCTGCTTTGAAGAGAATCAGGCGACAGCATGTAGGAGAAATACAATCAGCAGCACCTTCCTGCAAATCTGTTCTGGTTTTTTGATAATCGCAGATGTTTCCTGTATAAATTCAAAACTACGGCTGCGCTGGTGCTTTTTGTCGAAAGCTCTTCTTCGCCATAACAAAGCAACACAGAGCGATGTTATGGTGTTTGTGGCAAATGATTCCCCAGAACAACCTTGATCGTCTGAGAGGCCGAGCTGCATCAACAGACTGATTCCTAACTCGCACTTCAACCCCCTCCTCTAGTCGGAGACTCGTGGTACAGGTGAGGAGAGTCTGATGGAACCGCTGAATCTCAGCAGGACCCGAGACAAAGAGGAGAGCGACAACAAGCCGCCGCTTTTATTCCTGTGACGGAGGAGCCGGGATGAAAAGACCCGACTTACCTTTGTCACTAACAAGAAAGAATGAGGCACTAAAAAAAGACGCCTTTTCTGCATCATTATTATATACTCAGAGGGGCCACGCTGAAACTGAGGGACCTGCCTGGGGGCGGAGCGTGTCCCTTGTTAAAAAGCAGGCAGGGCCCCATCACTCGTTCTCCTCCAAATGAGGCAATTTCCTTAATGAAGACGTATTTTATGTACATTAAAGCACCTGTGTTTTACTGTACAGCCATTTATCAAATCTATACAAAGCCCCCCCCCCTTTCGCCTTGCGTTTAATATCATAACCGCCAGTCCCACTCCTGGGGGCTTAAATTAAGTTACTTACCAACACGGAAATAAATTATGACCAAAATATCAATTCCAATTCCCTTTACATTGCAGTTTTTTTCTAAACTGATGACCGTGCTGTTCATTCGACACAACACACACACACACACACACACACACACACCCACACACGTGCACAATCATGCACATGCAAAACTGACAAGCCTAGCATTTTATGTCCCCCCCCCCACAATCGGTTTTACTGGTTTCCTCGACTGTTTTTCCAGATTAAAAGAGCATAAAAAGAACCATTGCCCCTCAGTGCTGAAGGGAATGAATCAAAACATCCCAGAGGACGACACCTTTATTCCCTCCGCAGGAAACAATCTCACATTTTCGGAGCTGATAAGATTCAGAGGGCGACACCCAGTGCAGCCGGGCTCGGCCGTGGACTCACACCAGAAAGAGACATTTTAGCTCATTAAAAAAAAAGACCTTTTCATATCCGAGGGAACAGTCCCTGCTTGAAGTCTCTTAATTAAGTCCGACCACTTTGAAAGAATACAGAGTGCAGTTTCAGACATGGTGCATTTGTTACGAGGAACAGTTGTGTGAAACCGACTATAAACAACTGCTGGTGACTCTGCAAAGGATTTTATGTTTAATATCACTCCGCATTTTTATATGTATAATTTTAGGACAAAATCCTGTAATTTGCCTTTTTGATGCATCCCACTTTTCCTCAGCTTGTTTATGGTGAAGCAAACATCTTTGTTAATGTTAGGGAGTCTTTGATTTTATGGTTTAATAAAAGACATTTATTTATGGTTATGGGATTATTGTGGTCATGGTTAGAGAATAAAAATAAATAAAAAACCAAGTGTTGGTTGGAAACAGGAGACCAACTCGGCCTCTCATCATCCGACTGCCGCTGGAGGACTTTGTTACTTCACTGTATATTATTGTTGTTGCTCTTCTCGGGTGGACAAAGGCCCCCTGTACAATTACTGAGGCCTGTTGTAAAAACGCCCAGTGAAATAAATGTGTGTACAACTAAGATGTCATTTGTTCTGCAGGGACATGATAGTGTTTGAGATACAAATATCCGGATGTTTACGTCTACCCGACAGACATAGAGGATAAATAGACCAATTAACAAAATGGAGTAAATCCAAAGTGGTATTAAGAGGTTTAGTGGTTGAGAGGGTAATAACTTAAGGATTGGTCACTGAGATGCATTTATCTTTAAATACAGGCTCATTTACGTACGAGAAGAGAAATCTCACTTTTAATTCCACTGTCCACAGACCTCCATGTATCCTTTAAAGTGGTTAGTTGTTATATATCCACTAGAGGGCAGCGCTGATTCAAATGTTTCTGACAAGTTGCGATAATATATACACTTTTGAAGATTGGAACAATAGCATCTGTAACGGTAGAAGTTACATTATGTAGGTGACAGAGGTTTCTTAACAACCTGCAAAGATTCTCCTCAAAAATCTGATTTCTTCCTCGTGTCATTTGATCGTGATACACTGCCCCCCTCAGGCTTAACGTTGGTACTGCTCTGTTTCATCTGTTTCGTTCGTATTCTTAAGCTTTTAGTAAACAAGCAGAAATACATGGACATGAAGGCAGAGAACGTACAGAGGGTTCCGTCTAATTCCGTATCTAACGATGAACATACATGAGCCTCGATTCCGATGAACAGTTTTTTCCTCCCGACGATAAATCACAAATTGAATCCGGTGCAATACTGACGTAAAGTAAGTTAAGAGAGTCGGTTTGCATTCAAAAGATTGGACGCATGTTTTATTTATAGAGCAGGTTTGTTGAGCACAATGTGAGACCGGAGGCTGTTTTTTGTCAAATTAAGTTTTGGTGAAATCCTCCTCGTCCTTTAGCTGCAGCGGAGTCTTTTTATTTGAAACCCCTGGCCTGTCAGTGAGCGTGACAGCAGGGTCTGTGCTGGTCTGTGCTGGCTCGGGCTGTGGAAAACAAGGCCTTGTCACTACTCTTCCCCCCCTCCACCGCCCCACCCGCCTTGAGCCGAGTGAGATAACAACTGAAAGACAAAAAGTTTAGAGCTGATGGACTAAAAAAAAACCCATCATGATCTCATAATGGAAAGCCTGCACACACTGTGAACTCACAGATGTGTGTCAGGACTCGGGGAGCAGGAGAAAAAGCGAAAAAAACGAGCACATGTCATTGATGTGATGAGAGGAGGCTTTGAGGATGACTGTCTTTTATCTGCTCCGAGTCGAGCTGACAACCAAGAACTTGAATAAAGAAAGTACAGCGAGACGGCGTGCATCTCCAGCCTCATGCAAAAACCATGAGTGTACTGGAACTCAAATCTCTACCCCGTCTGCAGACCTATTTATCTGAAGGTTCTATCACAGCAGTTCTCTGGATGCCATGAAGGCTGGTGATTGTTAGTGTGTGAGTGTGTGGGTCTTTGTGTGTGTCTGTGTGTAAACTATGCTCTAAACATGACATTTTCTGCAGTGACAGCTTTTGCAAAGTCTGACAAACCTCTAACCATGTTCAAGTCTAACCATGTACAGAGTACACATGGAGACCCAAGAACTGAGATTCTCCTCTTCCTCTCCTCACATTCCTCATCCTGAGCAGAATCATGTTCCTCCATATAAAATAAAGTGGCGACTGGTGATCAACGGGAAATAAGTGTTTTCCCTTTGCAGAACAACAGGCATTACGCAGATTAACGGCCTTTGTAGAAACATACTATTACCACATAAGTCCCTGTCGAGAGGGACCAGATGTCAGATAATAGGCTGTGTAGAGTGAGGTAGGTGCTGGCCTGGAGCCATTGAGCAAGTAAGAACAGCTTCTTCCATATAAACCTCTTTACTTTATGGACGGTGTGTTGTCTGGGTGGGCAACCCCCCTTCTGGAGAGGGTATATACGATGAATATAGGTTACACAAGTACTCTGTAATCGTCCTGTACGTGCACCTTGAAGTATTTTCACCAGCAAGGTAAGAACATATTAGGGCAGTTATTGGTTTTTAATAATGTAAACATGCTTTAACCCTCTTGTACAGCAGAGCGTGGAGTCTTTAACGTGCAGTGGCCTGTCTACAGCTTAGGATCGAGATTTTTCTTGAATCTATATCTTTACATTCACTCCTGAATTTCAGAATTTGGGGGAAAATGTCTCCAGTAGATTCGAGAATAGAAAAAAAAACATTAAATTATATCACATAAATATTAAAACCAGACAAAACTGATAATCCTGCAGTGGTGTCTTATCTGTGTATGAATGAATTCAAGCAGAAAAACACACTATACAATATGTGGCACATGCAAACACACATGTTGCGATCTGCAGCCATTGAAACGCGTGTTGTTGTGCACAAAGCAGAAGCTAAGCCCATCTCGTTAAACACTACCGGGGGGGGGTTATTGGCTTAGCTGACCGGCTGAGCTTTGCCCATGAGCCCAGGCATAGAAATGAGCATTATGGATTATTGATTGGCTGAGCCGGACACCTCCAACACAAACACCTGATTAGAGACGTGATCAACTTTTGACATTAACACAGGAGCAGTGGCGGAGCAGTGGAAGTTCATGGAGCGGGCAGCGCACATTACCTCTCAGACTCGAACCTTTGTTTTTCTGTCCAGCTCCGGCATCACCCTCCTCTTCCTCCTCCTCCTCTGCCCGGTTCCGTGTGCTCAGCGGCCGCAGAGCTCCGCGCGGCTCCTCGCTCCCGCAGATTCACTCGACCCCGTGCGCACGTTCCCAGTCGCTCCGGAACAGCTCGGCTGAAAACACCCGCACCGAGCGACGCGGCTGCATTCGGTGCGGGAGACGCTCACAGCTGCGGCAGTGGCGCGGGATCGCGTACCGCAGGCTCGGCGTGCCGCAGGTCGCAGGGGTGCCCGGGATCGCGGCTCCTTCTCGGCCGCAGATTGTGCCAAAGGCCGGTGCCATTCACGACATGCGTGCGCGCTGCAGCCGGAGCCAGTCGGTGCCCAGTGCCACGCAGCGCCGCAACATGGAGCGGAGCCGCCGAGCGATGCGTGAAGATCCCCGCAGCTGTCAGGCTGCACACGTCCGGTGCTGCTTTTCAAAATAACACATCTGCAATGTCCACGAGGGAAATGAGAAGACGCATTAAAAAAAACACACAAATAGAAGAGATTTCTAGGGATTATCAGGGATCATATTCACAGATTATATTAATCTAAAAACAACACAGAGACTGTTTAGAGAAAATAAATATAAGATAAAAAAAGAGCAGAATTAAAGAGGTCAAAAGAAATAAAAGGATGAATCTGAATGAAACATTTAAAATTAAGTTGAAAGAGAAAAATAGCACATATAAAACAGATAGAACTGTTTTAAAAATAATAAAGTAGACTACAATGAGTACAACCTTGCAAAATAGCTTCGTTGCAGGCACGTGTGCATTTAAAAGAATAAAGCACTTCCGGTATGAGTGTGTTCTCCAGCTTGACGGGAGGTCCCAGGAGATCAGAGGCAGCTCAGCAACAAACATCCAGTGGGGGGGCAGGAACCAGGTCTCATGGATTATTCATGAGACCAGCGGAGGAACTAATACCTTAAATCATTCATAATTATTCAACGCAAACAAGGTCGATGCCAATCAAACTTCAATCCCCCCCCACCCACCCCTGGCAGGACCACGGCGTGTGCCATTTAAAATGATAGATGGACAGAAGGTGGGTCGGTGTCAGACATTATCCTGACCTCCTCCCCCCCCCCTCCTCCATCACTCAATAACATTACAGGCCCATCAGCCAGAATCACAATCAGGGGAGGATGGAGCAACAATAACTACACACGCTGCTCGACGGCCTTGACCTAAACCGGTGAGGTGTGTGAGTGTAACGCAACATTAATACACACACAGTTTCCTTTAAAGGATCTGAGATAAAGGACATTTTAAAGGTGTTTTAGAACAATTTATATTGATTGTGTAGTTTCAAATCGCTGCATCGGGGTCAGTCCGGAGTGAAGGACTGTCCGCTCGCAGTGGGGATGGTTAGATTGAGACCTTGTTATACTATACTGAAACAAAACAGTTCCAACAAAGAGCAAACACTTTAATTAATGGGGTGACACCCGACTCAGTGTGGGACGACCATCTGCCTCGACCGGCTGGGGTGAGGGGAGAGAGGTGGGGGAGAGAGGGGAGGCCAGGGACAACTGTGTAACTGTCATATTTAAGTTTTGTTATACTTATAGATGTAATGATATAGCAGCACCAGTTATTAATAATAATAGTAATACTAATGTTGAGCTGTTATTGCACAGTGGTCTTATTTTAAATACAGTTTTATTTACCGCCACACAAAGTGCTGATTCGCTCAGATTACTAAGCGGGAGATAATGTCCTTATCTGGCATTAGCTGTAATCTCCTTATTCTCTAATTCATTTGCAAACCAGTATTCAGATATGAACTGGAGAGAGATGGAACCCGTCGGTGCAGCGGTGCAGCCACTTCTTTCCCAGTATATTTACTTCTCAAGCCCGACTGATTTGGAGACTCTACCTTCTCTGACAGCCTGTTAAGACACAGTGAATAAACTTCAAGAGCTATTTTGACCTTTGTCCGTTCAAGTGTGAGCTTCACGGAGCTCCACTGGCAGCCACACGTCGTCTTTTTCCCATCGAATCAAGAACTCCTTTCCCAGTTTTCTACTGTTGAGTATATAACTGCTTTAATGTGTGTATTTTCTACAACTACTACTACGAGAGGGATATGAGGTTCAAGGTAATAGCTACAATTATCAGAATATCAGTAGAAATATAACAATATACAGTATTATGTAGTATAATAGTTGTGAGCAGGTAAAACCATGGATACTAAATAGTGTAGGTCATAAACCAAGCTTCCTCCTTGGGACATGGACCAAATAAAAAATTCAAAATACCTGTTAAATACGTTTTCTCAAAGATGGTCTCTGTCATTTCACTACAGACTGAAAACGACAACATGGCAACGTAAGTATCCATGATATTTTGGCTCCATTTCTGGATACTGGGAGAAAGAGGAGACACGTCGTCCATCTTTATTTGCAGTTTATGGGTTTAACACTTTATTAATGTGTCACTCTCTGTTCTAAGAAGAGTTTAAAAACCACAACCCTTCATTCAGAGGTATAAATCTGTCTTTAAACTTTCAAGAAATAATGTGACGTTTATCATGATAAATATTAGTACAGACTGATATTAAAGTTCCTTTCCTAATATAATGTGTGTCTCCTCCCGGCCTATGATGTGCACTAAATCATTCAAAATAACTAATTACACAATCTCTCAGAAAGAAGGAAAACCTTTTTTCTGCCATGTTTGACACTTGCCAACATCATAGGTCTCAGCTTGTGAGCAGTGCACCTAAATATATCCTTCAGTTGGCAGAACATGACAAACCTGCCAAAGGGCATATTTGTACTTTAAAAGGCCTCCTTCCTGTCCGCAAATGGAAATGAGAAATACCTGAGGGAGGCCGTGGAAACAGGGACTGGTGCAGGCTATCAACCACGGTGTGTGTGTGTCTGTGTGTTGTGTGTGTGTGTGTGTGTGTGTGTGTGTGAGTGTGATGGACGAGTTGGTCACAGTGGAATCCTCCCCCCCCTCCACCACCACCACCACAACCATCAGAAACCCATGCAACTCCAGCAGCACTGAATCAAACCCTGTCACATCCTTCTCTGTGTGTCCTCCACTGTACTTTTCCCTGGGTCTGAATATAACGAATGGAGAACAGTGAAGGCTCCTTCCACTGACCACAGTGAGATTAATAGAGGGGAAACATAAGGGAGAAGCTGGAGAAGTCTGACAGTGACTCAGTGGAGCCCGGCCCGGCTGGATCCTCTGTCAGCAGCTCCTCTGGAAAACTGTGTGAGATGCCTGCAGCTGATTTTAAAATGATTCTCAGGTGTAAGGCTGATACGTGAATGGGAGATCACTGTGTCTTTCATCAGTACTTTTACATTTGGTAAATAAGGTAAATTTGGCAATTTAAGTATTTTAAATCTGGAATGTAGGACTAGTGCTACTTTCCTCACAATTTCGGATGAGGCCTCATTTAAAATGGGGTTTACTCTTCCCTACCTTATTTACCAATTTTTTTTAAGTCCATGATTACAGATGAATAAAAACACATTTTGCCAAGTTGTGACAAATCCGCCTCCAGGACATTTTATTTTAAAACTCTTTAATATTTCAGGTCGATCTCTCCTCCAGCGGTCATTAAACTGCCTGTGTAGAAAAGGGCTGCAGGACATCTGGATTACTTTCAGTTGATGATGGATTATAGAACCTTTTATTTCCTCACCCGACGTTTATCACAAGTGATTTACTAAAGAACCAAGAACCTGTTTAAATGTCAGACTAACATTTATGACCTCAAACCGGATGAAAATGTGAAACACATTATTAATGCATTATTCTGACACAGTCTTTACAAAAATACCTTATTTTACTTCTCCTTTTATCAACATTTCTCATTTGCTGTATTGTTTTGTCTATATTTATGATGTTTTAAGTTTTGCAGGCATTGATTTGAATTTAAATGTCCTGCATCCCAGGATATAAGAGGAGTAACAGCCCAGAGTCCAAAAGTTGTTCTTATTAATGACTTTTAAAGGATCTATAAAACATTAGTAGACCAAAGTGATTTGTTAACCATTGATTTATCCATTAGTTTATAAATGGTGCCTTTTCAGGAAGTGCTACTGCTACCTTAACTTAAGTAAAATACCTGAGCCCTAGCTATTACTGTTTCATTATCCTTTATAGATTCTGTGTGTTTAATCAAAACGTAATATAAAAAGAAGGAATACATGATAAAGCACAATAAGAGAAAATGAAAACGCTGCTCCGACTCATAGGGCAGCAACACTGGGCATAGCAACAGTTGCTAGGGAGAGACAGGGCAGATCCCCAAAGAGCTGATTTGCTCATTTGGTGAAGTCAGACATAAAAAAAAACATTTTCCCTGAGGACTTGTATTTCCAGCATCGCACTTCCAAAACAATATGTAGTCCAAGGTAAACGGTGACCTGAGGCAGAATCATATTAAAATAAGTAAAGAACAATTGTAAAGTTGTTGTGTACGTCTCCACGAGAGGGTGTCTGTTTACCAGATGCATGGGATCTCCATGGAAACACATCATTGGGACGGAAATACGAGAGGGTTGTTTACAGCTTCACCACATCATGTTCCTGCCTTCATCTCTCACACAGGTCTGATGAATGACTGAGGTGATGCATCACAGCTTCATTCATATACACAAGCTGTATTTTTCCAGTGCTGAATAATAATACAGGGATCATCTGTATGGGATCCATCTGTAACCCTTAGGCAACATATAGTTAAATACTTAAATACTCACTTTCTGATCTGTTTACTGTCAAAGTTTAACTTATAAATAATGCTTTAAATGTCTCTTTCAAAAATATTTAACTGCTCAAAGTACAGTTGTCTCCCAGAAGTGTAAAAACAAACTTTGCAGATTAAGATTAAAGTATAATTTAATTGTACATGAATCTCAATTCAATGAATGTTTAATTAACAAATATCTATTTCTCAGAAGAACACACAGGTTTATTAAATTTCTTGAAGAGCTATTTGCATTTCTACAGAATCAGTAAAAAGCAATTTTTAACAACGAGTCTGAGGTTGAAACATAAAGTTGACTTTATGGTTAAAAGGTTAATTTGACTTTATGTTTCACTTTCTGTTCTTTTCTTTATTTATCTGTGAATTTGTATCATTAATTAAAGTTTGTGGCGACGCCTCCTCTCATAACAACTTGTGGTTAACTGTGTAAGTCTGGGCTTAATGTTACCTTTAGCTCTGTGGCTACAGACCCTAGCAGCAGTCGATCACACACAGTTAATACACCTGACACCTGACACCTGACAGTGGAAGCAGGTTGTTACACACGCTCCTACAGCCTTGTTTTCTCCGATGATGGCTGAGCCTGTAAATGTTCTCCTCCACTCGCTGGCTGCCATCTGTTACGTTACAGGAGTTGTGCCTCAGAACTCGGAGCGACAGGGTGCTGACAACCTCAGTAACAACAAATGTGTTTGTGGTGCACTTCCTGAAAGAGAATATTCCTTTCACTGGATCTACTGCATCGATGCTCCTTTTGAGGTGAAACAAGAGACTCCTGAGACATAGAAGTTGTTTGTTACCGTCATGGTTCATGTTTGCTGCAGAGCTCAAAAGTAAAAAAAAATACAGCAATGACACTGAGTAGATTATATATAGATTTTTATTTGGATTTGCACCAACATCTGAAAGTTTTTCATCGAAATGCATGAAGGATTCTCAAAGAAACCGATGGAAATATGGAAAACAGTCCGATTCTCCCCCTGATCAAGTTGAGCTGGCTTATCCTTAGGTCGTGCCCCCCACCCCCCCTCCACAAGTTTCCATGGATATTGTTTGAGTTGTTTTTGTGTAATCCTCCTAACTAACAAGTAAACACACAAATACCAGACAGAAACCCGACCTCCTCTCTGGAGGCAACAAACCCACGACTACATTGACTCAGGAATTTGAAATCCAACCATACAGTTGCATAATAGCCATATTCAATAACTCTCTTAAGAAATACAGCTTTCCTAGACAGCCAGACTCCAAACCCTCTTTGCATGCCACCTGCAGTTGCCCCGTGCGGCCCTGGGAAAAGTGCTTCGTCTGAGCCCGTGGAACAAAGGCTCGGTGTCCTGCCTCCGAGCCATCTCCAGTGGAACCCAGAGCATTACTGCAGAGCTGGCAAGGACTTCAAAGATCCCCCACTGAGGAAAACCCCCCTGGCATCCAGATGTAAGTTTCCTGGGATGTGTTTTGCGCTGCAGGTTTATAGCAGGATTTCGACCGGCCATTTTTCCTCGCTACCTGCTGCTTTTCCCTTTTTATCCATTCACTCGTCGAGCTTCTATTCCATTTCATCATCTCAGGTGTTATTATATTTGTGGCCATGCTTTCACTGCAAGCCAATATGTTTGATTTTCTTCGGGAACACCGATTTTTCTCCTTCTCCTTTCCCAAGGCTGTAAAGTATACACCCTGCACAGAATCATAACAACCACAGATCTGAGCATGTGAAAGGAGGAGTATTAAAAGTATCCACCCAAAGGGGGAAGCGAGCAAACAAACGCAAAGCCGAGACATCCTGAAGAGCGAGAACAAGATGAAACACCTTTTCAACCAAACAAACAGCGAGGAGATCAGAAGCCTCTGAGTGGACGACTTCCTGAGAGCGACGACCACTGCTCCACAAACTGTTAATAAACTTTCTCTGGAGAATCTGAAGAGGATGAGCCAGAGACGACTTCTTAACCAACCGTGCAGGACGCTCACAGCTTCCTGAGAAGAGTTTCTGTCACACTCCGACTCCACCTGCCTGACTTGTTACTGTGCTCGTAGCTTCCAGTCTGCACTCTATCAGATCACTAAAGCAATTCAACTTTCTTTATACCTTAAAATAGCTGCTGTAATATTAGTTAGATGCTTCACTGACCTGGAATAAGGAGAATGTTTAATCTTTTATTCCAACTCCTCAACCTGAATACTGTTCTGTGGGATCGATCTCCTGTGAGAGGTGAAGCTGAACTGTGATCAGTTAAAAAGACTAAGAGTCGTTAAAAATCAGTGGTTATTTCCAATGTTCAGCAGGAAACTTTTAAAATATGATGAATTCTCAACATAATTTAGTGGATTGTTACATTAAATTCAGCTACTACTGCTCCCAGTCTTAAAAAACAGAACAAGGAAGAGTCATATATTATGCATGTTATGTGCAATTACATATTGACTTTAAAACACAAGTATAACAACAAACCACAAATGCATCTAAATCTAAATTAAGGCAAAGGAACAATATGTCATGGGAAATGTAAAAAAAACTGTGGAAATATACAGTGTGTGGTGAGGTCAATGTAATATTTATTATATTAATGTTAATGGCAACAACAAGGTTGTAATACTGACAGGCCAACATCTTAACTGATTCACACAACACAACAAATCACTATCAATTAAGCTTTGTAGAATATACAATCAAAATAAACAAGACACACAGACTAGTATTCTTCTCTCTTGTATCTAACTTCATTAAACTTTAATCCCTTTTTTTCTTATCCCAACCATCATGGTACATCTACGACTAACACACAATCTCCACCACAAACAGTGACAGTCTGACACAGTGCTCAGTAGGTGTGTGTCATTGGGACTCGAGCTGGTGTTGCAGGGGAACTGGGTCTAACAATATGCATCAGTATCACATGGGTGAAGTCGCTGATGCTTCTGCTTGAGATTCCTGTGATGTGACTCAGTTCTGCCACAACCTGTGACACATGGAAACAAAGCAATTCTACATGTATAAAAACAGATGTAAGGAATATATACACGTACACATTAACATAAAGTGAAGCAGGTTAAAGATGATGACTAATTAAAATGGAGAATTCACACTTAAATAAACCATGTATTTTTTACCTGTTCCCATTTCCGGACAGAGAGGGTGAACGTAGCCACGGCGATGACCCCAGCACCGAGAAGCATGCAGTCCTCAGTCACTGTCACAAACTTCTCTCTGGGTTTTTAAACAAGATTAAAATTATTTTAGAAAGTAAATGTTGGACTGCACATTTGCCAGTTGGCCACAAATGCTATATGTGTGTCTGCAGGATGTGTAAATAGGCAAATGTTTGCTAACAAGTTGGCATCATTGTCGTATTCTCAGCTTGTTTCTGCTGCCCCCATGTGGCCATAAAACTCCACCACTTATCACAGGTTTAATAACGTCCCCCACTAACAACACCAGGCTGTAATCATTCTTAAATTAAAATCTGAGAACACACATATGATGAGTTTCTTTCCCCTAGTGCGTTATATATAGTTTCTGCAAAGTTAAAAAGCCCAAAGGCTCTTGGGTAAATAAGTTCCCGGGGGACACGACAGAGGAAACCTGATCGCACAAGACAGAGTTTGAAACTGAAACAACACTGACAGTTCCCAGCTGTTTGGAGTTTACTCAACAACTCATCCATCAGCTTCCTCGTTGTACCATGACGCTAACCACCTGTCCCCGAGACATCAGGGAGTCTCAAACCCAGATGTAATACCTCTGTTCTCTGGAGGGGCTGTGACACCGGGTGGTCGTCTTCAACAGCGAGTCGTAGACGGCGACTCTGTCCAGGCTGATGAACTGCAGAACGTGGTGGCACAGGTCATAGAGGTCCTCCACAGGCACAGACGGCTCATTGTGACCTATCAGGGTTCAGATGACCACAGATCAGTGCAGCCATTTCTATTAATGGAGTCTTATGTAGTGTCTCTGTTTGTGATGTCTTACCGAGGACCTCCAGCAGTAGCTCTATGTATGTCAGAGGATTCAGGGTACTGAGTCTGAAATCAAGAGCTTTCAGGATCATCATCTCTGACTCTTGGAGTGTTTGCTTGGAAACACTGAGGCCGGCTGAGTGCAGAAAGTGCACAGCAGCCTTGTTTGTGATTATCTAAAAAATCGTTAGAGCAATTATCGGGAGATTTATTTACTGTTAATTGAAGGGAATTGAAGGTTACTGAGGGCAGACGTCTCACAACTCACGTCCTCGTACAGAAACACTTTGCTGGCGAGTTGCACGCAGGCGAAGACGAACACGGGGAACTTGTCATTGATCTCATCAAACACAGCATCTTCGTAACGTCTGTCGTCAGCTGCTGCTTGAAGTGTCGGGGGAGCTGAGCAGATCGCTGAGGTGCTTGACCATGAACCTGAGGAAGATCAAAAACGAGCCTATAGAACATTGATCTACAAGCTGAGGCAGGGAAAAGGCAAATACGCTGCTTCTTATTACCGCTGAAGCAACTCGATGGCGTGGTATCCGACCAGAGGATCGAGTCTCAGCTCCTCAGATAGGCGGAAGATGCATTCTGGGTAAAAGCAGAGAAGGAACATGTTGTTCACAAAAGCACAAAAAGGAACAAATCCATCGTTCCTGTTGAGTAAAGACGTGGCAGACCATAATCAGGGAATACAAAATACATGCGCCAATAAAAAATAAATTGTAAGGCAATATCATGCGTGCAGTAAAAGGGAGGCAGTAAATGTGTGTGACTAATCCTGTGTAGAGCGACACAGGCAGAGATCTCGTCTACTTCTGTGAAATGGGATCAATAAAATGAAATCTGAGCCGTAACTCTCCGAGTATCCGCTGTCATTTATGAGCTCTCTGCCGTGATGCTAATTGAACATAGTGCAAATGAAAAACCATGAATATATCCCATCGTTTACCGAGGTACAAATCGTCCTCCGGATGACGATATAAAATAACACGTAGGCCCAGATGTTCCAATGGAGGAAAGAGTAAAGCATGTTAAAGAGACAGAGGTGATCCACGTCAATTCATTTAGTAAAGTGCACTTTAGGTGTCGCTGAAGTAAAAATTATTAAAACTGTTTTCCATCCTCAATCCATTGACGGTCAGTTAAGATACAATCAAAAGTGAAGCCAAAGTGACTTGTGTCTCGCCCCCTGGTGGCTTGCTGCAGTATAGCTCATAAACCCTGCCTCCTCCATGTTAGCGGAAGGCAGATGGATTAAACTAAAAAGTAAATGTTTCTAGCAGATACATTTTTCACACTGATGTTTGTACAAACCCTTATGTCAATATGGTTTAGTCATTTGATGCTATAACAATGTGTTAAATCATGATTGACAGCTGAGACTGACACAACCATAATTCATTGATTCCTGGATAGTGGGAGGATGTGAAGATGTGTCGTCCATCTTTATTCACAGTTTTTAGCTCCAGCTGCATTGACCGGGGTTTGTTTGCTCAGGTGTTGGCAGATGGGAGTTTGTATTGCAAGTTGTTCTCTGTAATGACAGGGCTCACTCACAACCCCAGGTGTATGAAGCTTTACAGAGTGAAGACAGCTCACAGCTTCGTTCCCACCTGGAGTCAAGAGCATTAAACATGACAACATGTGCTCCATATTTTGGTATATATCACAGCTAAAAAGCTAAGATGAGAGGCGAAAGCAAAACTTAGAGAAACGTATTCATGACTTGTCTTTTCACTGTCGTCCAGCTGATTTCAAAGTTTTACTTATTGTCTACCAGACACGACACTGGTCAGGGCCTTAACTATACTTCGTTAACTTAGTGCTCTATGTAATTAGGCCTAATAGGAATCTGCTGGAGCTGATCAGTTAGTGGTGCCTGGAGATAAATGAACTAATGGGATTTAGTCACTCTGCTGCCCCCTGCTGGAACCAATTTAACTGGGATAACTCTCTTAACTGGGCAATATTCTGTCTGTCTAAGCAAAACAACAGTTCATGTACTTGATCTCACACTGCATATTGTTTTATCGTTTTTACACTGTGTATATATGTAGAAGTACTGTATTATTATACTTACACTTGAGTATTACATGTTACTCATTATTACTTACGCCTTATTATGCCTATTTCTGACTCTTGCTGCTGTAATATAGCAAATTCCCCCATTAAGAGACTTATAAAGGATTATCTTATCTTATCTTATCTAATCTTATCTTACTCATGTTAACAATTACAATGTTTGTTCGTTACCAACCTGAAATGAAGAATTAACTCACTCACCATATGTTCTCTGGTTCTTGAAGTTTGTGTAGTTTTGTGATAAACTTTGCAGATTTTCCTCGTTTCTCTTGTTCAGGTCGATGAGGGCGTCAGTCAGCAAATCACCTGCAGTTTCTCGAAACCTGTGACTCGATGATCTTTTCGCCATTTTCAAGGATTAATTCACTTCTGTCGAGAAACAAGTTAGAAATAAAACCGTGTGAATGTTCGATGTTTTTCCAGAAGATGGAGCTGTTTCTTCTAACTGCTACTAGGAACCCTTTAGCTTCCAATGGGGGACACATTTGGAGGTAGCACGGCTGTGTTACATTCACACAGGTCGTAAGCGGAAACCCTTTCCTCCCAGCGCAGATCTCACAACACACGGACGGGCACCTCTCCTCGGGGTTAAACCGGGACCGCGCACAGCAAATCACTTGTAACTCCGCGCTGCCTGTTTCCGGTGAGGAAACATCCACACGCCGCCGCGCACTGTGACAGCAGACATGGCCGACAAGACGCCAACGGAGTCCGGGTCCAAGGCGCCGTTCGCCACCAGGATAGACCCGATCAAGGCGGGTCTGTCCCTGGAGCAGATGCACTTCATCAAGCAGGTGGAGATGGAGCAGTGGAAGAAGAAGACCGTGCGGCTGCGGGGCAGGAACGCAGTGACGGGTCTCGCCATCGGGGCGCTCGTCCTCGGCATCTGTATCCTTGCTTTAGCGTCAACACAAGGTGAACTATGTAACGCTAGCTTAGCATGCTAACGATACGGTGCTGGAGTTACATCACCCCTGTGTTGTTTAATATCGAGGCTAATGCTAACTCACCTGCGTGACGGCATGTGTTTTTAAAAGTGAATGTCAAAGCCCAAGGACTGGTTCACTGAATGCTAACGTGACAGTTAGCTAATGAGTTTTTTTTAGCTCATTTAAACTTTGAAGTGCAGAGAACATCTGGTTTACTCACCAGCTGGATAGTGAATTTAACCACCAGCCAGTCAATTATAGACTTTAAATAACTTAATGTGATCAAATACGTTTAAATATTCAAACTTTTTAAATGTATAGTTTTAATTAAAGGTAACTTAGGCAGCAGTGACTGTGTGATACCTTCAGGCTCTTTGTGAGAACTAATGTTTTAGACGTGAACCTTATATTCAGGTGTTCTAGGGTTAATTTATTCAACTTCTAAAATACACCATGGAACTATTACACTTAAAGGGATAGTTCACCCAAACATGAAAACTCATTCATTATCTACTCCCCACTGTGCTAGTGTTTGAGTCCATGAAACACTTCTTGAGATTCAGGTGTAAACAGCTTTGCAGCCAAATCCAATACAATTGAAGTCAATGGCGTCTGATTCTTTAAATCGTCATAATGGATATGGAATGTGAAGAGAGAATGAGTGCAATTTTGGGGTGGACTGTCCCTTTAAGAAATTGCCTAATGCAAAAGGTCCCAATTACAAGATGCTAAATAAAAATGTAGCTCCTGGTTTGCAGTATTTCAATATATTATGCCATGATATTGACATTCTTTATGACAAAGACATTGATTGAAGTGTTTCTGGCAGATATGTGGCTCATATGTCGAATATTCATATCAATAAGGGTTCTATATATATATTAAAAACAGCACCACAAACCATCAGCCTCAAAAATTACCTTTTTTAATAGTGAATCAAAAACTGTATTATAAGTGTCAATAGGCAAAATGTATTACATGAACATGTACTTTTGGTATTTCAAAGAGTAAATAAAACATAAATACAGTTTTTATAGCCTCTGCTGTATTTACAAGTAGTGATGAGACTAACACATCGCTGACGTCACTTTGTTGCCATGTTGTGTCTGTGATATCATTATGTTTCCTGCTTCCATCTTTTGGCCTTGACCACACGTCCCCTCGTTAGACGGCTACACGTTTTACTCCGTCTCCCAGGAGACTGTCGTGGAGGAGCTGGATGAGGAGGCCAGACGTGCGAGAGCACGGGGCCCAAAGACCGATGCCAACTGAAACGTTTGATTTGCCTGCCTGTTGTTGGACCGCGTGTCCGTCCTGCACTTAACCAAGAAGGGACTTATGGTGGACACTGAAGCCACGGATTCATATTCCACTACTGGCCGCTGTTTTTCTTTTTCTTCCCCCCCATGTTGAGACAGCACTGTAGTGGACTTTGTCTTGATTGTGAAGTTCTGCTGCATTTCTGACACGTGTTGATATCAATTTAAACTTGGCTTTCAGCGGAAAAGACTAAATCACCAGACGTAACAAGACCTATCACATCATGTCAGACAAAAGGCCCAGATTGAGGAGTAATTACAACTTTCCAGGCTTCCAGCCCTGGTGATCATGTGACCTGGATACAGATTAAGGGGCATATACTTTACACCAGTCTGCAAATGTTAACTTTAGAGCAGCTTTTAACGGCAAAGAATGACACAGCTGAAACAACACATGGATCCACTTGTTGAATCGTATTATTTATGTCGAAAAGAGTGACTTGTTGAATAAAAATCTATTGTATTTGAATTTTTCTCTACCTATTTGCAGTAAAGATGACAAGAGAGGAAATGATATTTACAGTTGCATTTATTATTTGTCAAAGTTCGATACACTGTCTGATCTAGCCACCAAATCTCGAGAATACAAATATAAAGTAAGACATTGTAAGGGAAAGGCACAGATGCAGCATGGCAGGACAGCAGCTTCTGGAAAAAGCAACACAATTTATGTATTTACATTCAAAGTTCAGAACTTTCTAGTATATATTATAAATCTCACAGGAGAAAATTCAGTGTGTGTTGTGGATTTTCTCATCAAGGCCACAGATACTGATTCACAGCTTGTCCCACAAAATGCACAATTATCTCAAACGGCAGGCGGGCAGATCATCTTCACTGGGATCGGACATGAACTGGAGAATACCCTCGACCTCATGGAAAAAAATAAAAGGAAAACACATCTCTTCCTCGACCGACCGAGATTTAAAATAGATTTTACTAAAGTGCACAAGGTGCTTGAATCATGAAACAAGCAGCAAATAATTTGTCTTTTTTTGCTTGAGCAAGAATTAAGGTTTGCGGAAACATTTAGTTTACATTTTATGTGTAAACGTGATCTAAAAATGCACTCTACTATATACACATGTACAAGCCAGTAGTCTAAATCCTAAAATCAATATGAAGAAATACTTTCCGTACTGTTCAAAAATTGTTGTGATGGTCTCTTTGTGTCTTTGGAAGGAAGCTACTTGCCCACATTCAGAACTGCTGCACAACTTTTCCTCCTGATGCATTAACATCTTCATGGTATTTACATTATACTGCTTAACAAAGTGAGAAATCACCTTCACTCCATCTGAAAATGTCAGAATCTTATCAGGTGTCAAAACCACCAAAGAACAACAAAATCATGTTGTTCAATCCATCGTGACATTGTCATCCCCAGGGAGGCAGAAGTCAGCTCCACTACATGAAAAATATATTAACTGTGCTGAGACATCATTAACTAACCACATCAGATATGAGATTATTCAAAATATTGTCATCTGTGTACGAAAACGAGAAGTAAGAGTTTCTCTGTGGTTCACATCGCTGTGTTCAGAGCGATTAACGGCAGTGAGGAGACAGGAAAACTGCAGCTGTCAGACATTCAGGGTCAAGGTCATTGTGTCAACACGACTCTGCAGCACTCGACTGAAGAGCTTGATCAGAGAAAACATTTAAAGGAGACATATCGGGCTCATACTCAGGGTTATCATTTTAATTTGGGTTATCATTTGAAAAATAACCCTAATGCTGCAGCTCCTCTTTTCAGCCTCTGTCTGGAACACAAGGCCTCCTTCCTTCACCACAGACTTTGGGCTTTTCAACTATGCAGAACTTATACATTCACACAAAAACAATAAAACACACAAAAACAGCATGATATGTCTCCTTTAATAACAATACTGTGATGGGACATATACTGCGTCGGCTTGAACTGAAGCTGGTGACCTCTGACCCGTCGGGTCTGAAACTTTATTTACAAGGACAATCAGGGACTGAACGGGAATCCCATTGGTGGATATTCTGCTCTACCGGTGACAGTTTTCTGTACATTTGAGGTAAATGACCACTGGCAGAGGGAAGCAGGTTTCCATTGATCGGCGAGCGGGGGTGTGACAAGTGTTCATGTGATCCTCCTTCAGGACGGGTAGGAGCACTTTGAGTCACACTTCAGATGAGGTAGTCCAGATATACAGCTCAGCTGAGCGTATCTTACTGGAGAAGGAAAGATTCAAAGTTAGACTTGAGTAAGCATTTATTCCGAGTTTAACTCATAATTATATGAATGAAGTTTGTTTAGGCAGTGAACACTCACCATTCTACTTATGTCAGTGGCAAAGGTGACCCCTTTGCTGGGTTTTTCCTGGGAGCCGCTACTGCTGCCTCCAAGAGAGTTTCTCCTAATGATACCTAGGGCAACAAAAACAGTACATTCACACTTTAACATCCGTTTAGACATTAGGTTGTCACACATTCAGAGGAGGATGTTCTTGGATGTTCTTCTTTACCTTGGAGTGGCAGTATGTCCAGGCGCTGCAGGCTGTTCCGACGCGATGAGGGGAAGCCGTTCCCCTTGGACAGGCGGCGCTGTCGACTGGACAGCATCGCAGCAGGAGAGACGATGCCCGGAGGAGGAACCTTACCCATCCGCTCGTACAGCTCCAAGATCTCTTTCTTCTGGGCAGCCTGCAGGTCCTGCACCTCGCTCAGATGTCTGGTAAAGGAAGACAAATAACTTAGTCCTCAGTCTGGGAATGAAAAGCCAGTAATCTCGGTATTTGTCTAACTGAGCAAGGCCACACAAATGTTATGTTTTTTTAATTTGCAACTTTGAAAATACAGATTAGAAGTTTCCTATGTGTGCAATATGTGGATTTACTATGTCAAAGTGAGAAATCTATTGTCTGGTCACCTGGTCATGGTTAACATTGTCTCTTACCTCGCTCTGAGTTCCTGAAGCTCCTCCACCATTTCCCCATCTTCACTGTCTGAGTCATCGCTGCTCAGGTAGGGGGCGCTGCGGCTGTAAGTCATCATCCACAAATGGTGAAGGGCATTCGTGTACTGCGGGCTGCCCGCCCCCCCCGTCCCACGGCCTCCCCTCCATCTCCGCAGCCGTCAGCGAGAGTCCGCTGTCAGCCGCCGTCCCCAGCAGGCTGAGGCTGTACGCTCTCCTCCGACTCCTCTTCTTCGTCCTCTGCCGTTCCCCGACAACCTCCACCTCTCCGTCCTCGTCTTCGTCCTCCACTCCTCTGTCCTGTGTCAGCTGCTCCAGCTGCTGCTCCTGGTTCCCGGGCCACGCCGGCTGTCTGTCCAGCTCCTGGAGGACCACCGAGGACCCTCTCTGAGGATGTGGGTGAGGAGGGGACATGGTGAGGGAGGTGCCCAGGCTGGTCTCAGACTCCCCCTGCTCCTCTGTGCTGCTCTCTGATGTGGTGCTGCTGCTGACCTCAGGCTGTAGTGCAGCGGGGACACACACAGCAGCCACAGGGATGTCAATGCTGGGCGTCACCTGGAATCGTCCGACAGTCACTGGTGTGGACTGGGCTTCTAGAATATAGAGTGAAAGAGTTTGGGTTAAAGCCATTTAGACTAAAATGATGTAAATAGCTTGATCAAGGATCCTAACTTATGTCATCTAAGCTGTGAGTCGTGTCCTCGATTGAGAAGTTACATCATCTGGACAGAGAGTTTATATGATCGACAGCCAATCACAGGCTGACAATGATAGTTCTCTAACCTGATCAGAGCTGATTAATCATCAGGACCCCCCCCTCCCCTCCCCCCCCCTGACACAAACCTGACGGCCTCAGTTTGATTAAAGAGGAACCCATTACAATGTGGTGCAGTAGTGTTGTGTTTCCACATGTTCTTTGATTTCTTGGGAAATAATTAATGGAAAAACATGATGGAAAAATAATCACACTCGTTAAGGGGATTGATATGATGAGTGTTAGTAATTTGGTGCAGATCCAAATAGAAATCTGTATCTATTGAATCTAAATGTGGTTTCATAAGGGGACTATTGTGTCTGTCACTTATTTCCTTCAAAAAGGCTCAATGGGGCCCGATCACATCTAAACATGATGGTTCTGGGTCCTAACCCCGGTTTGGAGTTTGGGTGTCCTCCCACAGTCCATATGAATCCGATTTGCCCATAAGTGTGAATGTGAATGGTTGTTTTAAGTGTAAGCCTTGTGATAGAGTGGGACTACCACCCACCATTCACTCAATGTTAGCTGGGATTGTCCCCCCCCCCTTTATGACCCTCACTTTAAGCATAGCTCACTTTCTAAAATAATAATCTCCCATGGGCAGATCTCCACTAAAGAGCCTTAATTCACATCAGGGATATTAACTGATGACGATGGTGATGACGTTGTTTATCCGTCGCTGCTTTAAAAGAGCAGAACCAGTCGGCTCACATCTGCAGACAATTTGAGGCTTTTCAGAATCCTGCAGTGTCTCACTCTGCCCACTAAGTGTCCTTCTTACAGTAAACACAGAGCGTGCCTGGGTCGGCGCCCGCCTGCAACAGAGGGGCTCTGTGCTCAGTGTGGTGGTGGTGGGGGGGGGGAATAAACACTGACAGGTGTGGATATGGGAGGAGAGCCGGCTAACGAGCGGCTCTGCTCAGCGATTGGCTGTCGACGGTGGGCAGGGCCGCCATCACACCTACGGGTTGTGCTCATTTTTGAATGGGACATTACATCCAGACGCTTACGCAACATCTCCAGAGGCACCGCTAATGGATGATAATGTCGCCAAGGATACGGCAGAGAGAAAGAGGAGGGAGGGATGGAGGGGGGGGGGCTGAAACCAGCTCAAAAGGCAAATTGTCCAGGACAGAAACTTCAGGCTCTATTTAGACCCAACACGTTATAAAACTGGAGGGCCGAAGAAAAACGTGGACTATTTGGCTTGTGGGGCCGTTTGTGTATATACACAAGCATGTGTGTGGGTTTGTTTGGGGTGAAAACATGAACCTCGTCCAGTTATGCTACATCTGACGTAAGAGAAAACACGAGAGAACATTCACAGAATTTCTTACCAGATTCAGGGGAAGAGACTTTTGGTTTTGGGAGGCTGACGCTCATCTCGGGTACTGGGGGGTGCAGCTGAGAGCTGAAGGACGATAACTACACAGGCAGAATAAAGATTAGCAAAATAACTTGTTTGATGGATCCACTATAAATAAAGTCTCTCGGTCAATGTCGGGCAAGTTTTATCTTCATCAGTTTTCTTTTTCTCTATCCAAGATGTCAAAAATTGACAACTAGAAAGGTTTTTTGGGGGGTTGACCAACGAAAAATACAAATTTAGCCGTTTTCAAAGGAAAAGTTTGGATGGAATCATCTTAAAGTTTGTTGATTAATGAATTGCACTTAAAATGTCAGGAAATTGTGAAAAAAGTGCTTTGCAATTTCATAGACCCCGAGTTTGTGTTTTCAAATAATTTGTTTTGTTTGATCAAGTATTCAAACCATTAAGATATTCAGTTCACAAGAAGTTTAATTCAAAAATGTAAAACACACAATGGAGACAAAGACTTTCACACGTAATTGAAGCAGTGAATGTTGAATTGTTGCTTAATTAACAAACGGCTCAAACTATTAATCAAGCATCAGAATTCTCTCGATTGACTTGTTGATTAATGAATCAACACATTTGCATATTCAAAGACTTGCTTTAGGAATCAGATTCAATCCCTGAGATAAGAGTAATGATGACTCACAGTGCTTTGAGGGCTCTCTGGGGGCGATGAAAGATCTGACGAGGAGTCTGAGCTGGAGGTTTGTGGACTGGTTTGGGCCTGAGCTGGACCCTGTGCTGGGTATTGTGTCATGTAACTGTGGAGACTTTCCTCCTGGGTCAGACTGGGCGGACTGGAGAATCCAACCTGTTGCAGAAACTCCTGGGGAGTCGGCGGAGGAGTGGAGGCCATGGAAGGTGGAGAGACAGAATGCAACCAGCCGGGATAATTGTTCTGAGCAAAGAAAGCGGCTCCATCCATTGGTGTGTTCTCGGGGCTGTGGTAGACATTGCTCTGATCTGGGTTTCCTTGGTACTGGGCCTCTACTTGAGTCTGGTACTGTTGTTGGTAGACCGAGGGGTAACCGGACTGCTGGGTCATGTGAGCAGGAAGCTGGGGGTGATACCCTGGAAAGGAGGGGATCCCCTGGCCGGGCAGGTTTGTGAAAGACTGAGCCATGCTCATGGCCATGGAGATGACATTAGCCAATGAGAACAGGGGCTGTGTGTGGGGGGGCCACATGTTGGGATGCTGAGGTGGGGACATGTTGATGCTCTCATTGCTGCAGGGACTGGGGGTCTCCCGCTGAGGACTGGGGGACCCGGAGGAGGGTGAGGGGATTGAAGAGAAGGTGGGGTTGCTGGCCACACGTGTGAGGGGAGGATGAAGCGCTCCTGGCTTGGGGGAGCCCGGAGAGCCAGGGTATGGGTACTGGAAGTGCGTGTGGCCCATGTAGGGTAAGTGGTAGTGCTGGTGGTGGGGCAGGAGGGACGCAGGGTGGGGATGGTGCTGGTATTGAAGAGGAGACCCTGGGAGACAAAGACAGAAAAAAAAGAGTTTTAATCTGTGGTTTTGGAGTCAATCATCTGTGCAAAAAAGAAATAAAAAATCAAAATGTCCTCATTTAAGTTGGGCATCAGATGCAGGGCTGCAGTTGGATCTTGGACTGAGTCGACCCAGAGAGACGAGTGAGATCACTCATTTGTCCTCTCGTCTGATTCTCTGTTAACCTCCTGCCAAGTCGTTTGCCACGAGGAGCATAAATCTTTCCCATTCTTTCAAATAATGGGTTTCCATGGTGAACAAAGACATGTTGTTCAGACTATAATTGCACTTTTAAGCCTCAGCACTTGCACATTAGACTCAGATAGCTGTGAGGGCTTCTGCACCAGTGGAGCGAGTGAGGCTTTTTGTGTATGACATCTTAGAGGAGATTAAATCAAACACACGTGTGTGTAAACAGCCTTTTTGGGACCAGGGTTTCTGCATCACTCCTTTAGGGAAGCCAATGTCCCAGCCCAATCCACTGATTTGACATTTACCTCAACAATGGCTCCTCAGTTATAAACCACACCTCCTGCTACTGATGATGCAAACCAGCCTCTGCTTCTTTCCATGCTGACGGAAACGCAGGTTAAGCAACACTCTTTAACAGTGGCCCGGTGCCAAGAGGCAAATTGCGAAAAGCGACCATGCAGTGGACATCAAGCCGAGAGGGGACGCGGCACAAGAGGGGATAAAGATGTTCAGATGGCCGCCGAGGCCGAGACACGGGGGCTTAGGGAGGATGTGTGTTCTTTAATTGAGTCCCGTGGGGAGGGAGGCTTTGAGGGAGGAGGGGAGGCTTTCTTGGAAACTCTTCAGGAGTGCGAGCTGGCAAGCAGATGTTGCAGACGATCGCGGCGCTGGAGAGAAGCTCCTGGTTCACAGCGACAGCATTCACAGCTCCCTCAGAGCTAGAAGGGGCCGTTCAGGTGAGGTAATTACCCAAGAGGGCCTGCTGCAGGGCAGAGACAGATGAAGGCTTTGAGGTGTGGGGATGGCGGATGGCGCCATGCAAATGTCCGAACAATACAGAGAACACCCCGGAGGAGGGGAGTGGGGGTTTATGAGGTAGCAGAGCTTTGCTTTGACTTATTCTCTGCCAGAGGACTGTAAGAATATTTCAGTGTGCGGACACAGTAAACAATGCTCGGCCTCTTCACGTGGCTATTTACCTGGGGCGTTGTGGAAAGACTGCGAGCGCATTAGAGGTCGCCCAGATGAGGTCACGTCTGCACCGTGGACGTCGCCATTGGGGCACGGGGGAGAGCCACGTACCCCTGCGCTCGGGTTAGCCAGGCCGAAGTCTGAGACAACACACACATGCATGAGATGATGATGACACACACACACGCACACACATATACATACATACATACACACACACACACACATACACGATGGACATGCACAGCTAAATAGATTCAACACACAAATGCTAGGTCGTTAATGTTATTTGCTGAATTTCAGGCTTGCAGGTAATTACTACAAAAAGCACAGCGGGCGAGGTACTAATGCAATCGTTAGTTTCTAGATTCGTATCAGTTTTTAATCTTCAAACTCAGGTCGTCCACTTTCCTCTTACTGGGTTAAATGAGTTAATCAGAGCAGACGTGAGGTCTTACCGGGCAGAGAGGAGGACGAGTGTGTTCGGGGCAACGGCTGACTGTGCAGATTAGGCTGTAAGAGAGAGTGGATGAAGCTCAGTGTCCACTTCACTTTTTCATTATTCATATTCATGTTCACATTGATTTGGTAGTAGCACTGCAGCTGTCATGCCTTCATGCTCGGAGACACAAATAGAAAACACAAAAAGGATAAAAGTCCTCAACACTTTTTGAGACTTGTATCCTCCCTCATACACAGAATCCGACATTTAAAATCCACGTGATGTCCCTTTAAGTATAAGACACTAAAGCACAGGATGCATCTGAGTTATGATGATGCATTGTGTGACTCCCTGAGACCTGACCCCATTTACATGATGATGTATTTATTGTCAGTGTTGCATTCAATCCATTTATATTAATTTGTGCAAAGAGCTGTTTTCTATAATAAATCTCAGCCTATTAACCTGTTAACAGAGCTATTATTGCTTTTGTTGGTCATTCAAAGGGAAAGTCTCCACATTAGATTAAGTGGCCACTCTAATCCAGCTCTGTGAAAGCAGAGAGGAAGATATACGGAGACGTTTTCATTGGCCAGGTTAGCAGTTTGGCTCCAGCCTCCATCCCATCAACCAGTCTGTGGGATGGTGGGTTTCTTCCTGACTCAACCAGCTCGGTGTGGTTTTCGGGCAGGACGGTTCTGGGGAGCGCAGCCGTAATGGTTCTTACGGGATGTGATGCATGTAATGTTTTTTAATCAGGTGCTAGAGAGAGGCCAGGAGAGATCCGCCCCAAAGTAGTTCTGGGTAATTGGAGTGGCCAGGGGGTCGGAAACGTAGTGAACAAGGTAGATGGTTGAAGTCTGAGTTTTACTGCTCTCACTCGTCTCTTGTCCTACGTGAAACTGCACGTTACTCTTTTCTCCACTTGCTGCAAACATCTTGGATTACTTCTACTCTAGGGCCGAATGAGATTTGTTCTAGAGTGGATCATATCCTGGCAGAACAGACGCTTCTTTCCCTTTAGTGGACAAACTGTATCTGATTTGGCATAGGGACATATCTTGCACAGGATGGCACTGCTCTTAACAACCTCAAGTCTTCTTCCTGGAAGTCTCACAAGTTTCGCACAATCTTCAATAAAACAAACATTCATCATCTAGCCCACTCAATGTGGGCACATTATCTGTAAAATGTCCTTATGGTGGAAGCACTGGGAACGATCTGTGGTTGTGGGAACAAATACAGTGTGTGTGAGAGAAGAGGGTTCTGGCCACGCTTCCACAAATCACCGGGTTTTATGACATTGGTGCTTTTAGGAACATTATGTTCCAAATGAAAGCGCTACCTCAGGTGGCGCTAACAACACTTAACCTTCCATCTTAAAGGCCGAGGCTCCGGGGGCGGCCTGAGGAAAGCTTTTATCATCAAGTGTCAGAAGCACAGCTACAGCAGCAGCTATGCATTAACACCAGATTTACGGATCTGCTTTAGATAAGCACCGCCACACACACACTATAGCTGACGTGATTTATGACAATCAGTAAAACACACAATGCTTCGTTCCCAGCTAACAATGCTGTGCGATGTGGATTACTGGAGGGGAGCAGGTGCTGCTGACCTGGGAGGAAGACAGCGAGTTGACCCCGCTGTGGAAAGCAGGCTGGGGCAGCCGGTGCCCGCTGGCGTGGACCGGCGGGTCTTTGGACATCAGAGCCTTGGCCCGTTTGATGATGTCGCTCATGCGGTGGATGAAACCCTCCTTCTCCGATGGCAGGATGAACTCATTGTGCACCTGGATGACACAAGGACAGTGGGAGAAGTGTTAAGATAGACGACACGACTGAGTCAAATCTAAGTAGAAATACACAGGTATTATCCGTAGATTCCATTTCCTCCCATAGCAAATAATTTAGCTAAAATATCCCAGAAATGGCTATCTTCCATTTTAGACATCATTTGGAGCCAGAGTGAGTAAGAAGTGAAAAATGTAGTTAAAGTTTACTTTGGCTGTTTAGTTTAGGCCGTGTCCCATCTGCTAACGTGGAGGAGGCAGGGTTTATGACTTATACTGCAACCAGCCACCAGGGGGCAATCAACATGGTTTAGGCTTCATTAGAGTCATGGTATTATAAGAAAATGTACCGGAAGTGCCAAAAACGTGTTGGTAAAGTAATAGATAAGAGATAGAGTCTTACTGCACTTAGTTACACTGCCGGAGTAAATATTTTGTCTCAAGGTATAATGGATGTCTATTTGTGTGTCCATCACCCACTCAGACACACACACCCCTACAAGCATCAGCTACTTGTTCTCAGGAAAAAACACTTAATCATCTCCTGTTAATCCACAATGCAGCAGTTTATATGCAGAGTTTTTTATTTTAAATTTTTGCAAATTCGTACAGTTCTGAGTGTTGCTGTGAATTGTGGGCAGGGGGTGTGGTGAGCGTTTCCTGTCAGCGTGGCATAACTCAGCTCATTTAACCACGGGGGCTGTTGTGATGCCAAGCACCCCTCCCCCCTCCCCCCTCCCCCCCCACTGTGCCAGGACTCAGTAAACAAAAGCCCACTGTCGGACGGGTGAGGAAAACAGTCAATTCAGTGGTGCTGCCTCTTCAGGTCCTCATCTCATTCACCCTCTAATGAAGCTAAGAGATAATGACGGGGGGGGCTGTTAGCCTGCGTCACCCACTTCTCAGTGACTTAGATTAAATATCAGCCACAGTTCAGATCAACACAAACAAAAACACTGTTGTTTAGAGGGCAGAATAAATCATGTGTACGTTCGACTGTGATCAGCTGACACAGTGACCTCATGTTTCTGGTAGTTTCCGTCTCCATAGAAAACTGTTAACCCATTAACCCTCATCATATTTTTCTTTAGGGGCTTTTGTCTGATATATGTGATTTTCACGCTCAGTCACAGATCTGGTGTCTCCTCTATACTTTAAAAATAATATGAGCAGTAATAAATGTTGCTATGCTCAACCTATATATGTATAATTGGAATATACAGAGAATAGTAGACTTGAAAAGTTGAATTAATATTATTGATTGTTATTATTATGTAATCTGGTGTGATCATTTGGTTTTGGTGGCTAATGTTAACACAGTGAGTTAAAAGTTCTGCTTATAAAAATGAGATTCTTCCTAATGTGAAGTTTTTCTTTCAAGGTCATATCTACCAGTATAAGTATAATGGTCAAAGTGTGTTCTTATTGATATTCTAAATATGATCTGTTGATCCCCACCATGACCGCAGCGATGTCCTCAGGGTTATCTCCATCCAGGTCAAACTTGAAGGTCACCATCTTGTCGTTGTGCGTCTGCAGCTGACACTCGACCACCCGGTCCACTTTATCAGAGAGCTGCAGAGAGGGACACGGTCAGGACAGGTGTCTGTTGACTCTCTGACTCAAACACAGGATAATGTGTTTTTCTGCGTATGTTTACATGTGTCACGTCATGTGTGTGGGTGTGAGTCTGTGACGTGCATTGTACTGTGCGCTCTTTGTAGAACATGTGGTTGTTCATGATGTGTTTGCCTCCAGAGTGTCCTGATCAGAGGAGACGTCCTGCGGTTGGAACAGCATAGCTACTGATAACATTGCACAACCAGGGTGGAGCCATCACTGTGCATCACGCCTCCGCTCATCCAGTCCTGTCCGTTGATTTATCTGTTTATGATGAACTGTAATGCCACAAAGCTTTTGATTTATCGTACCCCTGTGATGCGCAGCCTGGAGCGCACCCTCTTCCTGAACAGCTTGGCAGCGGTTCGCCTCCCAGCCGTCTTCTCGCCCTTCTCCGATAGGCCCTCGTTGCCGTCGCTCAACCCAGAGGTCACGTCAGAGGCGTAGCTGTGGGGGGGGGGAGATAAATGACCGAAGCTACTGGTTAGAAACGTGAACTGAATCGTTCCCTCACGCAGCAACTTCAAAGTCAATCGATCATTCGCAACGGAAGTGTGACGCGATGTGAAAATCTATCATGGCTGATTATCTTGGCCTCACACATGAGGAGAAAACTGCTCTCGCCCATGTCTTGATGTGTTTCTCGTGGGTGTAAACACTCATAGTTAAACAATCTAATGTAATGGGGTCTGTTCAGACTCTATAGGAAGGTGGTGTTGTCCCTGTACCCGATCTGTACAGTGAAGGAGTTTTAGGTTTCAGAGAACTGGAGAACGTTTAGTGTGTTTGTTTTATTAAACGCGTCGGTTCAGCTAATTGCGTCTCCTGGGCCTTTTCAGTTCGCTGTGGTCACACTCACACACACACACACGCACAGACACACACTCCCCTCGGTCCGGCTCTGTAGCGCTGGCTGCAAACATTCACTAACATTTACAGGCCTGCTGCTTGGCCTGCGTCCACTCGTCTCTATTTAAAAACCTCCCACCTCTCGGGTAACTCCAGTTCAAATTAAAGACCGTTTTCCACTCTAAAATGGAAATTTCAACAAATAATATCTGTTGATATTTTAAAATAATTTCTCTATTTTGTGATCTTTGATCAGTATTCCAGGGCTTTTGTCAGAGGACAGAGAATAAAGCAACAAGGAGTAGGTTTGGTTCCTAGATAGTTAAAAGTTTTTGATCGTGAGCTGTTGTGAAAACATGACACTCAACTAGACTGGACATTTATTTCAGTCCATCATGGACAAGTGGGAAAAACTAATAACACACAAATACATTTTAAAATGAACTGACGAGAGTTTTGAAATTTAATTTGATCATAAAGGTCCAGATTTCTGTTTTCTTTTCTTTCCAAATATATTTCAGCTCTGAAAATGCGACCTGTGAGTGATTTTTAAAAAGTGCATAGACTGATCAATAAACTAGCACGGCAGATCCCAAAATTATTATTCATAAATAATCACCTATCTCGCAATGTTAAAGAAATAATCTCCTTGGTTGAGGTCATAACTAATATAATGAAAACAAAAGTTTAAGAATTAGAAAGTGTCCCAGTCAATGGGGGCAATATAATTATGAAACATTACAGTGTCTTAAAAGAAGATGGAGCAATGATGAAAGCCCTTCACCACACAAACACACACAAACACACACACAAACACACCCACACACATCCACACACAGTCTACACATCTATTATCAGCTCTCATGCCGAGAATAAAGCCCCCCCCCCTTCCTTATATCCCACTAACATGGAAAACAGGGCCTCCGCAACATCTGAGGCTGAGTCACACAGAAACCTGCGAGGGTCCATTCGGCCTCGCTGCAATAAAAACACAGAGGAGCCCGTCGACTGCCTCGAGCTTGTTGTCACAGCCCCACAGATGTGGAGGAGGAGGAGGAGGAGGAGGAGGAGGAGGAGGAGGAGGAGGAGGAGGAGGAGGAGGAGGCGCAGAGGGAAAACCAAGATTCTGATAGATTCATACAAAGATTTTTCAACTCTCTGACTTAAACAAAGAAGAGAAAGTTGAACTCCATTGTTCTTCGAATCCTCCACAGAAAGGGAGGAGGAGAGAGAGAGGAGAGAAGAAGGGACGAGGAGCTTTACCTGTCCACGGGGGAGCTGAAGCCGCTCGGGGGCTCCGAGTTGCCGTGTTCCGTGTTGTTGGAGACTGCAATGCTCTTTGAATAGAAACCAGGAATGTGGAGGAGGTAAACATGGGGAAAGACTTTGATTCATACATTTTCTACTTCTGAGGTTTCCAGCACCAGATAGCAGCCATGAAACATTTTCCACATGCTTATTCTTGAGTGTATAAGTATTTAAAGTCATTCAGATGTGCAAATCGTCACTTTGCTTATGAACATTCTTCATCAAGTAGCACAAATTTACACACTACATCTATTTTCTCACTCCTCCTCAGGGAGTATCTCCCTCATCTTTATGGTCCCACGTACTCAATTCCTTTATAGTTATATATTGTTTGCATATGTGTCAGCGCTGTATTTGATTTGAGTTATGTCGTTTAACGAGCTCTCGTAAAATCTTGGAAATCGCTCTTCATGGCGGCCACTCACCGAGGGGAAGCGCAGGGCCGGGATGGGGGGGCCGCTCACGGTGGGGGAGTGGGCGTGCACGGTGGGAGGGGTCGCGGGCGCGTTGAAGGGGCCGGCCTCCAGCGGATCCTGGAGCCCAGAGGAGCTCAGATAGCCATCCGTCTCGCAGTCAGCTGTTTCAACAAAGGATATAAACCATTAGCATGTGATCAACTGTGTGGCCTGATAGACCGACACAGATGAAACCGTACACACAGGCAGGGTATGAGATTTACCACACACACACACACACACAAACACACACAAACAATCACAATGACACCACTGTGCACCGTTCATTTAGACCAGATCCGACTGATTCACTCCAGATCTCTCAGGACACCGTGTCGATAAAAACAGAAAGATTAAATATCACAACAACACAACTTTTTGGTGATTGTGCATCTGTGCAAAACAGCCGTGAAATTACAGGGCCTGATTGATTCGGATATCCACAGATTCACATTTCACTGAACGCCTCTCATGTGCTCTGACATCTGAGCAGCTTTGACAATGTCTCAGCTGAATCAGTGAGAAACGCAAACAAATCCAGCTCAGGTCAAAGGTCAAACATTGAGGGACGACATGAAGTGACTTTGTGTAGCTATTTTACTTTGAGGTGCTTGTGCTTAACTTTCTACTTCTTCTCCACTACTACATGTATAACTGTAGCACACGTCATGTTATGGGATGTGACATGAGGCCCCTCACAGTTAGCAGAGGACAGGCTGTTGTGTCGGATGTGTTGGAAGTGCTGGTCGGCCTCGGGCTCCTCTGGTTCTGCCGGGTAGTTGGAGCTGACGCCGGAGTCTGCGGAGCTGGTGACGGGGGACATGACGGGGGCCGGAGGCGTCATGGCCGGGGTGGGGGACTCCGCCGCCGCGACCTCTCTGACCCTGGGTGAAAGGAGCTGAGGCTCGGGTTCTTCCTCTATGGCCTCTTGCTCCAGCTTCTTCCTCTTCTTCTCCTCCTCCGACAGCCGCCTCAGCTTCTCCCTCTGCCGCTTGATGGCCGACACCCGGTCCCGTATGGCCTTGGCCACCAGCTTGAAGTCCGCCTCGCACACGAAGCCGAGCACGACCTGAGCAACAACAACACACAGAGACAGTCAGGGCACAACACGAGCGGGGGGGTGCACACGTCATGGTCCGCGATGCGCTGTCTGCAATATGTCGACACGTTACACAGATCTGTTGCTCTTAAGGACCCGAGCACGCAAACTGTTACATCAGCGTTGTTCTAACAGTGTTTGATTTGATTTCCTCTGACTGGTTGTAGTCTTCCAACGCCTCTCGTGCCACCCGGTGCAGCAGAGCGGGATCCTCAGGCTGAACAACGCCACTCAGCACACGGTCAGATTACAGCAAATTTGATCTTGATGAAAACTACCCCAAAGAGATAAACAAGTGAGGAATTGTGGCTCGTATTTTCATTAAAAGTGACCTCTGTGGAGGACGTGAGGGCTTTTTCCTCACAACCCAGAGAGCCATTCTATGATTAAAGATGCTGCTTCCTGAGACATCCTCTCACATTTCCACCTCCTGATGATTAAAGGTTGAGTCGTGTGCCCTTGACACACTCCTCAAGGCTTCGTCTTTATGGCCTGAAGCACATCTCAATGTTCCCGCTGTCATAACAGAACCGTAAAAAGTGTTATAACGATGCCGGGTGCATTAGCGATAATGCTTTAACTGTCTGGGGTCAAAAGGAAGATGGCAAACCATTAATTTCTCTCATCATTTCAGAATCTGTGAAATGATGTTGGCATCGCCGATAACAGGATCATCAACACAAGTGAATATCTGCACGTTGATGTAAAACTCGGACAAAAATCTACAATAACAATGGAAAAATCAACACCTGGAAATTGATTTATAAAATTGTAAGTGTCAGGGAAGATCCCATTACATTTAGCCATGGATCCAAATAAGGGGACGGATCCAGGAGCACTTTAAGATTGTGAGATAGGATTGTGTTTTCTTTAAAATAATCTATATATTTTCACTGATTTTTCATAGAATAATTACAGAAAGATTATCTAAAGGGACTGATATGTATTAATGTGTGAAACTTGGTGGAGAATCCAATAAAAATCAAGAATCTAAATGGAGACTGTCGGGCTTTGGCGGAGTTCTACGCTCTGCTGAGTGTGATTCTAGTTTTTTGAATCTTATTGCTGTAAAAGTAAAAATAACTCATTAAGATAATGAGTCTACTTCAAGCAGGCATCTAATTACCCCTTTTTTAAAGCATCCAGATGAAAATTCTTTTGTGAGGAATCAATTGGAGCCTAACTGCTCTAAAAACAATAGGGGGTGGTGCCATACCCCCAGTCGTGCTCCTCTAGAAAAACCTATAAAAAGCCATAATCATAAATCAAGACCAGGATGCAGAGAACATGCTGGAGCCGCGTCTATCTCATGATCTGGAATCAATTATTCAATTTCCTCACTAATGGCTGCAACAAACTGGATCAGGCGCAGCAGTGGGCGGTGAGGCGGTGAAGCCGTGGAGGTCGACCTACCATCTCCTGCGCCACCTCCTCGGGCACGTCCTTGTAGAGCTCGAAGAGGAACTCGATGGCGTTGTTGTCCTTGTACTTCCCGTGGAGCTTCTTGGTGTCGTCCATGCGCAGCCACAGCTTCAGGCCCGACTTCACCGTGTCGTCCTCCTCCGCCAGCTCCACGTGCACGCCGTTGTTCTCCTGGAAGAAGGGGTGCTCCAGGAGGTCCTGAATGGTGTACCTGCAGGAGGAGAGGCGTTTAGACTTTTACTCATGGACTCTTTGGCTAATTAAAGGACGGATGCATTTCCAGCTTCACAGATCAGGGTTTTTCACATTGAGCACAAACTGTGAGAATCAAGGTGTGAGCCCACAACAGTAAAAAAAAGACAGTTACAAAACACGCTGTCTATCAGGCTGCAACGACCTTGTCTCTCTGACTTCAGTATAACATAAAGTGAATACGTTTGGCTGCACTGTGAGAGAGTTGTGAATGTTTTTGAAAGACTAAACTTTCCAAAAAAAACTTTTCACTCAGTGAGAAGCTGCAGGAGAATAGTTTCTCAAACTTGAAGCTCTTTTCCTGATGTTTACATCGTTCAAATGATGGAAAACAACATTTTGGTAACGTATAAACTTAAAAACAATCAATATTTTGTAGAATGTATTTATTTATTTTATAGTTTAATATTTCATGATAGCATAGGGAGAATAAAAACCGTAAAAACATGGAAATATACATTATTGTATTTGTACCTTTCATCGTTGTTCATACGAATGCAGCCCTCAATGATCTCCTTCAGCTCCGGGACTTTGACTTTGTAGAAGCTGTCAGGTTTTATCCCCTGTAAGAGAAATCAGAGGAGGATTTAGATTAGATCAGACTGATGCTTTAAGGGGAATAACCATGTCCTGTCTGTGCATTTATCCCGTGCAGTTCTGTCAAAGGAACAAAGCAAAGCCCTCGCAGCTCTGCACGCTTAACGTCCTCTTGTGCTTTGTGACATCTGCCCCTCGCCAGCATGACATTCTGCTCTGCGGTCATGTCAACACCAGGAAAACACAGCCACAAGTTCCAGCCCATGGAAAAACCCCACAATGTGATAACTGAGCAGAGCTGCGGCTTGGAGCTCACAGAAAAGTATTCAGGCAGGATTCTTCTCTTACATGAACTATAGAGGGAGGATTTTCTGAACTCTATCACAACAGCGGAGCTCCGATCCCTGTAAAAACACTGATAAAAGCAGCGAGGAACCGAGGTCAAGGAGAAGTTTGTCCTGCAGATGTTCAAACAACCAGCTGATGCTCACTCAAACCACCCAAATAATTCGATCTGCACATGAACATGTCACAGTGTAACCGTGATCTTTTATTCTGTTGTGACCACAATTCACTTTCTCAAAGTACTCAGGCTTGTTTTAAATGAGATAAAGGAAAACAGCTTCAAGTAAGAAACGATTACTGTGCAGAATTACTGCTGCGTTACATAATAATCACCCTTTATAAACCCACTAAATGAATAACTATACGACCCTGCCACACCGGTGAGCACCAACACGATCACAAAATGCTGTTATGGTGGTGAAATGTGATTCCGAGGATCTGAAGAGGAGCACAGAGGTTTCTTTGTCGAGCCAATGTCCTCAGTCACCTTCAGAATAAATCAGTTTCTCTAATGTAATTTGCGGCTCCGCACCTTTTCCTGTAGTGACAGAGGTCGAGATAAGATCTGAGGAAAAAATGCCGCTGTCTCTGACTTTGTTTGGTGAATCAAATTTCAGCTTGACCAGGGAGCAAATTGATTGATTTGTTATTTTTGTTCAAAACCAAAGCAATTATCCGGCACAAATACTGGAATAAAGCACGGTGGTGGTTTTACAAACAAAATGTGGTTTTCTTTGGCATTGATTTAAAACAACTGAGGGAATTAACCCCGTGGCCAAAAGTATGAAGAACACATTTTCAAGATATGGAGGAAAAGCATCAAAAATAACTGGTTTAAGCTGCTCGCATTTTAGGGTTTGCTGCTATTTTTGAAGACAAAATAATAAAGTGAAACATTCCTTTATTTATTAATCTATTAATTATATATTTTTTTGTGCGGTTTCTTCTGGGAACATTATAATGACGTCCTGTTTGTGGAGCGGCCAGACGCACTCCAGCTTGTTGGCATTGTCGCCTTCTCACTTCCCAGCTTTCCTCACACTCGGCTTGTTTTGCATTTGCGACACACTCCAGAAACAAACTGGCCTCTTTGTAGAGCGAAGCCTGACACACACTTTTCCACAACATATAATTCTACCGCCGCCTGATTCTGCCCACTATGGCATCACCGCTGTACCTGGCAGCTTGAAGCTCGGCCGCCTGGAGCCACCGCTGTGATGCTTTTAAATCTCACTACTGTTCCTGGACCTGTTTTCCTCCCAGAGAGGTTCCACGTGTCTCTGTAAAACCTTTTCTGTTGGTCTGGATCTTACACAGCTCTAGTGGGTTCTGGGCTGGGATTCAAACCTTCGTCATCCCGAGACATATATTATACCATAAAAGAGAAAGAGTTTAATTTCCTCACAAATCTGTCATTTGTTCGAATATTAGTCTTCGAGGCTTAACAAAGAGCTTAGACAGAAGTTGATAGGTCGCAACAGTTTTCCATTCAAACATCATTTCCAGAACCAGTAAGACAGGACCCTTGAACTGGTAAAGACGCCGGCAATTAGTGAGTCGAAGGTATGTGATCGTGCATTATGAAACATTTAGACCAGCGTGGCACGGTTCTGCACCCTTAGCTTGTGAAGGACAAATCTGAGCCTTTAATAGTTAAAGGTTTTCGTTCCATGTGGGCCCCACGACTCAGGATATCCGCACACCAGATAATTACACTATTAAACTAAATTAGGCAGTCCCCCCTTTACTCACGCTGGTGACTTTGCGGTAGATCTGGGCGGCGTTCTGGCACTCGGAGTACGGGTACTCGGAGGTGGCCATCTCCAGGATGCACATCCCGAAGGCGTAGACGTCCACCGCCTCGTCGTACTTCTCCTCGTACATCTCCGGGGCCATGAACTCTGGCGTTCCTGTCGGGGGCAGAGGGGGAAAGTCAACAGTTAAAAAACTAATTAATTTTTGACCTCACACATTAGGTAGAGCCGTTCTATCCACACTGGATCTATGAAGAACTTTCCTACTTGCATTATAAAGCGTTACTTTTAAAATGCTGTTTCAAAACTAAAAGGTATTAATGTTGATGTGGTCTAAATATAAATATACAACAAAGTATTTTTCGAGAATGCGTTCATGTGAATTATTTCAAATACATTTCAAGCAAATAGCCGAAAGGCAGAATAAAGACGATAACTGCTACAAGCCCGGACGTTTATCTAGATGAGCGTCGTTTGCCTCCTGGTGAACTTCAGCGTTTGTGATTTCCATGAAAACCAAAACCTAGTGGATTGAATTCGACGAAAAACGGAGCATCAATCAAATCAATCAAAAGGAATCAAGTATCAACAAGTCGTTGTTGTTTTAGATTCAGCGGCACTCCCTGCATGTGTTTGATGTGAAGGGCAAGTTCCCACTGAAATTGAAAAACAATCTTGTCAACTCATAAAGAGTCGTTGGTGGGAAAGAAGAAAACATACAAGCAGGAGAAACTGGAAGCAAAACCTCAACATCTTCCGATTGGAGGCCCGTTGCCTGTGTTGGCTCAGCTCCAGTAGATTCCCTGTCAACGGTTTCTTTCAGATATCCGTGGAAAGTGATATTTGTGTAAATTATTCGAGGAGGGTAAACACACGCAGACCCAACTCCACACTCACCGATGACACTTTTAGCAAAAGAGGCACTTTTGAGGGTGGCCAGGCCCAGGTCTCCGATCTTGACCGAGCCGATGGGGCCGGTGATGAAGATGTTGTCGCACTTGAGGTCCCGGTGGATGATGGGGGGAGCGCGCGTGTGCAGGAAGTGGAGCCCCTTGAGGATCTGCCGGCTCCAGCGCTGCAGCAGCTTCAGCTTCATCTCCTTGAACCTTTTCAAGTACCTGAAACAAACGAAGGACGAGATTAAACACTCGAATCTGAACACAGCGAGGAGAGGAAGCTTTTTTTAATCGGTGTCCGAGAATAATTCATCTCTTATTTTGACAGACCAGAGGAAGTTTTAAAATTAGTTTGTTTCCTGAATCCTTTCCCAGAACAGTGTGACTTCTGTCTGGTCCTTTTTGATCATGCCTTTAAAAGCAAAAGAAAATCTGTCTCACGTTTTGAGCGTGCCCGACGTCATGAGCTCCGTCACCAGGATGATGCACTTCTGACCCTTGGAGGTCGACTTCCAGGAGTCGTGGAAGCGGACGATGTTCGGGTGCTGCAGCCCCTTCAGCATGTCCACCTCCTCGCTGAAGCGTTGCCGCTCCGCCTTCGTCAGCTTACGGGTCTGCAGAGACAGAGAAAAGCACATTTACATGAACATGACTGTTTATTATTATTGTTAACTTTTGAGCATATTCGAGATATGACTTCTACGTGAGGTGTGAGAAACCTGGTTATTCAAAAACAAGTAAATAAACAAGAAATCAATTGACATAATCGAACGCTCAAGACATAATTGTTTTGTAGACCACAGAATGTGCCCGTGTGGAGGTGTGTGTGTTAGTGTGGGGGGTCGCAGCCCTGTTAAAGTTGAGCTCCTCTCCCCTCTGTTTATTTTACAGACCGGTTACGTAAGCAGGTATCAAAAAACACACAAAAATACACAAGACCAATTTGATAAATTGCTGTTACTCTAGCTAATGAGCTCACTGGGGGGACTGGAAACCACAGGCTGGTCCATCTGGGCGACCCCCTCGGTTACATAATTCCACTCACTTTCCAACGAGGGGAGGTCGGACTTTACAGATTGAAGGAGCAGGTTTACCCCCCAAATCCAGGTTTAACTGAACCAAACACTGTAATCATGCTGCAGGAACAAAGACATTTTTGTGCTTCCTCTTTGGATGAATGGACCAATTTTACTTGCTGCTGGAGTAACTCAGTCTGCGGTGGGTGGTTGGTCGGAAAAACTCCGGGGAGACTTCGGGGATCATGAATCCTGCATTGAGGCAGAATTCTGGGAAAAAACGCTCTGCATATGTTTATGCTTACAATCAACGTGAGCGCTACACTCTCTCCTTCCTCTGCGCTCCCTCTCCCAGTGAGCGAGGAGGTGCTGCTGCAGTTAATGCACCGACTGTCTCAGGAACCAGATGAAGTCACACAATGAAAGGCCCCAGTTTGCCTGCATCAGTCACCTGTCAACCCTTTCACACAGGCCCCCGAGCTCTTGAGCAAGAGGAGACTTCTGACTGAGTGCTTTGCTTTTAGGTCGACAGTGATCGGTTCATGATGTGAACACAGGCTGCAGCCTCTTCCTCACGTGTACGACCGCTATGAGGAAGAGTCCTACATGACGGTAATACATCATATAGATCCTCCGAGAATGTTACTCCTGATTTAATCTAATCTGTGCTACATATATTCATATCACACACGCTGCTGGTTTAAGGTCGATGTATCTCTGTTCTGAAGTATCAGGAAACGCATGTAATTTGACACAAATCAGGATGAGTGTGTGCATTATACGAGCGCGCCAGGGTGAGTGAGTCAGTGGGTTTATGGGTTGATGGACATCTGGTTATTATCTAAGTGTGATAACATCAAACCCCGTGTAGCGAGCGTGCTTCGTCTCCCGTGGATAGTCGCGCGCTCGGGGACACAGAGTCAGTGTAGAACTCATTAAACGCCACTTCCAAAACCACAGGCTTCACTCGGGCCTGGCGTGCTGCATGGCTCGGCTGCAAAATACTGAAATGCATAAAAATTCTTGGAAGAAGCAGAAATCCACTCTGAACAAACGCTATTCATGAAAAAGAGAACTGGAGCGAATATTTTCTTGTGACTCATCGAAACCAGTCCCCGACTCAAATCTGAGAAATCGTTCATTTAAAATGTTAAAAAAGTTTTAACGAGTAATGGGAAAGAAATCAAGCACACACGGAGACAACAACAGCACAGAGTGTGAGTTGTGTTAACGCTGCAGTGGCGTCATCCCGTCGCACTGGTGCCGGATCTGGATAATTTCAGGGTAACGTAACAAAGCCTCCTCCCAGTAAACACCCCCAGTTTAGCAGAAATGAAAACCAGCCATAAAGTGTTGCTCAATTTCGACTGAGACTTTTCAAGCATCATAACAACCACCGAATAATGAGAGGAATGACCACGAATTTACAGTTTAACTCTACATTTGATTTATTGATATGTGTCTACAGTGGTAAAGGGAATCATCTGCTGACAGCTGAGTATCTATCTCACTTTTCCCCAGGACAGTTGACTGCATCTCTCTGCCCCCACCTGTCTCTTGCCCCTGCAGAGGCCAGAACCAGGCCAAAAAAAACGTTGCATAACAGCGGAGAAGGCCGATGGGGGGGTAGGGGTAGGGGGGGGGGAGCCACAAAAACAAACCATCTCTGTTTTGAAAAGACAAGTGGGTGTATCCACATAAACAGAACAGATTCAGAGGTGCGTTGAATGAGCCGCGGCTAAAAGTCCGATCTTTTAGCAAGGCGATTTATTATTAGCCGCTGGGAGTTGTGTGTTGGTTTATGTGTGTGTGTGTGTATTTGGGGGTCTGCATCAGCCAGTGGTGGAAATTCATGGGCTTGATGCCAGATAGGCGGAGTTACATAAGCTGTGTCGATGGTAGAAGAGCCACTGGCATTAAGACGTCCCTGTCAACGCCCCTATTATGACAACCAGGACATAGACACGACATGTCAGCCAAAATCTACACCACAACCAGGTGGTGTAGCTCTGTGGCACTGATGTTGCACTCAGAGAGATACGGTCAGTGGGTCCGGGCTCTGGGCGACAGCCAGGCAGCGAGTGGTGGAGCAGCAGTATCTGTAGGAATCCACTCAGAGGGAAGTAGGGCAAGTGAAAGAAATGGATTCAGTCATACAAGTTATTGGCTGCAGGAATGTGTGTTAAGGGTTAGAAGCAGCGTTTCATATTCATGTGTTGAACACTTGGAAATGCACGTTAAGAATGATGCTCAGGGCAGTGCTGAAAAGAGATAGTCCATCAAATGACTTTAGCGTTTGATTAAAAGGATATAGCTGCTGTCATTCTCTATGTTTCTTCTTATTATTATTATTATATTATACGTCTATGAAAAGAAAATACTTTTCCAGAAGTTCAAATTCAAGCCCGTTTGTTCCTTATGAAAGCGACAATATTTAAAACATGTAGTTTAACTATATACAACTTTGTCAACAAAGGTAAAACTTTCTAGTAAAATCAATTTATTGTTAATTTTCGTTTCATTCTTCTTCTTCAGCAGCAAATATTTTTGATTTAGTCTTGCTTTTCTAACCAATCAGAAAAAGCCAAAGTCATGGGTTGAAGGATATAATTATCCTACTTCTACGTACATGTTTCCCATTGTCCGATAATGGCAAAATTACCATAATGCTCCATAATTACATCAATTAGTGTAATGACAGTATAAAGAGTCATAATAATCATCCGTATGGGGGGAAGAATGGATGATAAAGAACAGATTTCCAGAACATGGATAATGTAGCTTTAATTAGGTCAAGTAAAAGTGCCAAATGATTGCGTTGGTCCTTTTTTTCAGCTTATATCATAAGAAAATTCTGAAATTTTATAGATGGAAATAATTAGTCAGTTAATTGAGGAATAGATAAATGGATGTTATCAGTTGCAGCCCATTAAAATCAGCTGTTAAAAGTAGAAAAGGACTGAGGGGGAAAACAAGTCTGAACATTTTGTGTAAATCCAGAGATCTTCCAGTTCAATCCGCCTCGGCCTCTGTACGAATTCTTCTCGGGACTAAAAGGGCGACAGGTAAACCGGAGCTGTTCTTCCTGTCGTGAAGTTATTACTGAGAGTGCTGCTGGCAGGTCATAACTCCCGACGATGCAGACTTTGACAGTGAAGAGTCCTGCTGACGAAGACCAGAGATCAGGGAGGAGAAAGCAGGACAGGACCTGTCTCAGCGTCAGCAGCGTCACAGAACCACTGTCCATCACGGGAGCTAGCGACTGACTCGACAGGATCGAGGTCAAAGGCACCGTGGGGGGGGTGGGGGGGGGAGAGAGAGAGAGAGAGACAGCTCTGACCTCACCCCTCTGACACGGACATACCATCGGGGTAAACACACACGTAGGCACTCACACTGCACCAGTGTTGCTTTTGGGTGTTTGCAGGTGAAGGACTGAGGCGGCAGTGTGCTCCTTCCTAGGAAAGCCCGACGTGTTCTGTAAATGGAGCGGGCACAGGGAGGTGAGCTATTAATCTGAAAAGGATTGAGGACTCAGACCGGCCTCTGACTGCTGCTCTCACTCGGACAACATGACCTAACGCGTGGCGCCCGGCTAATTACCTGCACAAGTAAGAGAGAGAGCTCGATGGAGGATTACACCGGCTCTGATAGCGAGAGGTCAAGAAGCTCTTTGTCCATTTGGTCCAGAGACGTTTCCTCGATGTGAATAGATTTCATAGTCCAACCGATGCTGGATTGGAGGCAGATAGTAATTAAATGACAGATATATATATCGGCAAATGTTTTTTCTTTACTATAAATGCCTTAATCATAGTTTCATAGAGTGGCTTCTTGGCCTGGCTGGAGCTATGCACTTTAATTGAATGTTTTATTTCTGGCTCCTCAAATGTTTTAATCCTGTTCCAACCACGTAAACCACTTTGTGAAGTGTGTTTTGGAAAGTGCCGTATGAATAAAGTTATTATCCCATGTGTCTGTGCGAGCCTGTGTCGTCGGGGCCGTTGCACCACCTCGGTTTGAAGAGACTGACGTGGGTGTGTGTCTGTGTGTGTGTGCGAGCTGGGAGATCTTCTATCTTCGCTTGTGTTTACTTTGTTATTCTTAACATCTTTTAACTGTCTGCTGTTTGCTTTTAGCCCCTCGCTGAAAACCTCAGCTTCTATAAACTGCTCTGCACTTAATAGCACGGTCACTTAAGACTTCCCCTCCATGTCCTCTTTGCTTTCAAAACCGAGCTTCATATTGTGCAATTACCGTGACTGGTAACTTTTCCTTTGATGCTGCCAGATCTGCCTCATCTCCTCTCGTCAGTGAGCACCATTACATCGTCTCGTGTTGTGGAGCTTGTGATTGTGGCAAAGACAAAGAATCCTACAGTTGCGAATAAATGTGGATTAAATGCTCTAATTGTGAGATGCAACGGTTGAAACTTCAGCACAGCATTTGTTCATATGTAAGATGGATGGGGACTGATCATAAATTGTGAATTATACAGAAACAGAGGCCCCCTTTGTGGCTGGGACCCTCAGCTCGGATGGTGTGTATGCAACAAGCTGACGAGCTGCTCTGACCTGTGGCACCTGCGACCTCTGGTTAAACACCGGCCAGAGGACATTCCTGTCCTCCTCCGGTCGAATAACCCTGCGAAAGGGAAGCGGGCCTGCCAAGTGCTGGAGGGGAGCGAGAGCGCCTATTAGCTGTTCTCTCCCAGCGTATTGGCATCTGGAGAGAGAGGAGCGTGAACGGGAACAAACACTTTGTCCTCATCGGCAAAAACCCAGAGAACCACGGCCAGATCACAAGACGCCTGGAGGACACAGGCCCGGAGGAGTTTGTGTCTTGAAAAGTACAGCGTCAACATGACGAGTGTGAGAAAGCAAGGGAGGGCACATGTTACAGCAAGGGGCGAACAACCTGGAGCCTGGTTGAAACGAGGTGAACGTACCTATAATATATCAGATTGACCCACGATTTATGGGCGATAACTGAACTTCACCACATCCACTCCACCGCAGCTCACTGTAGCAGCCTTGTTTACACCCGTCCCGCTGCTTAAAGCTTAATGGAGCAGCTGTGTGAGGATTCAATAAACAAGTCATGTGTCACATGAGATTCGTGCGCTTCCACGAATAAGCAACGTATATTTAGCCGCTGCTCATCCTGGATAGCGAGAGGGGTGTTGTTGAAAATCGTTCGTTAGAAGAGGGACCAGTCATGTTCTGTAAAGGAAGACGAACCTGTTGGCTCCTTAACAATAAACTTTGCAGAATCAGTGTTCTGATTTTTCTTCATGCTTTGCTTTGGTACTTTTACAAGACCACATTTAATGAAGTGTAAAACAAGAACGCTGTATTTTATTGTTTTACATATTTATCGTTAATGTTGATTAATGTCATTGACACATGCAAATGCTACAACGAGGGCGTAAATCATTTGTGTGATGTGAAACACAAATCAGAAAAAGGCTTTGAACTGTCACAGTTACATCTATTATCTGTTTTTATTGGCAGTTTAGCGCAGCTCAGAATTGATCTAATCGTTTACGTCAGTGAAACAATCAAGCTCCTACGATCTGATTCCGAGAAAGCTCTCCCCCTAATTACTTTAAAACAATATTTATCAAGCAGGCTGCCATTACCAGACCACAGGCCTCAACAAGTTCACAACTATTCACATCTGACAGCTTGTTGAAGTATGTCCTCCGGGGCAGACTCGGTGTCACAGTGTTACTGTTTGAAAGAGGTGGGTCCCCACAGGGATGCAGATGCTTGTGGTTGCAGTTCATTTAAGTTGACTCCCATGTTACACACGTGAGTTTTACCTATAGAAGGCAAACACAAGATCGTTGCTAGGTAAATATTCAGATTCCAAGAATCCTCTACAGGCCCGGTTATGTAAGGTTAGTGTTGAAAGCACAATTGGAAATAGGAAGTGGAAAGATAAACCATACTTGATTTAATGTGGACAAAATATTGGTACCTTTTAATAAAGGTTTTATAAGCTATAACTAATGATAATGTGTTAATAAACCATTTAGAAATACTTTGTTGATCATTTATAAGCCATTAATATAAGAAATACAAACATCTGTAAATGTTAGGTATCCAGAGTAAAGGTTCTTGGGGTTTCTCACTTTCTAATGAAACATCAAATCTAAATTACAATAATAATAGTAAGTGAGGTTTATTTATGTGGCACTTTTCAAAACAAAGTTAGAAATTGATTTCCGTAACATAATTATAAAAATCAACTAATAATTTTTACAAAATCAACCTATTATTTAATCAAAAGAAGCTTATAAACCTGTTATAGTTTTTTTTGATAGAGACAAAGACTGTGTTGTGATGGAGTAAACATCACTGACCACCTGGCAACCTGAAAGTTGGTCCCATCAGATGCGTAATATTCCCAAATTATTCATCATTAACGAAGCAATTACCTTTTGATTTCATATTTTCCCATCCTCATCAAAATTCCTTGAAATGAATCATTGTTTTCTCGTGAATCCCAGGAAGAGTTTGAAATTCATCTTTTTTGCCCTGTGGATACCAACGTCCAGATGCAAGAATCTCCACACATCTGCTTCTCCGGGCAACATGCTAAGCGTTGTCGGGAACTGCCGGAGATGTGACCTCAAGAGTGTTAGAGCAAAGCCTTTTGAAATTGTCATGACCTCAGGCTCAGCAGCAGCAGAGAAGTCGCTTTCATCTCCATGCTGCTCGGCCTTTTTTTAATATAAACTCATGTGACGTTAAAGCTGATAAAAAACCCTCAAATATATCTGGATATTCCAAATATCTGGAAAGAATCTCTTCATTCTTTTATTCGCTTCAGAATCAAATAAAGATTTTGTGTTTTGTTTTTTTAATGTCTAAAAAAACTGAAACTGAGATGTTTGGAAACGTGAACCGTGTGTTACTGTAAGTTTGGTATCTGGTGTATTTGTACTCCACTTTCGCGCTGGGCAGCAGCATAGTGTTACAGCGACAAACAGGGATGTGCTATCAAGTGCTACTGGCAACCAGGACCGGATATAGTTTACGAAGTGTCGGTATGCAAGGGGGGAGCTCGTGTCCCAGGGAGGCAACAGCATGAAAGATTTATGAATCCTCGACCCTGCTCGACTCGGCGAGGAGGAATATGAACGTGAGCAGCTCAGAAACCCACACAGCTCTGAAACTTTCTGTTGACTCAGAAAACACATCGACGTGTTTGTTGGTGCGCGCTGCAAAGATGATGGAGCCCCAACAGGTGGAGTCATCACTGTTCACCAATGGTCGATTCATCCTCCCGGGGATTCACATAGCGACTCGGAGCACATTCACACTCCTGACGCCTCCTCCCCTTGCTGCAACGCTCCGACACACACGGCCGGTTCAGAGATGACCAGAGGTTACCCCGAGGAGCAGGCTCTTTTCCCTTACCAACTATGGCCTCAGAGTCCTAACAGCTATTAAAACTCTGAGTTCTTTGGGTTTGTTTAGGAAGCAGGAACTCAGGCCTCTGCTGCACGGTGATCACATGTCCCCGGAGAACAAGATCTATCAAGCACATGAGAGGCTGAGCTTTGCCACAGAGACATCGATATGTGTTTATATTCAGAGGAAAGAGCTCATCTGAATAAGGGTTAAGGTACAAGCACCACTACGAGAATAATGCACACCCAGGATACAAACACACATTCAAAGAGCAGACAAAGAGCAAAATGAGAAAACAAATGCAAACACTGCTGCATAAAAACAAAAGAAGAATGAACATTGATGTCACTTTAAGAGAATCTCAGGAGGATGAAGCCTTTAAAAAAGAAACAAGCTTTCCGCTGTGACCGCTATCTAAGAAAAACATCGAGCAGCAGATTTGGCAAAATATGGGTCATCAGAGTATTATTACTGGCCACTAAAAAACTTTTAACAAACCTGGAGTACACACTTAAAACTCTTACATAAAGAGTCTCTACGCAGAAGGAGCCCAATAAAAGCAGTGACTCAGATTTTACCAGCAGGACACAACTGCATTAAATCTGGAGGATGACTGTTTCCCAGTTTGTGTCCTGCAGAGTTAAGTGCAGCAGTGACACCAGTGGGGATGTAACTGCAGTTTTAATCCACTGCTGATCAATGCATTTTCCAAATATGAGGATATGATATATTTAAATATTTAAAGTTGTGACTTGAAAGAATATTCTGGATGTTTGTTAAGGTTTTAAATGTAAAACAAACAGAGAGTCTGATTACTGTGTTTGAATGAAGCCTGACTAATAATGGCTTATCTGAGCTATCACGTTTAACTTCCTGTAAATCAAAAACCACCTACTCAAGCTTTTATATTATTACTTCAAGGTGAGCAAGTTTATTTTACTTTACTAAAACTACATTAGTCACTTATCTTTGATAGGACTAAAACAGATTTTTAAACTTTAAAAGATCCCTCGTTTCTTTTCTTTCCTGGACCCTCTCCTCCCCTAAAGGTCACAGCCTAATGCAGCCCCCCCACCCCCTGCACAGATTAGGTAAAAGGCAGGGTACAGTAAACAAGCCAAAACATACAGGAAAACACACATTCATGTTCGCCCTCACACCTACAAGCACCTTTGTTTCCAGTAGAAACATACAAACACACCCGACGGCCCCGGGGCCCCTGAGCACAGAGCCACCGCGCTGCCCCAGCTTGCCCCTTCATTATCCAGCCTGAGACGACACTCATTCACTATCAACAGCAGCCAATGCGACACTGTTATCTAGTCCCGGCGCTGAGTGGAAACTGTGCGGTGCAGACAAGTTGTATCTTGCAGCAGCGATCGCAGAATAAACGCACATTTATTACAGTACTAGTTTTACAGGTGACGCAGTGCGGCCTTCCTCTCAGTCAGGACTGTGCAGCGCTAATTAAAAAAAAACTAAACCAAACAAGCAGCCCTCACGTCAAAGTGACGCGTTGCAGTGTGTAAACGCCGACTATCGTCTAGGGGCCACCTTCACATTGGCCGGCTCTGATAAGCTGCCTCTCGCCCCAGCATGGCCCCTACAAGGAAAGAGAGGGTTTGATGTTGGCTACAGTAGAACTGATAGGAAGCCCACAGCTTGTGTTGTGTCACCGAACACTAGCCACATTCAGATAAAGGTTACACAGCCCAGGAACTATATGAGGCCAAGGCTATATAGCTCGAGAGCGGGCGAGCGAGGGAGGGAGGGAGGGAGGGAGGGGCGACAGAAATCCAGGACTTGTGCCAAATCAGATTAATAATTTGTTATTTAGCCTCATAAGTCAAAATACAAACGGTGCAGAGCCGGTAGCAGAACGTTAATAAGGTTCTGCAGATTTAATTCGACCTGCTGTTATTATATGAGCTTTAAACTCGGAGCTCAAGTGTAAACAGTGCAGCTTTTACCCCACGGGCTCACGTTCACCACAGTAATGCTCCCTGCTCTTATTACAGCGGGGGGGGGGTGCAAATCCACCACCACACATCCCCCCTGCCCCTAATATCTGTCCTCAGGTAACTCTGGCTCTTTGAGACTAATGAGCTTTAAACAAACAGGTAAAAGCTGCGACTAACATATAACTCATTCTGATCTGAAAGTCTTCATATCTGACAATTTGTCTTTTGCTGGTGAAACACTGAGATATAAGATGGGTTATTACAATTGAGCGCAAATAGAAAAGCCTTGAATCTGATTGTACAATGAACAGAGAGCCAAAGAGGAGAGTTTAGGACGGAGGTAATGGGCTCACACTTTTTTATTACCAGTCAACATCCTTCCATCTGTATTTTGGACCCTCTATGGGTGAGTTAATGAAGATATACAGCTGGTAACCATGAGTAATAATAGCCCACAAAGTCCAGGAGACAGAGTGTATGTGTTTCAGGGTTCAAATGTTCTCAATTTAAAAATAAAACGTTTGTGACATCAACAGAAACCCGGACCACACACAGAATTCACCACCTTTGACAGCACGGTTTGTCTCAGTCAGCAGAAAACTGTCTCTGCTGGTATTTCTGCATCAAAAGAGCAGCAGGCTAATTGCTTGTGGGTCAGTTATTCTTTTTTATTTTTTATAAATGCACTCAACCGGCCCATGTAAACTCTGATCATGCTGAACACAGGGGGCTGTGGTGAGGCTGGTTACACGGAGCATGATTACAGAGCGTGTGCTGCTTTAAGGTTAAAAACACGAAACACGAGAGGATAAACGTGTGTCCAGAAGAAAAGTGCTGAATTAAATCAAGCGGTGCCCTTTAAAGGGGAGCAGGTCGGCTCAGTGGCGGCAGCTTGTCCTACTTGTTGCACCTTTGTGACCTCAGCAATAAGTTACACTCGCCGGCAGAGTGACAGCGGCTTGTAAACCCTCTGTCACGGCCTGATGAATGGGAGTGGGAGGGAACCAGTGCAATAGCTCATCCATTTTTTATTACCACTGCATTTCCTTCCAAGCTCTGTTGATGATGTGTATATTACACCCAGTCACCTGTGGAGCTTTGGGGGAAGGGCTGCAAGGTACCAGGTTGTAGAAGTTCCACTTTTTTTAGAAACTGCAGTAAGACATGTAGTGAAAGGGATGATCTGCTTTCTGCTTTACTTTTTAAATCACCTGCTCTGTGCAGTAGCAACCAGAGAATGGAGCCCTGGAAACCAGGTGCCAGAAATAAAACTCACTCGACCAGTTTCATCTGTCAATAATTACTTTCCTCCTTGTTTTTATAGCATCACATAAATAATTAACAACCTAAAATGACAGAAACGAGATGCGTCATGCCGTCCATCTTTATTCACAGGCTTTGAAGGCCATTTCTTGATTTAATAAGCGGACATACTAGATATGCTGGGGCTTTTATATCAGTGAGGAGATAGTACAAGTGATTCTAATCATCTTATACTTCAGGTTGATTGCTTTATGACTTTTCTGATGTGTTACAGCCGTGATATGAACATCTGGTTTCATCTGTGAGCAGTGACCTCAGATCGTCTTGGATGAGCCATGGTGTTGCCTGTCACGGAGGAATCTAAATGCATTGTTTACTTATTGTGTTGGAACACAAAGTTCCCCATGACAACGCCCTGACAAACCTGTGCTGAGTTGCAGCCGCTGCCAAGACACACGTGAGAGTCTCTCAGTGGGAGTCGTGACGGATTCAAATGATGATCCGTCCAAGTGGGAATCAGGTGAAAACAGATGTTATCTGAACTTCCTGCAGATTACAGACCCAGGCCCAGTGTGATACATAGTTAAATGAGCTTAGGGCATTTCTACCTGACTTGCAGTGACGCACCTTCAGCTGCTGCTCCATCAACATGACGGGAGTGATCGTGTTTAGCCACCAACAGCCGGCCTTTGTGTTCGTTTCAGTGATCTGGGGGGGGGCGGGGCGATTCTGGGTGAAGACATACCTCCATGGCCGAGTCCTTCTCCTCTGAGGTTAATGTGTCACAACAGTAACCATATCAACAAAGGCCACCTATAAGCTTATTAGGAGCGATTAAGGAGCTTAGCCGGGCTCACGTCTCGAGCGACGAGATGAAATAGCGTGCTCGTTTTCCAGCGTCCTGGTAATAATCTCAGTGTGTTTCCGAAACCACAAAAGCAAGGAGCTTACTTTAAAAGTCAAACCCACCAACAGCGAGGAGCTCCTCCCTGTGTTTGACCCCGAGGCTGTGAGACAGTAAGACTTGTGTGTTGTTACAGTTCAGGTGATGGGACGTCTGTGTCCATCAGAGGCCCGGGACCGAGGGTGTAATCCCTGACTGTCTTTGCTCCGGTGTTTCCTGCAGAGCTGGCATGCGAGACAAAGATTACCCCTTTGCATCTTCTGTTGAGCGAAGGGAGAAGATGCTTTCATCTGCAGCTGTATCTTCAAAAAACAACTTCCATTCTCTTTAAGACGGGCTGAGGAGAATAAAAGCAGCTGTTGCCGGTAGGTGTGTAGTTCCTTGTCGGTGGCACAGGGCTTAATTTGCACACATGCACCTGACACACACACAACCGGCAAATGTTACCGGTGGACGTTAAGCTTAAATCTTTAAATCCTCCTCCTGTGTTATCAAACCATGTCCTGCGAGAGCATGTGGCAGCTGCTACCCAGGCTGCTTGGTGTCTACAGGCCTAACACTGGGGTGGAATAAAAAAAAAGTGCTGACCCCTCTGCACCTTGACAGCAGAGATCCATAACAGTCGGCCTGTTCCACCTCTAGTGTTTACATGTGACCACATGAGCACAAGCTCCCTGCAACACGCTGGATCAAGCCGGCTGAACGTGATCTCCCCCACCAGCTTCAATATCACAGGACGGAAACATTTCAAAGTGTGTAAGGCTCTATTATCACACTCCACTACACCGAGGGGGCTGGGAAACACTCCAAAGAACCCCGGGCCCTCTGTGTCACCGGTTTGATAATGAAAACAGAGATTAGAGGGGATCATGGCAGGAGGAGAGGTTCAGTTGGAGCCGGGCGCTGACAGGAGGATCCGGGATGCCGGGCACGGGCCGGACGCATCCAGACTCAAGGTCAACCGGGGAGAGAGAAGGCAGTAGATTAGCTGCTTCTCATGGAAAGGGAGGAAGGGTTAGGGAGGTGGTGGGAGGGAGGCAGGGGTTAGATAGAGTACCTGGCCTACATGTGTTGATGGGGGAAGAGAGAGGGAGGAATGGTGCAGTGTATGCAGTATCAACAATGCAATGTTTGTGTGATGGACATTAAAGGGACAGGGGAAAAGACTATTTAAGAGTAAACACAAAGTTAGAAAAGTGAAAATATGGAGTCGGTCCATCCTACCTGGAGCTCGCACCACGCCACCTCCACTGTCGTCTCGGTGTCCAGCCCTTTATAGACTGTCTTGAAGGATCCTCTCCCAATCTCTATGTTGAATTTGAGATATCTGCCATCAGGGGAAGTGGCCACCGCTTTGGTCTCCACGTCTTCCTTCTCCTCCTGCTCCGACAGTATCCTTTGCTGCTTATTGTGCAGGTCACTCTCAGAGTCCGAGTTGACCTCCTGGCCCCTGATCCTCTGGACGGGACCCCAGGTGCCGGGCACGAGGGAGCCTGCGTCGGGCTCCTGGCTGCTCGGGGGCGTGATGGTGCTGGTGCCCGGGCTGGAGACCGGGGACAGACACGGTGGAGTGTCGGTTGTCCTCTCCTCCTCTGCTCGGGCCTCGCATAGGGTCGGGATGTTCTCCGCGGACCAGGACAGGGCTTTGGAGAGGACGCCGCTGTATAAAGGCGAATCTATGTCCATGCTGATCTTCTGGAGCCCGTAAGAGTTTCTGCGTGCGCCCAGGCCGTGCGTCCTCCGCACGGCTGGCACCCGGGACAGGCGCTCGTCGGTCATATCCACAGGGAGGCCCGGGAACCCGCGTCCTGCTCTCTCGACCTGCGCGTGTGACATGTTGGCAGGTTCAACGCCGTCTTGGTCTGGAGCCTGGATGTGGAAACGGCACAAGGACAAAAGAGTACAGTTACTCCAAGTGACGCGTTACTTTTCCGTGATGTCAAAGGACTGAGTGGCTTTAAATAAATAAAAGAGCCTGTCACACAACTAAAGAAACAGATTAAACCATAAACTGGCAAACTTCCAACCTTGGACACTTCTGCAAAGTTGTTTTCTTTTCAAAACAAGACGAACAAGAACAACACTCACTCATCCCAGCTGCTGTGTGGAGGAAATAGTTCACACTATTACGCACGAAAACGCATCGTTTCCATCCAATAATCCCCGGTGTCCTCTTGTCTTCACTGAGTCCTCAGCCATAACCTGCTCTGGAAGGACGGAGCTGCCTATATCCACCGAGCAGCGGAGGGCTGTGCGTCCTGTGCGCTCCCAGTGCGCGCTCCCAGCTCCGCCCCGCGCTGCTTGGACGCGCCCACAGCTCCGAACACACAGGGACCCAGCACAACACATCACCGGAGGAGTGTCCGCGAACCAGTTCTCTGGAAACGGCACCGTCATGTTTTTCGCTTGGATTTACTTCTTATGCGTAAATTGATATCCAAAGAAGATCAGGGGGATATCTTTTTAAAAGTCTGAAAACTGGAGGAGTGTTGTGCAAAATGCATAAGAAGTAAAAGGTTGCTTTATTTAATATGAGGATTCTTATATTTATGCATTTGTTTTTCTTAGTATTCATTGGCCGAAAAGGTGCCAGATGACATATTCTACTAATGCAACAGAACATGATGTCTCCTCTTCCTCCTCTAACTGGCCCGACACTGATCAAGACGTCAACTTCTTATATTTCTCAGAATTAAGATGAGTCACTTCTCTCAAATCTCATTTGATTAGCAAATGGATGCTGCAACATGGGGTGGACAGGCCTGCAGGGGGAGCCAGCGAGGAGAGAGCTTCTGCAGAAACAGGACGTCTTTATCACCAGTGACCACACTGGGCCCCACCTGTCCCACACGATCTCACACGTTATCAGACACACACACACACGCACACACACACGTGTCCCTGGAGCTGTGTCACCCCAACAGGCTTGGATCCAGCAGCACATGATGCAAGTGGACTGGGCCTCCGTCACTCACTGTACAGCTGCAGGCAGAAATTAGAGCTTATCTCCGTCAGTGTGGCTGGAATCTGTACGTCTGCACCGTGGGGCCCAGTTCATATATAATGCATCACAAAAAAAACTTAAATACACTTCAGGGACGAAAAGTGTGAAGAGACGTACAGGAAACAAAAAATAGCAAAGAACTAATTTTATTTTCCTACACGATATGAAAAAAGATTACAGAGAGAGGGAGTAACAGGAGTGTCACAGTAGCTACGGCACATTATGACAGGATGACAGCAATCTGTATGTGAAGTCCTCTGTTGTTACACTCAGCTGCGTCGGGCCGGGGTCGGTGGAGCGAGTCTCTGGCCAGTTCCTCTTCTGGAAGCCTTTATTCTCAAAATAAAAAAAGCCCCTCTGGTGTCGTGCTCTGGGATTTCTTTCGAGGTTGGAACAGGAGGAACAACAGCCGAGCAAAGGTCCCGAGCTAATTCTACTGTGTAAATTTATTAACAGGGAAAAATTGCCATAAAACCGGTTTATATTTACTTCTTGTATTTACAATAAAGAGAGTAAAGGTACAGCTGGGGGGAAAAGAGAATTCCCTTAAGTATTCAAACATATCTACGCCCCTGATAGATTAATTGCATGTTTACACGGCAACAAACGTTACCTGTGACAACTTTGAACATGGGGTCAATGCTCTTTTTACCCAAACACTTACATATTGGCTCTCCTTCAATAAGAAAAGGCTATGAATTCTAGGGCGAACCAAAAGGCAACAACATTTACTGTGCCATCATCCTCCAGGCTGGGCACTGAGGTTCACCCTGCGGAGCCATAGTCGGCTAAATATTAAAAATGTGCCTCAAAGGTTCAGTATGAAGGTTCCCCGACAGCGTGAGTGTGATTCCAGCTCCGCTTCAGAAGAATTTGACGCCCTTTCCGTCGTCCATGGTGATGATCTCAGCTTTGCCGTCTGTTTGTAAAGCCTGCAACGAGCGCTGGAGCATCCAGTCCTCAAGACCGTGAAACTCTAGAGGAACAAAGTCAAGCTCTGGTCAGAAGGTGGAATGAAAATAAACAACAACTGTTTAGAACATTGACTGCGTATAAAGATGGAGGACATGACAGATCCCCAGAAGGTAAGCCAACAAGGTGTATCGCCATCTGGTGGCTGGCTGCAGTATAGGTACAGGTTGATATTTACTTACTCAGGGATTAAAATTGAATACAAAATTAATCAACCTGAATAAATGTATTGATGCAGATTGATTTTAGTATTTTAATGGATCCATACCTTCACCCTCTGTATCATCACCGTTGGCCAACTCGTAAAGTGTAAACACAGAGTTGTTCATCCCATTTCTAGAAACCTGAAACATCAAAATAAAGAAAAACCTCAGAGTTACTTCAAACAAATGTCATGAATGAACTAAACCCAGCAGCCTGAGTCTGGATCTCTTTGTCAGGTTCATTCAGGCAGACTTTTCACAACAGTTCCTGCTTTACTGAGACTCCTTTATGAACCAGGCCTCCTGTTAATACCTATTTAATGGAACAACATGTTTACATGCACTGTAGTAAACTGGGAATATGTTTACAAGCAGCGGGTCAGTGACTTTTTCCTCAAACAACATTTCAGAGGCATTATTTACTTATTTTCTTCTCAGCAGTGACACAACACACATTTACTCTATGTTCCATGTATTTATTCTGTAGAAAGCTTGAGCCAGAGTCGTGTTTTAGTCTCTCAGGTCTTAAAATGTTGTGCATATTAGCAACTAAATATCTTAAGTGGCTTTGATAACATCATAAAACTGTTATCTGGATCAACAACGTACACTCGCTTTAAAAAGGACACTTTGCACTTCCTCTTCATCTTTTATCAACTGGACAAATGAACAAAAATGCACAGTTTCACAGACGGAACACGGTGTCTCCTGGTTCCATGACTCACCCACTGGTATATTAACTTGCCCCACTCCTCTGGTCGTCTCCACATGACCAAACACCGGGACTTGTTTTTGTCCAACCACTCCAGGTTACCTGAGGTCAGCCGCAACAATAACACAAGAGGAAAATTCACTCTCAAGAAAGAATTTTCCGCAATGAGACAATGAAGTTAGAGTTATTTTTAGGCTTCAATTGAATAATATGAAAACATGATGCAAACGAGTTGATGTGACCAAAGGAAAAATATCTGGACAGAACAAAATGTACCTTTTTTCCTAAGCTCCTCGAACACAACTTGAATTGTTTCCATTGACAGTTTTCCTGGACTTCAGTTAAGGAAATATATAAAACAAAACATGACTCATGCTCAATGCACTGAGTTTATGAAAACCCTTTTAACACCTGTAAAACTTCAGAGGTTAAATATTTTATATAAACATCAGACACGACCACCTGTACCGTAATGTGTGGCAACCTTAACATCCTCTGGGTGAAGTTTAATTATATATCCAAATAAAATAGGCAGCCTATAAACCTTTGACTCATAGTCCAAATTAAACAATGGAGGTTAAACTGATGAGCGACAACCCAGGATTTGAAAAATGGAGCTTCAGGATTTACACGGCGACGGGTTAGGATACGTTCTATCTTCTTGTTGTTGAACACGGGGGTTTCCTGAGCCTCCATGATGTCCAGGGTGTAGAGCTTGTGATGCCGGCAGTACGACAGAGCCAGGGAGCACCATGCTGCCAGCTGCTTCTGTCTCGTGTCCACATTGGGCTGTAGCCTGCACGCAGAGAGATGAGCAGAAGATATATAAGGCTCATTTTTAAGTGAGCAAGACAAGATTCAATTCAGCTGTAGATCTATTTTGAGTATCCTCTTCCTTCACTTTAATTGTATACATGAGATAATCAGTGATTCAGGAGAAAAGGGGCCAAAGGAGTTTGCACAGTCATCACATACTATCAGTGAGGTTTGAGTGTCACTGGTGTTACGACTGGAACTTGAACACTTATCAGAATAAGACTTATCAACAAGTTGCAGAGTCATTATCATTTTAAAATAGTCACCAGTGTACAGCACAAAACACACAGTTACTACCTGAAGCAAAAGAGTATGTCCCCTTGTGTTTTCTTGTTATGTCAGTGTTAGATTTGTTTTCAGGAATTTCAGCACTGAGGTCTGTAGAGGTGATGTCACAACCAGCTCATTGAATACAACTCACTCACACCTTTAAACTATAAGAGCTCAAAACATTAAATTATATTCTAGTCACTATGTAGTAATAAGTTGGCAGATTATTAGGTACAGCTAGTTAAAAATAATAGATCAGTCCTGCAACAAGATAAGTTGTCATTTTTTGTGCTGTTAAGCTGTAAAGTATGTTACTAAGTCCACCTTCATTGATAGAAATAATTATTTTCTCAGGTACATGCAACATAATTTGCCAAATTCTGGCAAGTAACCCTCACATGTGTCTCTCTGAGGTTTCTACAGTTTCTTCCTCTGTTAATAGGGTTCTTTAGTAGTTTTACTCTTGTTGAGGGTTAAGAACTGATGATGTAACACCTTGGTAAACCCTTTGACACAAATTGTGAATAAGGGCTATACAAATATAATCTAAATGTGTTTAACATCTGTTGGTAAGTGTGCATAACCAACTGAGCATAGTTAGAGAATCTGCACAGATGTAAACACCTGTATCCATCTCAGCTGATCATACACAACTTTGTAAACATGGACTTTTGCTGTGTCTCTCTTGTTTTGTATTGGTTTCCTCCCTTTGCTGTGCTCGGTGGCGTTATGATAATTTCTATATCACAATATATGAAGTGTCTTAATGCGGCTGCAGCTCCACAAGTCCCAGAGTCACAGAAGTGTCTGCTACGCCGGTTCCTGGACGTCTTGTTGTGGCTGACAGCTCGGATCTGACACGGAGCTAACAGCTAGCCACAGCTAAACCTCGCTCCTAACACGATCCCTGAGTTAAATGATGATGTGGATGATGTCACGATGACCTGCTGAGATCACGAGCTCAACGAAACCGACAGAAGTTGCGGGATAAACTTTCTTGTTTTCAAAATCCTCCCGAGTGAGTAGATCCACTTCCGTAGCCGTTTAGCCAGTTAGCCGGCTAACCTGATGCTAGCTCGTAAATCCACACATTTCGACTCGCTAACGTAGAAACAGCGGAAGGTAACAATCGATTTTGTTCGTGGGATTCAAACGAGACTCGGGGAGAAAAGCGAACTCACGTGAAAAACGGTGGGAAATTGTACTGCCAGGGCCACTCGAAGCTCATCGTGCCACCGCTGACAGCTTCCGGAAACACGGCCCCCCTCTCAAATGGCTCCGGACGAAACAACGACACAGGTTCACTGAAGGAATTAAATAAAACACATGTATAAAAACATAAATACAAACATAAATACTTTTAATAATTTTAAGACTCTGTTTTGAACATATATAAAACGATATAGACATTACATAATGATTATGTCTCAATACACATGAGAATTAAAGACTTTAGAAAAGAGATAAACACAAATAAAACTATTTAGACATACAGGAATAAACACAGTTGGAAAAAGGCTTATTAAAATACTGTCTGAGGAACACACTAACATTGTTTCAGTAGAAAGCAGTTTAGGTTTAGTTTATTTTTCAGTCCAGCTTGCTTTACTTATTAAGATTTGACTCATAAAACAAGTGGTCAACGTACATAATATTACAGATTGTCATTGACATCTAAAAACTTCCCCTTGACTAATATAATATAGATATTTGGAGATTTATTACACATAAGAGCATCAGTTAAAGGTTCAGTGTAAAGGATTTGGTGCCATCTAGTGGTAACGGTGCATGTTGCAGCTGAAACCCCATCAGCTGACCCTCCCCTTTAAAACATAAAAGAGATCCTGCGGTGACCTTCAGTTGTCATAGAAACTCTAAGGGTTTAGTTTGTCCAGTTTGGGCTACTGTACAATCAAAATGGCAGCCTCCGTAGAGAGGACCCACTCCTGATGTAAATAGAAAGTATTTAAATATATAGGCTCATTCTAGGGTACAGAACACAACAACTTGTACAATTAAGATGAATCTCAGTAGTGAAAACATCACTAGGATTGTTTTATATTCAATAACTTCCAATAGATCCCTTTCACCTGAACCTTACACCCTGGATCTGAAGGATATTGAATATGTCTGCCTGCATTGTGAGTCACTATATGTCTGTTAATGAAGAAATCTGTTAAATGAAAATGTACTTTTCAACAAGAATAAACACACAACTTAGCTTTTTTACAAAGTTACTTTATTATTCAATAGCTTGTGCATTTCCAACACCTCTCAGCATAAACATACTTTCTATTTCTATTTACAAGACATAAATCTCTGCTAATATCCACTTTACCTTTTCATGGTCAGATTGACTTTACAACCGACTGTCAAAAATACGTCTTACTTATTTATATTTCTATGTTATTGTACAGTTTCTTCAGGTACAGCATGATCCAAAAAACATATTTTACAGTTCAGTGGAAGTATTCTATATAACCATCTAGTTCACATTATTAATATTTATTTTTTATACATTTCTATATTACAATAAAACATATTCATGGGTCAAAACCAAAAAGAAAAAAAAAGCAGTATTGGATTATAATCTCAGTTATTGCAATATGTGATATACTTTAATATCAAATCCAAAACAATATTTAAAAGTCATTAAACTAGAATAAAGATGGAAGCAATCGGTGACAGTTCCTTACAGAGAGAATTGATGCATCTGTTCAGCTGTGACTTGGTTCCTATTTCAGCTGCGAATTAGAAAAATAAAACAAACTAACAAAAAAATAAAATAAACGAGAATGTGATTTGTTTGACTCTCACAGATGTGACCTGGTCCTTCTTCCACCCAACAGACAGGCTCAATAATCTGAGATGGGAAACTGAACCACACCGACACCTGTGCAGGTCAATTTCCTCCAATACTGCCAAACATAGTTCTAACTGTGTGAGCCTCCTATGGAGTAAATCTGGTTACACATGCTTCATATATCCTCAGAAAAGACCATTTGAAAGTCCCTTTACTAGTTTTTACGGTGTTATCTTCATATTCTGAGCAGAGAAAGCTTCGGGAGCCCTTTCACTTATGTTAAAAGATGAGTTTTGTCTTCAGGTGTCGGCACCGAAGCTGTTTACGTGCACTTCAAACCACGTGAGCACATTTAGACGTTTGCCCCCGGAGGCGTGTGACTGCTTTAGCTGGAGTGGAAGATCCGCTCGTATTCGTTCAGAACGAACTCCACGATCTGGTTCTGAAACACCATGTGTATCGCGATGTTGGACGCCTCCATCTCGGGCCGGAGCAGCGTCGGACCGAACACGATGGCCACGTTCTGCACAGACATGCGATTCTCCTCCCAGCACTGAATGACCCTGTGAAACGACAAAGAAATAAAGTGAGGAGCCTTGTTCATGAAACACACAAAGATCAGAAGAGACGATAATAAAGTTTACCTGCGTAAATGACCAAAAAGCATCTCCATGGTGTCGTGGTTTGGAAGGGGAAGGGATCTGACCAGATCACGCATACAAGACACTTTTGCATTATGATCAGGAATTCCTTAAAAAAACAGGATCAATCAGAAATTAATTCATATAATAATTTCCAATTGGAGCACTTTTATACGTAAGGATGTTAAAATGTGCTTACTGATGGCGCTGATGAAGTTTTCAAAGTGGCTGAAGGGGAAAAGCGGCTCTGGAAGCTCTCGGAAAAACAGCTTGAGCGCTCCGGTGATGACGTGAACGTCCTCCCACTGTCCGTCCTCCAGGTCCAGCTCCTCTGTGGGGACAAATCAGGTGCAGGGACCATTACCACACAACAGAGGGCGCTGTTGTCCATTGTGAGATACGTCCATTTCCCATGCATGCACAACCATTAGGTGGATTATCCAGTTTTAATGCACGGGAAGTTGTAAAATGGTTGTTTACCGTGATCCGCCTTGAAGCGCAGTTTCTGGATGACAGCGAGGTTCCCACTCACTCTGTAGAGTCCGTCAATTTCTAAACCTGTGAATAAAAAAACACGTCAGTTCCTCAACTGTTCAACTGTTCATCTGCAAACAGTAAAAACACTTCAGTGGGATCCTGACTTTGATAATAACTCTAATTTCTCACCTCTCTTCTCTACTGCTTTGATACACCTCTCCACAAAACAGGGGACTGTGGATCTCTCCTGTGCACAGAGTGTGGATAGGTGGCAGCCAAACACATTGTCTGAAGGGGATAATAACATAATCACAATTAGATTTATGATCATTATTATTACTATTAGTAGTAGTAACAGTAGTAGTAGTCGTCCTTGTGGTAGAAGTAATACTGTAGTTGTACTTCTAGAGCTCAAAATACTGAATTATCATCTAATTGAAGATATTAATTATCCTTATCGATATAGAAGTTCACACAGAATTAATAGATGATCCGTAGTAGAAGTAATAAATATAAAGCACATATAATATATTCAGTATGATATTTATAACTGAGTATAAGAGCCAAACAAGTATCAGAATTTGATTCTTACTTTCTATTGGTTCCATGCACAGATAAACACTTTGTTTTAACCCTGTTTTTATTATCCCAGTTATGTTTGCTTTGATTAAATTGACACCGATATGTCTCTTCCTGAAAACTGCAGTAACTCTGGGGCTTCATTTTCTCTTTGTACCCGTTTCCACGAGTTTCTATTGGATTATAAAAGCCCCACAGAGAACCACAGTACCTCGGATGTATCCCTTCTCCTTGACAGATTGCAGCGTGGGACGTTTCAAGAGGAACTTCATCAGCTTGGTTCGAACCCTCTTCTGGTCGTTCTCTCCTGCAGAGCTGGATGAGTGTGTGACACTCGGCTTCGAGGCTGGAGACAGAAATAAGACACATTTAAACTGGTTGTAGCCGTGGCTATAAATATCTATAACTAATGTAGTGGATCTAATTAGGTCGAAACAATTACTTCACATTTAAAATCAGACAAAGTTTGTTCCCACAGTGAAGAAGTTCCTCTTACGTCTTCGCTTGTCCAAGGCAGCGCCGCTCGACTTGTCGTCTCGCTCCGTGATCTTGTCGTATAGATTCTCCTCCTCTTCCTCTGAGTGATGGTCCTGGTACTCCTGATGAACACACACATACAGAGAGATCTCTATTCAATATTGTCTCTATTAAAAAAACCTGACATGAACAGGATGTAATCTAGTGCTGCTGCACACAAACACACCACAGACAGCTACACACACACACACAAGTAGGGCATGTGCCTGAGGGTAACCTCAAACTTATTAATATGTATTCTGATCTGTTAAGGAAGCGTGAACGAGTTGACTGCTTTCCTTTTGTCCCCATTAGTCTGAATAGGACACACAGGAATATGAATGGAATATTTCACTAGCAGCTCATGTAAACACTATAATCAAAATAATGTATTATTATTCAGAGCCAGGTCAATAGTCAGAATATTTATGTCCCTGTAAACTAAGTCCCTGATCATTTTCACTTGAACTTACCAGTTGTCGTATGGTGTCCATTAAGACTTTGTGCCAGTCGCTGATGATGCTTTCTGTGTCGTACTGTATCAGAAACTCCACACCGTTCTTTCCTTTTAGCTAAAACAGATAAAATCATATATTAAATGGACAGTTTGTCACATGTTTCATATCTTACAGGCTCTCAGTGAAGTTTCATAGCTCTGTGGTGATTCCATAACTTCTCATTTATGACCAAAGATCATTTAAATTAATGGCTCTTCAGCCAAAGCAGCATTTTGTGTTGTATTGTTGCTTCACAGAAACACTACAGCACATTACAAGTGGTTGGTAAACACTTACTTTTCATGTTCTTATTTACTAATGAGTATTTAATGACACATATTAAGGAGTATAAAGTATTTTAGAAATGTAGTTTCACCATCTTTAAGAACAATGATGATTGGACTTGTTATTCACAGTAGGATCAAGTTAATATCATGTTTTCTGGGGGAACATTCAATAACAAAGCTAAAAATAGACGTGTGTTAATTCCACTTGATAAAAAACACACAATCAAATGCCGCACATTGCATTATGGTCCAAGTCAACAAACGAACACACCTCTAAAACATTCTTTTTGCTGGACTTGTCCTTGGAGGCCCAGCCAATCGTGGCTCCTCGCAGGTCCACCGTGACCTCCGGGACGATCTGATTGGTCTTGCTCTGCACGGAGGGAAAGAACACAGCTGCTCACCAGAAACTGACGGCACCGCATTCCAAGAAACAAGCTGCGCTAAGAACAAAAGCCACGGCCGTCAGCTGATGACCGGAGGGTTGTCTGCTACGTCACTCCTCACAGAGCTGCTACACACAACCTGCATCGACTCCCTCAGGTGTGAAACATGATGTGTAAATAAAATGTATTGAAACTTCAAAATAAAGCGTCAGTGACTCGTTCTGAAGGTAACACGAGCAGGAACATTAAGAATTTCTTATTAATGCAGGACGAGCACTTTCTTCTCAGACTAGTGTTGACGTACCGAGGCCCCAGTCGCCGCAGACTTTGGGTCTTTGTGGAACGTCAGCACTCCTCCGTGGAGAACCGTCCATGTCTGGCCCCAGTTTTTCCTGAAAAGGGGAAAAGACGCATGAGCAAGTCAGGACAAAGCCATAAGAAGCCCTCTGGGGCACAGTCAAACTCAAATACTGAAACTTGAGAACGTAATAATCTCACAAAGAGAGTTTTTTTTCATTTACCTGACTTTCTTGCCGTTCTCACACACTTTTGTTTTGTTGAGAATTCCGGCTTTTTCCAAGTTCTGCACCTGAGAATGTGAAATAAAAACAACATTTAAAAAAAACCTGCTGGATTATGCGTAATTATTCGGCTTACACGTAAACACATATTACATGCTGAAGCTGAATGAGGGACAAACAAAGCTTCGTCAAATAAAGACATGCAGACAGATTGTGTTCAATGTCGTTCTCATCCAGGAGTTTTCCCAAGAGGCTCATTTTGAGAATTATGATGAAAAAGAAGTTGTAGTTTCACAACACAGAAATAGATACAAGATCTAGTCTTGTCAATTTATGTTTAAAGTACAAACACAGCTGTTTACTGCAGTTTTCACATGAATTCATACAGGAGTAAATGTTCAGAACAGTATCTAAGCAAAGACTATAAATATATATTTAATAAAACTATAATCGCATCTACAGGTTTCTTTTAAACGGAGGCTGAAATTAGGTTTTCAACTAGCGCTGAAAGCCTCACCTCACAGATGCTCTTACTTTCAGAAAGTGCAATTCCCACGAGCAGGTGCTTATTTGCGGTTAAAAATTTCCCCAGAAGTTAAATTAGACCCTGGTCCTGTGATGGAAACGTTCCTGCAAAGGTTCCTACTTCCTGGTTAAAGTTCCTCTGGTTGAAACGCAGCTTCAGTGAGTTTACTTCAATGACTGTTTCATATAGCAGGACACAGTGAGCAGGTCCGACTCAAAGTAAACTAGTGTATGAAAGCTGTGGAGATCCGACTGTGACTGGATATGGAATTAAGAATTAAAAACTCATAAAAGACAAGCTTGCACTCTTCTTTAAGTCACAAGGGGGAAAACTCTTTCTTCTGCATTCAGATATGGATCTGAAACTACGGCTCTGACGCTTTGCATTGGACAAATCAACTGAGCATTCTCCAATGTAAGTGTATTTTTAGAAAAAAATTCCCTAATTTTAATATTTTCCATCCACCGCTGCTCAGCAAGAAAAACACGGAAGGGACTTTCAAAACAAAAAGGACAAACAGCACAATCCCAGCAGTGGAAATTCATCTTTACATTGAAGACACGTTGATTTACATGTGATTTGACGCAGGGAATGAGACACAAGAACAACAAATGCTGCCTGTGGTGATGTACAGTCGCCTTTTGCCTCGTCATAGATAGACAGTGTTATCTATGGATCGGCCTCAGGTGAACACTAACCACCCACGTTATAGCGCAGCCACCTGGAGGTCAGATAATAAGGGCTTCTCCAGGGTCTAAACCCAAAAGCCTTAAGAGGAGAGATATACACAACACCGTTATTTTTTCCATCTGGTTCATCTGGAGCAGAATGAGTGTCAGCGGACTGGGTCAGACTGGTGGGGACACTCACGTTATGCTGCGTCTCCGGAGAGTTCCCTGTGCTGGAGCTGTCGCTGCTGTAGTCGGACGTGTTCCTCCTGTGAGTCGGCACGAATCTCTGAGCGAGCGAGAGAGAGAGAGAGAACAGGGAGAGAGAGAGAGAACAGGGAGAGGGAGAGAGAGAGAACAGGGAGAGAACAGGGAGAGATTTATACAGAAAATCAGACCAGAATATCGAAAACGACACAGCGATGATAAGAGAGAGGTTTTAAAAGATATTCCAATATCAAAACATAGGGTTTATGTTCCTTTGAGGGAAAAGTAGCTGAAGATGTCAAAGAAAAATTAGTAATGTAGCCCCTTTTTTATGTGTAATTAAATATATATTTAATAGTGTTTTCAGCGTCTGAACTGAAGATAAAAATTTATATTTGTACATAACGCATATATTTTTTTCTGAGATTATTATTCGTAGTTTCTACAATGTCACAGCTCCCAAAAAGTGAAGCCAAATCATCTTCATCGCCCCCTTGTGGTTGGCTGCAGTGTAGGTAAAACCAAAACATGCCTCCTCCACGTTAGTGAGTGGGACAAGGGTCAAGCTAAACCACACATCAAACTACTTTTCTTTATTAATAATTTTTTATCGCACTGGGAGGAGGTGGAGACGTGAGGTGTGAACCAGCTCCGACCACAACCACATCCAGTTAAACGGATGAGGCAGACCTAATTGCGCGGCATCATTATCCCTCCTCACTAACGCCCTGGTGGCTGAACGGGAAAGAGTCCCTGCAGCCGAGCTCTGGTGGAAAACGCTCCCTGAAGGGTGGAGGCTTCCGCTGAATTCAAGATTAAAGACACAGCTACACACAATACGAAGGGATCTGAACATATTTCTTTTTAAAGCTGTGGAGGGAGATAAACAGCAGCCGTGACCTTAAATTCTACCACTGCTGTGTCCTTGTGTGAGGAATCGAACCCCCTGGCTGTCACTGGTGTGTTGCTAAAATAGGGAACAAGCCCTTGTTTGCATCCAGCTGCTCTCAGGTGTTTGTGTACACATGCAGCTGCTCCTCCCCCCCCCACCCCCCACTCTGTCCTGGAGCTCGTACTGTAAGCAGGAGCAGACCACAGTGAGTTTGACTTGCTAAATAAGGGTTAAAAACCTCGGAGCATCGCTGGATCAACAGAGACTCTCCCTCAGCACTCAATGCGTAAGCCGGCTGACACACCCTGGATGTGTGATGCAGCGCGTGCAGGTACATTCAGGTTTGAAAGTGTGTGTGTGTGTGTGTGTGTGTGTTAATGTACCACTTCATCCTGAGGTGAGCTGAGCTGAGCAGGTCCCATGCTGTGTCTCCAGTTTTTAATGACCGACACGTTTTCCACCTCGACGCCGTTCTCCAACCGAGAGTGACCCGGAGCTGCAGGGGCCTGGAGGGAGCAAAACTCTGTTAGTTCAGTTCAAATACAAACTATTCAAAACTTAATAAACATGACAATAAAAGTTTTAATTTAGACCAGACAAGGGTAAAGAAACATCTATTTTTTCAGATAATATTCTCCAAAAATACAACAGAAGTAGAGGTATGTTTAAAACAGAAATATTTGAATCAACACAAACAAAAGATTTAATTTAAACCACATAAATTAAATTAAAACTGTTTGATAAATGTATATAAAATGTTATTATTACCTCAGGCAGGTTCCACTGAGACCTGGAGCCGTCTCTCAGGTAGTAGTAGGTCTGCCCTCGCTCGTCCACAGACTTGATCCACTGTTGCATAACATACGTTTCTTAGTTAGAAATGGTTCAGTTATGTTCACTAATGTTTTCAAAGAAAGAAAATTGAAGTATTTTACTGCCTAGAAATGAAAATGACGGAAATCCACCATAGCTCAGAACATAAAGATACATTGATCAACATTTGTTAGTATTTTAACATCCTCCTTGTAATTTAGAAAACCTATTAGGAACTCATTCATGTTATCCAGCACTGGGACAAACCTGATCTGGAGACAGGTCACTGGTGAACACCCAGGTCCCGTTGGGTTCCACGTTGAGGTTCCAGCCGCTCGGGGTGCTGCGGTCCAGGGTGGCCCTGGGGATGATGGTCCGGCTCACGTGGCTGAGGGTGTACTCTTTAGGGAGGGTGGGAGGTCCCGTGGCCAGGAGCTCCTCGTAGACCTCTGTTTGTTCAGCAGCTGATGGGTAATCCTCGGGGGGGTAGTCCTCCGCAGGCAGAGGAGGCTGCGGGACGCAAACACGACAATAACGATAATTAAAAACACACACACACACCTGAAGGGAAAGTCACAAAGTAGAGCAGCTCATTGGTTTTATGGTTTGTTCTTTTCGGTCTTGTAACGTGAGAAGTGTCACATTTTGAGATGAAGAATTTCACACCCCTCTTGTACGATGAAATATAAACGATTGTACTCGACAGATTATCTAATTTTTTTTTATGAAATCAAATCTCTCGTAGGAATCTAAAAGCTAATTCCCACAAATCTGATTGAATTATTTCTCTAATCACGCCTCGGGAGTCCTGACCTTCAGACTTCAACTGAAGAGACACAGACACACTGATCTTTGTCCCGCTTCAGTTTTTGTGTTGAATAATGTCGGCTGAATAATTTCCTCCTGTGGCCCTGATGCAGAGCTCAAGGACTTTGCCTTGACATTGATATATAAGTCACAGTATTTTCTTCATGGCCTCAAAGCAGCTCAAGCTCTGAACACGTCATCGAGGAGGAGAAAAGGGGTCAGAGAAGAAAATGAGGGAAATCATTTGAATAATGAAATATTAGGATGTGTAGAGGAACATTTATACATTTCTTGAAAGCCCCTGAAATCCTAAAACACTACTTAAAAATGAGGACAGATATTTCCGTTCTTTTAAAGTAATACTGGGGACAATGTGCCAGGGAGCTGCTCGCTATCCTGATGAAAATGAGTCCTGTCTGCGACGTGGGTGCAGGAGATTTAATTTGATTAAAAGCAGACTGTATTTGCAGCTTTCCCCTGGGTGAAGCTAAAACAGGAGACGGAGAGAGGCTAAGTGGAGCAGCCAGCCCCGTCCTTACCGGCCCCTCCTCGTGAAACCTGTGCACGCTCATGGGCTCCATCAGCGGCGGGTACGGGCTCAGCAGCTCTGGAGGCTCCCAGGACGTCTCCCCGGACATGGCGTTGTAGAAGTAGGGGCGACCACTGGTCTCATCCACCAACTGCTCCCAGTCTGAGGTCCACGCAGGGGGGGAGGAGGTGGACGGAGAGAGGGCAGGGGACTGAGGAGGCGAGGGGTAGCAAGGGTCCTCGGCAGGGAGACGCTCGGGCTCCGTGGGGGAGTCTAGAAAGGGATTGTCCCAGGTGGTTTGCCCCGTGGACGGGTGGTAGTAGTACTCCTGTCCACTCTCCTGGTCAACATGCACCTCCCACCCCTCTGGGTCGAGGTAGGAAGGGGAGTAGGACGAGGGAGCCGAGGGGGGGGACTCAGAGATGCTCTGGCGAAGCTGTGCTACGTTGACGTAGACGGCTGAGCGGAGGCTTTCATTCTCCACCTGTGGAAAGAAAAATTAAGATTTAGAAAATTAAATACATCCTAGAAAACAAGGACTAGAGTGAGGGGTGAAGAGTCCCTATCCTGTCAGTCTTAAATAAAACAAAATTAGCTTTTTTAAAGTTCACAATGTGCTTGAAAAAGAAAAAAACAGTTTCTCGCAAATTAGAAAAAACCTTGAAGAACTTGTCAACCCCGATTTCACGAGCTGCGTCTAAGTATCTGAAGAAGCTTCAGCTCACTGCTCTCACTACAGCTCTTTATAAATCATCCATCCGTGTCTCTCAACCGGCTCAGGAAGTAGCCTGCAGCTAAAATAAAAAATACACAAACCACACAACCCCCACAACAATGATTGTTGCGTCATTCTCACCTCATTTCTCATGCACACACAAAACTTGAATTCTCTTTGTCAGGAAACAATGTCAAAGTTGGTCGGTACTGATGAGTCCTCCCAGAATAGCATGTGCTGATCAGAGGTCTGTTCTGCTCAGATACAGATGAGGAGCAACGATTTAACCAGCAAACCTCAGAGAACACAAGAAAGACTATTTCAGTTTTTCAATGATCTCAAACTACGGTTTAGGTTTCAGAAGCTTGTAAACCTCCAGAGCTCCACATGCTTCAATTCGCTGGGCGATTAAACAATAATAATTCCTACAATATGATTTTAGTCAATAGCAATACAACAAAAGATCCAATGTTTATCGATATTTTTTGCTGACATGGACATTTTTATCTTGTCAGTACTAGTTGTCATCAGTCTGAAGATGACAACTAGTTTGTGTAAAGAGTGTGAAAGAGAACCAGGGTGTGATGACAGGCCGACACTGTCCCCAGCAGCTCCCCTGGAACTGTGATGCAACGACTCAGCGTGACTGAGAGTCACAGCTACACTCGAAATGACCCCGAGGCCAAACTAAAACAAACCAACACTCAGTCATCGTTCCGATTTCGGGAATAACAATAATGAAACTTAGTCATCTTTCTGCTCCTCTCCCCTTCAGAGTCCGGGGATCTACTGACCTGGAGACATGTGACGCTGTCATGACGATACAGCGTCTGTCTCTTTCAGACTGAACCTCGGGTCACGCAGCTATTTACCTGAAACTGTCTGTGCTGTCTGTGCTGCGTGTTCATCACTGTGATCAATGCACAGAGCGATCTGGAAGAAACAGGTCAGTAGTGGACTTACACCAAAACCCATTCGGTCTAGTGTTCTTTACCTAAGTGCAGCTTTTATGCATCATAGTTCTACATATTACGACATGTGAAGTTACATCTTACTTTGCAAATCGTGTGACAAATTGTATTGTTTACACTGCAGAAATCTGTTTTCTCACACGCATGTAAATTTAGCCAGTAACTGAGATCTGGAAGTTTTCTTTTCCTGCTTAACGAAGAAATACCTGACGAAGTGATTTCCGAAGAAAAACCTTTGAGTCACGCTTCCCTAGAAAAAAGTCTAGACGAACCACTCTTCCTTTTTCTTTCCTGAGTCAGGCTTCTTTTCTGGAGCATTTTAGATTAATTAAACTGGTAGAAGACACATTTTTCTTGCAGATTTGTCACTTGTTGGACAAAGTGTTATATATTGAAATGTCTTCAATCGGCCTCATAGGGAACATGTCATGTAAATACAGGAATTGAACCTGTTAAAGAAGAAATTCAACATTGTTATGTGCAGCTCTTTACTTGAATAAATGACCTGAATACTTTTTATTGGGTCGAAATGAAACTTTAAAAAAACAAAGCGAGGAGATGAGAGCATTTCTTCATCATCAGCCGTGTGATTTTTGTGTATTCATTGTTATCACTTTGCTTCATTATTGATCTCAATCTAACCCTGAGCTGATCAATAGAGATAACCAGACAACTGACCCCGAAACAGATTGATTCCAATCGGCGCTGCACAGAAACACAGAGAGGAAATGAAAGCGCGGCCTCATCGATCTCTGACCCAGCGACTCTGGAATGTCCCCGTCCTCTGGAACAAACCTTTTAAAACAACCGCAGGCAATGAAAGGAAAACTACTCTCACTGTATTCATGAACAAGCAGATTCATATCAATAAACACTGTGACACAGATAGGCATCACTTTCAAGGAAACATTACAACTAGTACCAACTTTCAATTTGAGTCAGTCCAAGTGCAATGACTCAATCAGTTTGTAGTATTTGAGGAGCCTCTTTATGGTACTTTATTTAACTCCAATGCTTTTCAGGAGAACATGCTGTATCTAGTGTTAAACTACATTTATCTGACAGCTAATTCTAATTGTTACATAAAAACATGATTATAATCTTATAAGATTTGAGAGGAAGCCAGTTTTCAGCCTTTTGGGCTTGTGATCCCTCAGATCCCTCAGATCCCTCAGATCCCTCGGATCCCTTGGATCCCTTACAGATCTGAGCATCATTCAGACTGTGGTAGGAGCCTGAACCCTTGGATAGAAACAAGGACATGCCATATATGGCTGTAGATTAAGTGTTGCTAACATGCTGATCCATCAGTAACAACCTAATAATGTGATTTACAATCAGTCACAAGGTTCATTTCTATCAAAGAGTACTTTCACTTTTGATCTGTTTTGTACATTTTCCTGATAATTGTGCTTAGTTATGGATTTAAATGCAGAAGTTAGGCATATAGTATTTCTAGAGTAATGTGGGAACTGAATATTAGTTTAGTTTCTCTGCAGTGAAAAGGTGAAAACCAAGAGTTTTCTGCCCAAAAGCAACAATAACATAAAACACGGCTGATATCAAGAGGACATTCGGTTTGTTTCTGGATGAAAAGCATTTCAAAAACCTTATTTCAGATCTAAAGACTCGCTCGTATCCACAGTTGGTGACTGAAGTTCTCTCTGTCGACAAAGAAATCTGTCGAATTCAGAACTTAACCCCAAAAAATATGGTTCTTTGATACTGCAACTAAAAAAAAGGTAAAAGAACAGCGTCTGAGCGTCTGAACAACAGCTGCCAGCGCTGTCGCTTCTCTAGGAACAAGTGCAGATGTGAGTGTTTAGACAAAAGCCGGAAGGGAGATTGTCATCAACACAACAGAAAATACTCCGACCACAGAGAGTGACACTTTGTTCTGTAGAAACAAACTCTGCCTCGATCGCCACCTACCTGAGGACCCACCGGCAGCGTCAGGCCCGGCTTGGCCCGGTGACTCGACCAAACCCTGGAGTACATGTCCACCATGTTTATATGGTTCTACTGCAAAGGAGCCATTCGTCCAAAAAGTGCAAAACAAGGAACTCAACCCGACTCGAGCCGGCGACCACGCTACACCAGCTTGTGATGGGAGAGAGAGACGCGAGGCACACCCTCAAACACACATCCTCCCCTGGCTGCAGCCGTGACAGTTGCAGTGCAGACAGAAAAAGAGAACTGCGTTACAATAGCAGCAGGAAGGGACTGAGTGTGTGAGGACTGGGTGAGGGGTGTGTGTGTCTGTGTGTGTCTGTGTGTGTGTCTACGCATGAGCTGCCTCACACAGGATGGAGGGCTAGAGGGTAACTGTTTGTGTGTGTGTGTGTGTGTGTGTGTGTGTGTGGACAGAACCAATGAAAACAAGAGGAGGTCTAGATAAATGGAGCAACCTAAACTTCACAGGTCACATCAACCTACTTCCTGCCTGTGTGCCCATATGATCAAAAAGGAAATGACAGCAATGGAAACACATCTTTTACACCACGCCTGACTTTTAGTTTTAATAACAAAACAACAAAAAACAAGCTACAGAGCAGGAAAGCGTTTTAAAATGTCTCTTCTCCTCGTGTGCAGCATCTTCTCTAACATGCACAGTGATCTTCTGGTAAGTCACTGTGCCAATGATTCTTGAACAAAGGGGGAAGCAATCATTTCTCAAGATGAAACGGGAGAGGTGCTTTTGAAAAATATGTCACGTTGGCCCTGAAACAGGAAGTTTAATTGTTCAATCAACACTTCCCTCAACAGGAGACACTATTAGCCCGTCTGCAGACAGCGGACGCAGCATCATGTGGCTGAGCCCCTCCAGGTTTCTAGGTTGGGGTTGATCTGTAGGGGGGTCGGTGGGTAACTGGAACAACTTATCACTTTCACAGCTAAAGAGGAAAACGGTTGAAAATGTAATATCACGATCATGGTGACCATATTATCACCGTTGTCAGTATCATCGCAGTTTTGGTATTATGTCCTGACAGTGTTCAAACAGTACTGATAAACACACTAACACTAACAGTAAAAGGAAGAAGTTTAAGTTAATTAGGAACCTTTGTAAAGTGAAAACTTCCTCTAATGCAGGATTAAATGAACAAAAACGGAATTAGGTAAATTTAAATGTGCAAAGTTGTGCATATCGTTTTTCCTGGTTTGTATAAGTCATTCCAGAATATCACGATAATACTGAAGGCTTCTTGTTTCATCTCAACTCAGTGTGAGCGTCTGTCCTGAAGTTTTCATCATCTACAGTCGAGTTTCTCTCTGTTTGCAGACAGCAGATGCTGGCAGCTGCTAATGGCCAGAGAACCAGCATCTCCCCTGTTGTCGCTGCCCAACGCTGCTTCTAAAAGGTTTTTACTGCACATAGCAAATCTACGTTGTCTTGGAGACTGGCTAACTGTGGTTGATGGTGCACCATTATACTGGTAAACGTTTCATCATTACAAACAGGTACGCTTGTCAATACCTTTGTATTTTCCAGTTTCAGGGTTTCTGCAGAAGTTAAATATAAAAATGTTTTAACACCATAACGAATGCAGCTTAAGACCGATGACAAGCACAACTGATATGAAAGTATATCTTCACTTTTTAATCACACTTTTCCATCACTATAGAAAAGGAGAAGTAGCTGAGTACACAATGACTCGTGAAACTCGAATTTATCTCTCAAACTGTAAACGACAGTAGATTTCAATAGTTTTTGCCTCAGACAATAAAGTGTAACGCTAATTCTGATCGGGTAATGCAGTTTCCACCATCAGCTCCTAGACCAAGCTAAATGACCTGTAGACCTGGTTCACACTATTTCAATGTGTTACAGTCTGTATAAGAATGGCTGCAGTGGAAACATTTTGCATTTTTTCCCATTAACAGAAGACAGGAGATCATTTGTTATTCAAATGTGTCTTTGAAAAAAAAACTTGACAATACTGATGTTTTCAGAGATATGCAGGTGAAGGACAAAGGAAAAGTTTAGTCTGCAATGAGAAACTGTATTTAGCTTCTTCCTCTAACTGTTATTAACAACATTTAACCTTTTCAAACATGATCTGTAGAGAAAATCCTGCAGAGCGGAGCGGGCGACTCTCTGGCCTCAGCAATGCATGAAGCAGCAGTCTGCCTGATTACTTAACCACATTAGCACTCATCCAATCAGACAATGGAGCTCCAAATTGGGGCCCAAATCACGCCACAAAGCACACAGTCCGGCTATTGAATGGATGTGGCTCCGCCCCCTCTTACATCACACTCTCCGTGGCCCAGAATCCAGGAGACCTCCACAAACACTCGATGCAGAATCCATCTGACTATCATGATCTTTATCTTTAGAACTTCAGGCCAGGTCTGCACGAAACCACACTCTGAATCTGCAACTTTCTTCCCACTCTTATTTTGTAGGTGAGATGTTTTGTGTGTAGGAGGGGAACTCGGAGGAAACTGGAAACCAGCCGATCGAAATGGAAACCCCTCAGCTCTGAAGAGATTTGACACTGAAGTTTCAGGTGCAAATATCAAAACAGAGCATGAAAACAAACTGCAGAACAGACTGTGCATGAGGAACCCACTTCCCTGTATCTGTTCTCAGACTGTGTACACTCTGTTTACACTGTTTTTATTCCATCTATAGTTTTTATATTTTACTTATTACTTTACTGATGTCTATTTTTGAATGTCAATTTCCCCGTTGTGGGACTAATAAAGGATTATCTTATCTTATCTCACACTTTGGGACTGCCCTTGTGGGAACCAGCTGCTCCACACTGTGCTGACTGTAGGATTTTCTGATTGTTAGGATCACTATAATCAAGCGTCGCATGGAAACGCAACAAAAACATATTACGAATAGTCATGACACAAAAGACATTCCTGCTCCTGTGACTCATGCAGCTCTTCACAAACCAGCTGAGGATTCCTGCTTTCTGTCGCCTCGTGGCTCAGGATGACACCGAGCGCTGCTTCACTGAGCTCAACCCAATAATCATATTGATAAGAAATGATTTCAGAAACTCAAACCTCTGCGTTGGGCCCAGTTTGACCTCTCATGTATGACTGACACATTCAAGTTACAGAGGAAACCTTCTGAGAAATATGAAAGTGTTACTTCTCAAAAACTTGCTACTGTGTTTTTTATTGTCGACAAATATTTTGGGAAAACTTAATCTTAATTCACTATATAGATGCAGATTTTGATTTGGGTCAGCACCAAATATTAGTCCCATTAATGTGCAGGATTTTATTCATGAGGATCCATTTATTATTGTCTGAGAAATCAAGGAAAATGTTGAATTGTCCGCCCCCTGATCCAGATCCACATGAAAGTAGAGAGTTCTCCGGTCAACAAAACGTCATGGCATATCCTCAAAATGATTAGATTGCAGGTAAATAGGTGTTAACTTCCCAGCTGCCGTCTCTGTGACGTAACTGTAAAGGTCGTATATATATTTATGAGAAGTACAAACTGGGGCCGGGCTTGTCGAACCCTCCATCACAGTTACATCCTGTGTGAGAAGCTTTAGGAACATACAGTTCAAACCAGAGTGTCACTCAGTGGAGAACATACCTCCGCCAGGGCCCAGAGATAAACTCAATCAGGTGCACCAAGGTTCACACACTCACAGGTTCCCTAAATGTGTCTTATCATCAAGATCCATGAGTTTAAAATGTCAGATCAAACTTTGCTAAAGAAAGTGACCCTCACACCGAATCCCTCCAAGTTTCATGATAACAAACCGACAAATAAACAGCTGTTAGAACACAACCTTTTTCGGTGGAGGTGAATAAACACACACTTGTAATACTGACCCTGACACAAGACGTCCTGACTCAACTGGTTAAATAAACACAACAACAACACTGAGAGTTAAAGGGCCTGACCAGGAGCAAGCAGGAAGCGAAGGCTCCGTGCACCTGTTCTCGACGTACACATATTCTGTCAGGTAGGCATGCACACACAGAACACACACACTCACACGACCTGTTGGAGCAGTTTGCTGGCATTCAATGTTTTTTTTTCAGCTCAACAGAGCAGCAATAATTACCGCTCTGTCGTCGTGGAGGAGCTCAGGGTGGAAGCTGCTGCCGTTCCTCCGGGCTGAGCTCCGGAATGATTTTCAAGACAGAAAAGTGATCGAGTGTTCAGGTGGAAAACGCAGAATCATCACCGTCAGGACTCGGATGTTTACAAGAGGGCAAGAGGCAAAGTTTCTTAGTACTTGCCAAAGATCAATGGGACGTTGGACCCGTCACAATAAAAAGCTTGACGACAAGTGATAAAAAATAAATCAATATCCATCATGAGTTCTTCAAAAAAGAGCCGTGACACACTGGGGCAACACAACAACTACGATAGAGACGACACAATAAGATACACAACACGAAACAGACTCAAATATTTACATATTTTTACCTTCATGTCAATTGAATCAATGAAATCGTATCAGTCACAATAGGCTGTGACCTCTGACCTTAACCCTCTGCAAGAGTGACGATAATCTAACAAATACACCTTAAATTGTACAGTTACAGTAGAACAACCACTGGATTATTAATCCCACCTGGACCTGTCATCCATTGATCTGCCCTCAGAGATTCACAGAGCAGCCGACACGACCCCTCGATGTGACCCGACCCACATGTGGGCCAATTACACGTCCTGCACATTACATGTGAACTCAGGCAGGGAAGGGGACACTGGTGGCTCCACAGCAAGGCATGCTGGGAGCCAGGCCAGGACCCCCACCACAAAGCCCTCTCCCTCCTCCTCCTCCTCCCATCACCATGGAGATGGCCCTCCATTGTGGCCTAAGAATTACAGCACTTGAGGGGTCCTGGCACGTCTGAGGTCACAAACACACGTTTCAAGCCGCAAATGCAGGAAACTCATGAGAGTGCAGGCGAAGCAGCAAACTTGAATATGTCAAACACACGCAAACACACAATCAGCCGATACACACACACCAGGAGAACAATCCAAAGTTTAGAAGTGAACAGAAGAATCTCATCCAGCTCTCCCTGACGCATGGCTGACGCGCTCCCTCCTGCAACAGGTGCAAAGACACCGACTCTCCCCAGACTCACCGGAACCGGAGCTTCCTGTCGCGCGTGCTCAACAAACTACATCCAGCAGGACCAGGAGGCTACAGGTCGGGTTCTCATGTGGAGGGTTCCATGGTTCCCCTGCGCTGAGGTGGATCAGGACTCCCAGGACCGACACCGGTGTTTGGTTGGGGGGGGGGAACCAGGTAGAGCCAGCTGGAGGTTTTGGGAGTGGCCGCCTCCCTGCTGGTTAACTCCTTCCTCTCCGCAGCCTCGAGCCAACACAACCTGTTCCTGGAACCTGTTCTGACTGAGCTCCGCTTCCCTCTGGGCCTGACGATGAACCTGCAGCTCCTCCTTCTCCAAGTTCAGCCTCAGCGCAGTTCAACCAGGAGTTCAACCCGAAAACCTCGAGCTGGCTCTTTGGAGCAGCAGAAACTTTCACTTTTTCTACTGGTGTTGAAAACCAGCACCTCGCCTCTCCTCGCCCAGTGAGAGGACAGTGAGTGGGGGGGACAGGGGACCATTCATATGCTGATGAGCTGGCACAGATACCGTGAACCCGACCACTGAGGTATTTCACTGGGGAAAGTCTCAGAATCAACATGAGGTTCCACAGCCACAAGATTCAGCTACTGTTCACATGTTATGAATTATGATGATTAAAAACAATAATACATAAAATAAAATATTATAGGTAAATCAAATGAATCGCAAGAATAGTAGCCTTTTTATATAAGGAATAATTCGAAACCTTTTTTTTACATGATTAAAATGCTTAGAATATAAAATCTGAAATATAAATAAATATGTAGGACGAGTCTTTCTTACACTATTTAGCCGACACAGATAAAAAGAACCCAACTTTTACACTCAGGGATTATTAAATTTGTGATTGTATATAAAAGTGGACGTAGACTCAGGAAAGTGAAGCCAATCTGGAAGTGTCTGAATCCTGTATTCTCTCGAATGGCCAGCAGAGGGCGACTCCTCTAGTTGTTTCTACAGCAGCCTGTGAGAAAATGCTTCTACTTCTCACTTGGTTTGAAACGTCAGTAAGCATTTTTCCTATGGATTTTAATCAGACTAATAAACAATAATACACTGAAGGTATTTAATCAGCATTGCAGAAACCTAAGCTCTATCTTTTATATCAAGATTTTAAAAACTGCTTTAAGCCTGAACATGATCTTTAGTGGAGTCTTTGTGTGTTGCAGATTGTTTTCTGCAGCTTTGTCTCAGGACTCTTTTGGGGCAACATGAAGCCAACTCTCTGTTACCTCCATGAATCAGAGCCAGCGTGAGCTCCCGTTGCTCCTCTGCCCTGCAGGCTCGTCTTTCCAGGACAAAGACTCTGTTCTGCTCGGTGTTTTTTTTAGTTAACAAACAGCCCATTTAACACCAGGGTTTCATCATGTCTCCAAAAACTCAAGTTCAAGTACTCTAGTACTGAACTTAAGTACCACGAGGAGGTACTATGAGTTCTACTTTTAGACAGAAAACCTGTAATTAGTGTGTATATTGACATCTTATAAATGATTAAACCAAAAAATACGCTCAGTTACATGATAAAACAACATTTGGACTCAGGTGTTTACAGGTGTATTTATACTACGATCAGCTGAGATCTGTTAACTACACACCAGTAATCCCCAACTGATCATGTGACCTTATACTACAATGATAGCTCGGATTATATCATATCAAATTCTTGTGAATGAATTCTACGGCTATTTAATGTTTGTAACTTAGTTAAATTAATTTGTCAAATGTGTATTTTGACGTTTAATGGTCTTTTCTGTTGATCAGTATCAAGAAGCCTGAATGATGACAACTTGTTTAAATGTGTGTACTGTGGCACACAAAATAACAGACCTCTACAGTGTTATGTTATAAAACAGCGCCCTCTGTTGGCTGTGACATCACAATGACACATCTCCACCTATGAATGAAAACAGGGACAGATTCGTGAGGGATGATGAATGAAATCCTCACCTGCTCAGTGAGAGGCGCCTCGGGGGCCGTGGGACTCAGACTCTGCTGCTCTGAGGTCGAAAGGTCACTGGAAGCCAGAGGATCAGAGAGTGAGTCCAGCTCTGGGTCCAGCTCTGGGAACAGCTCTGGGTACAGCTCTGGTATGGTGTTGTATATGTTTGAAGGAGGGGGTGAAGGGAAGGAGACGTCCTCATCATCCTCAAACACCTTTTCGTCTCCGTCCTCCTGCCGGGGGCTTGGTGGTTCTGGTGGCTCTGGTAGCTCTGGTAGCTCTGGTGACTCTGGTGGAGGAGGAGGTTCTGGAAGCAGCTGCAGGCCATCGGTTTGCAGAGGAGCTGAGGTAGATGAGAAGCTTCCTGCCGAGACCTGCTTCTGTAGATTATCCGGTGTGGGTGCAAAGCTGCCTGTGAGTCCTGCGTGAGGCGTCTTCACCTCTGGTAAACTCTCACAGAAACCAAACGTAGAGAAGCGGTACGTCTCTCTTGAGGCATCTCGAGCCGGGACACGAATCACCGGTGTGTCTTTGCACAGGGTCATATCCGGGGTCACACACTCCACCACGTACTGTGCAGGGACGAAGAAAGGGCTGGAGTTCGGATCCCTGCGGACGTGCCACCAGTGCTGGTTGGTCTTGGACACCAGGATGTAGCTCTCGTTAGGCTTGATGGACACGAGGCGGCCGCTCTTCGCCGTGTACTCAAACTCGTACTGCACCGACACAAGCCCCATGCTCCGGTGTGGCCTCGGAGTCAACGGGCAAACATCACAGAGCTGCGGATAACTGAGGAAGATGGAGCGGGTTTCAATTACAGATGTCCGTTAGTGTTATTATCTATAGAGAAATATCACCAATAGATAAACCCCCACACCAAACAGCTGTTTTGTGTCTTTTTTTATCTTTTTCAGAATCAGAATCAGAATCAGAATTCTTTTTATTGCCATGTATATTTGCACATACAGGAAATTGCCTTGGTGTGATTGGTGCACTTTACAAACAACAATATAAAAACAACAACATAAAAGACAACAATATCGAACAATATAAACAACATCGAACAATATAAACAACAATATAAAAAACAAAATAACAATATATAGTCATTTTCAGTCTCATTGTGCGACTCTTTGTAGACGTTTAATATCTCCTTGTTGTAGTTGTGCTTTTTTGTTTGTTCCTTTGAATTAATTCTTGTAACATTTTGTGTCTGTTTGTGTTAATTTAGTTTTTCTTTGTTTTAGTGTCAGATAACTTTGTTTTGGGGTTTATCTCTTTGTAGCCATTTAGTGTCTCTTTGATACTTTGTATCTTTTCTATCTTCTTGATGTTGTTGTTTTGTGTCTTAGCAGTCGGTGGATTGGCTGTGGAACAATATGTGCCACAGCAGCAGTGTCAATGTGGGTCTGGGTGGACTCAGTAATCCTTGTTTGTCTAACGGTGGATGCAGTTGCAGATATGAACTTGATGATTTTTATATCTGTGCACAGGAATGTGACAGGAAGCTGCTTCCATTTGCTGCAGAGCCGCTTCAGCCTAAACATACAGACCATTTGAGCAGCAACCTGAAAACTGCTGCTCTGCCACAAAACAGGAAGTCTGCACCAACCTCAGCTCAGTGTCAGTCCCACATCACTTTGCAATCATAGTTTGCCTTATCGGGCTTTATTTCACCCATAAAGCTCTCAGCACTTTTACTGTTATAAAGAACAAACACTACAATAAAACCTCAGGACGCTTCGGTTATCAGCTGAATCACATGCAAGAGACACCATTTTGTGTTTTTGTTACAGCCATATTATTAAATCTTAATATTTGAATTTCATTTTTGGGTCAACTGTCACATGTTGAAACTGTGTGTACATTGTCAAATTCAAAGGAAATGCTAAATAAGATAAGATATGGAAAATAGAACATTAACCAACATGGGATAAGTAACTGTGTTAAAGTTAAATTAACACAAAATGTAATTGTAAATTTGGTAAATCACAATCATATATAACTAAAGGTCAGTGTAACAACAAATAACTTCCTGTAATTTCCCATCACATGTAATAATAATTCGTCTACTCGCCTTATTCCAAGATGTCCCGGTAACAGTTGTGTGTCTGCAGAGCTGGAGTCGCACAAGCTGCTGCTTCACTGTAAACGTTGTGTTCGCCTGCTCCTTGCTCTCATTTCCTGTTCTGTGTGAGTGCACCTCGACTCAGAGAAGCAACCGGTGACTGATCACAGCCCTGAAGCCACATGAAATGGGAAGTCTGACTTTGTATTTTTGAATTCTGTTTGTGGCAACTCATGGACGGACGCCCGACTGGAATGAGCGCCAAGAACATGACTCATTGTGCTGTCACAGCAAAGAAATACAGAAAAATAATTGTTTACAATATATATTTTTTAATTTGTTGCATTGTTTATGTTTATTTTAGGCAGATGATCAGCATAAAAAAACTACAGTGCTACTCAGTAAAGTGCATAACTCTGCCAACCCCAGTCAGTTCCCTTGTGAAACCACATTTAAATTCACTAGAACCAGATTTTTATTTAGATTTCTCATCAGTATCACTCCACTGAACACGCCTGATTTTTTTTTCATCATGGTTCGTGAATTATTCTCTTAAAAAACAACAAAGATGTCACAATGTTAAAGAAACTTATCCAGAATTCATCCTTTCACCAAGTTTCTGGTCAAACAGGTCAAACAATCAAACTAATGCCAGAGAAAACACAACCTCTCTGGTGGAGGATATTAAACCATCTAACTTTATCCTCATCAGATTCACTGGATGCTTTAAAATTAAATCAAATCAAAATTTGTTTGTTTCTTTTTGTGCATTGCAGTTACAGACTTTGATCCATAGAGGGTGCTCCTGCCTCCCTTCAAGCCTCCTGGTCAACTTGTGAACTTTAACACTGTGAGATGGTTTTCAACATATTTTCTTTATTTAGGCCAAAGTTCTAAAGTTGTACATGCTAATAAAACTTCATGACATTTCCATGAATAACTCACATTTTCCATTCAGTTTCTGTATTTGTCATTTATTTTAAACGCTTTTGATGAGTTTCTTTATTTATAGGCTATTGGGTTCTTTGAGGAATACATACAAGTTGTACATATTAATATGACTAAATCATAACAATTTTTTTTAATGAGTAAAATTGAGCGTGTCCCAGACGATCAAATTCAGGTTATCGCACAATCAAAGCTAATATCTCCACTCTTTCTTCTGATGTAATCGGAAAACAACAGAGACGTAGAATGTATTGAATCTATTTTCAGGAATTCAGCCACAAAGTTTGTTTCCTTGATTTAATTTATTAATTTAAGATAGATTAGATAGAACTTTGTTTATCTACGCTTCGGGGAAATTCAGTTGTTACAGCAGCAGGCAGGTCACAAAGAGGTAAACAAGAGGATAAACAAATATAAAATAAGGGACTATAGACCAAAACAATAAATTACATGTCATTTTTTTTTATAATAATAAATAATATAATAAATAATGATAAAGTCAAAATAAACAATACAATCAAAGTAACGCTAACATCTAAACAGCATCACTCAGATCTCCCATGTCACCATCTGAGGAGCTGAAGTTTATACACATGAAGATGGTTTCGTTGTTTGTTCTTTTTCACAGTTTCAGGAAGCCCCACTTGCGCAGGGCATCAAAAAATTATTCGGAACTCATATTGTTCCTCTCCACGGAAATCTTTAGTAAAAGGCGAAAGATTTATTCGATCTGAAGAGAAACATGAGTGATCTGCCTTCCTGGAGCTTAACCGGAGATCCTGAGTCCCGTAGACACGTCCTTTACTCACGGTGCCGCCACACACCGACTCCTCCACACTGTCAATAATACACTGTCGTTACAAACACACCATGTGCTAGTGCATCGTGTCATTACATAGTTATATCATATGTTATTAGATCCAAAATATACATTTAATAAGAACATTTGAACTTTGCCGCGCGGTGCATGATGGGTAACAGGGCGTCGAGCCAGCCCACTTCCGGTACACACGCTGTCAGAGCCCGAACAAAGAAAACAACACGAACAGATGTGAACAAATAATCAGATGTGAACTGAATGATTCACTGGAGAGAAGATAAAGTTGTGTGTTCACGAGTTAATAGAAGAATATTAAACTTCACGCACCTGCGCAGGACTCACACCGGAAGTAGAGAAACAAAGCGAGATTATTATCCCCAACTACTTCCGCTCTTGCAGGAAGTTGTCCCACCAGACGACAACACTCCCTCGTTCAACCAGAAAACAAGCTAAATGTAGTTTTGACAGAAGGTTGAGGGTCTATGTATGTAGATTGATTTATAACATAATAGACACATTCATTACTTGTTACTCATTTCTTTAAAAAATGGGCCACTTGATTAAAACCTGCTCCTCCAGCGTCTGTAGATGACGGACAACCACTCTTTGATTGAAATGCTGTTTACATCAACAGGAGTGAAATCAAACATTATATATAACAGTGTAAAGTCTAAAACTCACTGTGTAAAGTACCTTCAGATAATGGATGTTGCGTTTGGAGTGATACACATACAATTGAATTAAAAACATTTATTATGAAGGATCTCATATCAAAACGGTTGGGTGTTATTGGGTAACTGAGTTCAAACGAATACATCCTGTCATCTGGCCCCTGGAAGCCACTTGTGAGAAGTAATTAAAGAATCTACTCATGTACTGGCAGAAACCTTAAGGTGCTTGATTCTCTGCAGCCTATTGTAGCCTTGGACCCCAATCAGGTTGTGTGTGTACTATTAAATATAAATATTCAACTCAGCATGGAGTGAAAGTTTGATTTCCACAGTAACGAATGACCTACTGATGAAAAGTACTGAACAGTGGATGTGAAACATTGTAACTGCAGTGAAAACAAAGTGATCGTACCAGGTTCTAATGCTTTCATAAATAAAGAGGAAACGCCCTCAGGGAAGTTTCCAATCATACAAGTCGTGCTTGTGATAATTTCCTGTTTTTAAATGTACTTTACACAAATCAAACTATTTCAGTTTTTTCATAACTGACACCTACCCTTTATCCTTATATGTTGACTCCCTTGAACAGCGAGTGTGAACGACAACAAGTTGCAGGATGTTCGCTTCTGCAACTTGATAATCAGAAGTAGGACAAAGATTTCACATAAGACAGATGAGTCAAACGTTTCCCTTTTATGTCCCAGTTAAAAGTTTATATTATACAAGTGTAATGGCACAGCAGTTTAATGTTGCCTTTTCAGTCTTTGTATAGTATGAAGTGTTACAAAATTGGACAATACACATACCACCATGAATTACTCCATCCAGTTTTATTACAACCATACATAAAATGTGTCACAATCAGAATGTTAGAAGTACAAGAGACAAATGGCAGTTTTTGTGCAAAAAACATCATCAGAATCGCCACCAACACCCGAGCGCCGTCAGACAAAAGTTAGAAACGGGCCCTGAAGAGCAGGACCCCTGCAGTACCAACAGCACTCTGAACACAGTCACAGTTTTATGTTGTTTTATTCCTCCTGTTAAAAACGTTAGCTGTAAACATACTGATATTAATGGCAATCACTGACAATTAAATTACACTTTAAAAGCCCTTTTTAAAGAGGGCACCCTATCTTTGGCCTGCACCGGGAGGAGTTGGCTCCTTGGTCCTTCTACACCAAACGGATCGATTGATTCAACTTTAACTTTTGGTCATCTGTTCAAATATAAATATAGGTTAATATCTTAATATAAAAATAAGGCAAGTTTCGTTCTCCTTCTTGTGGCATTTGTGGTCACATTTTTTGGGGGCATTTTTCCACCAACCGCAAAGCCACATTCTGTGTTATTGAACAATGAATGAATCAGAGCAGGTTTCTGCTTCATCATCTTCAAGGGAACAGTAAACGTGATTATTAAAAAGTGTCTGAGTGCAGCTTCGCTCTGCTCATATGGCCTTGACATCGATGAGGAGGCCGTGCTGGGCCGATTGCCTCATGGTCTTGATCCCTTGAAGTTTGCGGCCGTGAAGTGTGAAGCGGGACCAGGCGGCCAGCTGGAGCAGGGCACAGGTGATAGGCACGAACACCAACATGTAGAAGCAGCCCAGGCGAAGGGGCGGGGTCCCTGAGCCGGAGGCAACGTCAGGCACAGCAACCAGAGAGTCCTTCACCGGTTCCCTATCGAAAATATCGTAACCTGGCGAAGAGAGGAAATACAGTTACACATTCGAATATACCTCTCAGAATGGATGATTCAAACTGAAAGAATATGATGACTGTGACACCCCAAAAATAAAACAGATGACATATTCAAGTTGTTTTGTTTTGAATGTACGGCTAAGATAGTGTGGTTTGAAATAAGCTTAGCGCCACCCTGTGCCGATTTTTTCTCAGTTGTCCAGTTGTGCAAGTCATTTGAAAGGCAAATACACGACGACATGAATTTGGATCAGAATCTGCAGCAAATCAGTTATGTCTACTTCCTTATGGAGGATACATAGTTTGAGTCTGTACCTGTGTAAACACACAGCAGCCAGGTGCCAATGAGTGGGGCGAAGGTCTGGCCAGGCTTGGTGAGCAGGGCGACCATCCCGAACAGGAGAGCGGAGGCGGCCTGCTGCCGTCGGTTCACCACGAAGTCTTCGTCCACCAGGTCGGAAATGACCAGTTTCAGCAGCTTGCACGTCCCCTCTGTAAACACCCTATTACTGGGAGGGAGAGAGGGAGGGTTACACTCATTAATCCAAACGGGAAACAAAGTAGTTCATCATTCATGTGCAGAGAGCAGCTTCTGAAGAGGGGGACAGAGAAAGCTTAAGTGCACCTGTCTGTAAAACCACATTAAATTATGTGATGGAATAACTTTATCCCCCTTATCATATACTCATAGCTCAGCCCTGAAGGTTTGAGAGAAAGGAACAAAATCATTCCGACACTTTCACTTCTACCACAGCTGTGAATAATATGCAGAACACACACTCAGCTGCGAGTGCTCGACAAGGCAGTCACATCCTGCTGTTAACTACAAGAGCAGCTCTGTTATTTAACATAACAATGGGATAAGATGCCTGACTGAATAAAAACCTTTTAAAACACTCCTTATCTGAACAGATCTGTCAATAGAGGGTGTTTTTAAAGCTTTTTGACGCAAATTCATGATTTAGGGCAACATAAATAAAGCACTGAGTATTGAAGTTTGTTGGGAAAAACTTGTTTAACTCAATATTTGGAAACAACTTGTAACAAATGTTGAGTTAAGTCAGTGTCTTTGTGAATGTTGCGCAAGAAGCAACCCAAATATCCTTGATAAGTGATGTTGATAAGTGATATAAAACAAGCAAACAAAAGTACAAGCTGTCACCCATCAGATCCCTGATGCATGTCCACGGCCGTACCTAGCAATGAAGATGCACAGCAGATATATGTGGTCGGCCCCTGCCAGCACCATAAACACACCAAGTCCCAGCTTGAGCATGAACAGCCAGCGGATAATCTGGTAAACCCCGTAGCGCTGGCACAGTGTGAGGAAATACAGGTTGTTCAGGTGGGGGGCAATGTAAGAGATCCCTGCATGGAAGCAGAAGACAGAAGCATTAAAAATGATTAAAAAATATCAGCAGAAATAAAATAAGAAAATTAAGATGGATGCAAACAAACAAAACTACAAATAACCTCAAAGCTTTAACCTCAATAACGCTTTTACAAGTCTTTCCTGTCTGTATAGTTTCATCACACCTGCATTAAAAAGATGTGAGAGTTATTGCTTGTTTCTTAAATAGGGAGCTTACCGAGTAAGATGGAACCTGTGGAGGCAGAAATGTTGTCAGAGAGGAGATGTTCCAGGAAAAGAGGAAAGAAGTTGTTGTTGAAGTGGCAGTGAAATACCTACAGGGGGAGAAACTACATTAATATAATATCACTGTGTAGTTGAAGTAGAAAGTACTCTGATTCAAGGTTCAAGTACTAATGTATCTGAACAATTTTATGGTAATTGTAATTAAACCACTAGAAAAAAGGTGACTCCATAGAGTAAGCACTACTTTTAACATTATTAGTACAAGTGCTTATCAGTCATTCCCACTTTATCTCGCCCAGCACTCGTAGCACGATAAACAGTATCTCACCTGAACAAGATTCATTGACACGAACCACAAGAAATTCTTCTGTCTGGAGAGCTGCTTGAGGTACTGTCTAATCGTGACAGGTTTCTCTGGATGGTTTAGTGGTGCATGGCCAACACTCAATCTGGGACAGAGCAAAAGAAAGTGAAAGGAGTGAGATTGAGAGAAGCAACACCAAAGTTATTCAGAATTTTTAAATCCTTTAAAAATCCTTACTCTTTGAGCGTTAGTGCCTCATCTTGTCTTGGACGGACTTCTTTTAGAAAACGACGCTGCAGAACCCTGGACACTAACAAAAAGCCCATAATGGAAAAAGCTGCCAGAGCCACGCAGAAGAGACGGAAAGAGTAAAAATCCTCCTTGTTCCAGAAATAATAGGACAGAAAAACGGAGAATGAGCCCAGAGCGCTGAACACCGAGCAGTGGAAGTTGAGGCGCGTGCGATCTGTGGCGGACACGGCGAGGTCCGCCATCAGGGCGCTGTGGTGGAGGTCCACCATGGTGAGGAAACCGTCGTACACGCACAGGCACAGCATGAACTGCAGGCCTGGCCTGGCCCACGCCACCCAGAAGGCCAGGAAGGACAGAGCGAAGAGGGGGCCATTAGTGGAGAGAGCCTTCAGGCGCTTCAGCACCACCTCCGGAGTTGTGATCTGAGAGCCCGTCCTGAGGGGGGAAACGAGAGGTCGACAGGAATAAGACACAAATTTAAGCTCGGTGATGAACACCTATTTAAATATGGAAAAGGAAAAATACGAACACAATGTATTAAACCAATAATATTGTATAACTAAAATTACTTAATGAAAATACTGAGTTACACTTGTTTATGATAGTGAAACACAAACACTGGCGTCAGTGTCTTGTTGCATCTGATAAGAATCCATGCTGGAACATTTGCATGGGCTCATTTTCATTTACATGTTTCAATGTTTAGATCTCAGTGTGTAGGAAGCCCACATTAGAAACGTATTGTTTGACGACTGGGTTTTCTCAGAGAGAACAGAGGGAGAAGGCCGAGTGGAGACACTTACTGAGGAGAGCTGAGAAAGGAGCGATCACTCAGCCATCCAAACAGAGGGTCATTCAGGCTGTTCCATAGAAGGAACACCGTCTGTGGAGCATCAGAGAGGAAGTCAGGACAATTGTATAAATAGATAAGTAGAAACATGGATTTATTGATATCAAGTTTCTGACAGGTGAAAGAAGGAGAACGGCAGATTTGTTAAATGAAGCTCTGGTGTCTTTTTATGTTTATGGTGAGGAAATGAGGGAGAAAGAGAGACTTGCAACACAGCAGATCTAAATAACTGTGATCCAGAGGCAGAGTCCGACCTCTGTGACCATTAATCACTGAAATATTACTGAGAATTTAGACTTTTTTACAGAATAATAATGTCAAATACTTGAGAGTGCCAAGTAATAGGTTCCTAATCAAATAATGAATTGCATTTAGACATAAACACTCATAACTTTCCATATCCAACATATTATATATACAGCTTATCATCTTCTGGGTATAAATACTCAGACCCCGGTTTCTTCTCACTTACCTCTCCCACCCAGAAGGAGACTTTATCAATCTTGTAGATGGACACGAAGGTCTCCATGTAGTAGAGCAGGAACACATTGTGGAGGATGGAGGTGAACAGGGCCAGTGAGCCGTACAGCACCGCAGTAGAGAAGACAACTTGCGAGCAGCCCCAGACGCTCCTGCCCATTCTCCTTTCTCAATCTCTCTGCTCCTTCCTGTCTCCGAGCCAAGCTGCAAACATCTCACGGCCTGGCCGACCCAGGGTCACCACGTCATCGTAGCCTGCAAAAATCCAAAACAATATCTTATTTTGCAAGGGAGAAAGTGTCCTCTCACTGAAACACTGCAAGCAAACGGTAAAGTGAGAAAGCGACAGACATTAGTGATCTGTACTGGACGTCACTGCAGAGTCTCGTGGTGAAATCTCAGCATGAATAACCCAAAACCCTAATCTCTCACATTCCTGATTCGGTCTCCTCACAGAGGTTCAGCAGCCTAAAAGGAGCTGTGGTACTGTAAGCGCTCATTAGTTAAGCTGAGGGCCACTGCTCCTGTTTCCTCCGGCCCACTACCAGCTGTGCATTTGAGTATAACAGTAATTTCCCTCAGTTATTTTTGTGATGACTCCACCTCACTGTTCCTACCGCGCTTCTTCACAGTGAAACCACAACAGGGAAGTCACATGACCGTCCCCCCAGGCTCATTGCTTTAACTGGGCTTTATTGTCCTCAGGTGTCATATTCAACATTGTGTTGTGATGGTGCCTGGAGTGTGCTACTCTGTAATTTACACCTACGGTATATGCAAAGGGTGTGGTATTAGATTTGCAAGGCGCAACATAATGATATCTCTGTGTCACATCAGCCTGGGAAATCAAACAACACACAGTAGAGCTCGTATCTTCTTCAAGGCCAAACAACAGTCCCCTTGTATTTGATCGAGCTGCAGCAGATTTCACACACTCAGAGATATCAGTTCCCTTAATATGATTTCTTTCATCGAGGTTCCTGAATTATTATGAAATGTTGCATTTTGCAAAAGAGACTACTCATTTTATGGGTACTTGCTTACAACCCAAGCAACCAACAAACGGACATGGGTTAAAACACTACTTCCATGGGGAAGGTAAAACCGTCTCTTCTTACACCAGCCGAGGACAAAGCATTTCCTAGAATGATGACAAAACATGCGTCAGTTTTATGACTGTCAGTTTCCTCTCTCGCTCTTTGCACCCTTAGGGGGTCACTTTAAAATACATCCTACTTTACACCTGATCGACACACGCTTGAGACTCTGATCTACGAACACCTTCAGCGGGAACTCCATTTTATAGCTCTCAATAACAGTGTCTAGAGGGGATGTGATCCCTTCTTTCAGAGGCAGCCACAATGCACTTTCCATACACCTGCAAAAACCGCATTCATCACAGCATCTGAGTGATATAACGAATTTGGCCAAAGCAGTCTCTTTGGAGTGTAACTAAAAGCTTTCCAACCCTGCTCCTATCAGATGCAAACAGTGAAGCAGGATATCTATCAGGAGGTAAACACCAAGTCACATTAAGCAGGTCTACTTGCTGATATTATTGTACACTTCTAAATAACTGTTATCCAGAGTTTAGAGTTGCACTTTTAGATCCATGATTTACTTTACCGAATAATAATTTCAAATACTCGAGGATACAGATTTGTAAGAAAAGAAAGAATGGATCTTGATAATCAGACATATTTAGGGGAGTGATCTCTATGAGTGTTGTACTTTTTTGTAGTGCCCAAACATTACATTTTCCTCAGCCTAAAGACATTAAAAGATCAAATATAGAATTGGCAGAAGAGGGGGAAAACATCATTTCCACCTGTGAAGAGACTTCTAGGCTTTGAACATGGTGGCTGAGCAGGACAGGCGTCAACTGAACATGACAGATGGGTTTACTGGTAATCAGATGTAAGACTCCACACACAGGAAGAGAGACATTATCTCATCTTTACTTGCATCTCTACTCTGGCTTCCAGTGAAGTACAGGATTCAGTATAAGATTCTTCTACTTGTTTTTAAAGCTTTAAGGACCCCACATACCTAGAAGTGTCAGATCTTCTAAACAGCTGCTGCCAGCTGCCCCTTGGTTGAGGGTGAAGAAAGTCGGGCTATTAGTGCAGCTGCTGCACATTTGACCAATTCGGTGTTCCCCTTCCACAGACATAATGTTAAACTGAAGACCCACGTGTTCTCTCAGTATTTCTATATTAACTTTATAGCCTTTTAACGCATGTGTTTCCTCTGCCAATGAGGTATGTGCTTTATTAAGATTGCACATAAACTACTGGACGTATTATCAGGAAACTTGGTGAGGAGGAATGATGAAGTATTGGTGAGAGAAGAACACTTTCAAATTGAGTACAGATCCAGGGTTTGTTCCACTTTGTTTAGAATTGAATTTTTCAGAGAATAATTCATGGATCTTGGTGAAAAATGAGAATGATATTTCGTTGTTCGTATAAATTGGTACAGATCAAAGAAGAACTGAATTAAATGTATTAAATTCTTGTATTTCTCTTTGTTTGGATCCTTTCTACATTTTTCCAGTCAACTCTGGTTATCTTGAACGTGCTTTTTAAATAAACGTGACTTAAAGGCCCCACATGCTAACACATATGAGCAGTGTCTAATAACACAATCACGTAGCTATAGATCAATAAGAATATAAAGAGCTGAAGAACACACACAACAACATGTGTCTAAATGGAAAGTTGAGGGAAATGTCGCTTCCTGGAAACAGCGGCAGACATCATCAATAAACAACGACAGCTGTTATCGATTATCGATTAGAAACGCGTCGTGATAATCGATCACATCCACAGGTAGCTAACTAGCTAACATTTAAAGTGCTAGCAAGTGAAAGGAGCAACAACAACCACGTACAACTACAGACTGCTAACAGGTGGAGAGCAGCGGACCACTGCTGGTCAGCGCTGGTAAGATGCTAGCTGGTTAGCACCGGTTAGCTGACTCGTTAATTTTTCGCTGTTAACTTTAACGTACGTCGCTACCGGAGCGAACAGACGCTACGTACCGGTGAAGGCGCCCGCTGCCCCGGGGAAGTTAGCGGTGTGTGGCTCGGTGTTTCTCGGTCTGTGAGGCAGCTGCGGTCGGTGGTGGAGGCAGAACACAGACTGAAGAGAGACAGACAGTCCACGTCATGACAACTACAGACGTGATGTGTTCTGTAGTCACACGCACACAGGAGCGCTGCAGCGACACCTAGTGTTGAGCTACTGTGCTTCACACCACGCCCACTTCCGTGTGACGAAACAGAGACAATAATGATGACAACAACAACAATACTACTACTAATAACAATAATACACTTTATTTATACAGCACCTTTCATTCACTTCAAAGTGCTTTACAATAATAACAAATACATACAAATAAGATCAAACAATTACATCATGTTAGCAATGAAACAAAGAGTTTAGGGTTAAAAGCATAAAACGTGAATATAGAGATTTTGAGTTGTTTCTTATAACTATCAACAGAAGTAGCTGGTCTGATGTGTGGTGGGAGTTTGTTGCATGAACTTTCTGTAGTTAATTATTGGGATATTTAGCAATATAATACTCATAAACATATGAGGTTGTTGTACCATTAAGAGACTTTTATTACCCACAACATATATTTCTTTGAATATCTTTGTGTTATGTAACGAGTGCCTGGTTATTGTCTTTGCATACTGCTTTGTTTTGTTTTGCGGTGTAAGTTCATAGAATCTGTGATGGTGGAAATCCATGTATCCTTATAGATGAAACAATCATATCTGAATGGAAGGGCTCTCTTCAGGATGATGGCCTTCTGCTCAGCAGGGGGCAGCATTGTATCAGTCGTGGTTAGGAACTTCACAAACAATCAAGTCTAAATTGTAAGTCAGTTGAGGTGTTTAACTTTTACATGTGGGAAAAATCCTGATTACACATCTGGGGTTTAAACATTGGTATGCCATGGAAACAGTAGTTAAAGTATTTAAAGTAACAATATATACTGCATTTACTGCACAATACTTAATACTTTTTTCTGTGTCTGTCCCATTCTCTATGATGTGCACTTTATGTGATGGGAGGTTTCTTCCATTAAAGTGTGTTTACTAGGAATTTACTTGACAGATTTGTATTTCGGCGCTGCTACAGCTAAGTATGAACCACCCTTCATTTCAATGACTTGTGTATCTGAGCTCAGCAGGTTACCATCATATCTGTGAGTGTATTTGTCTCTTTGTCACTGAATGCATAATGGGCATTGAAAGCCGACAGTGTTAAAACTGTGAAAGGACCAAATCTGATCAATACAAGGGCCTGTTTTTCGTCTCTACCCCCAGAAAAAGTCCTGTCCCTCAAGTCGTCTTTCATCAATCAACAGAGGACAGCATTTATTAACAAGGACATCATGCTACATGGAAGTGACTGAATATGCACAGAGAATCACACACACACACACACACACACACTTTCACCAATGCCTTTGCCATGACTCGGACACTATGCATCTGCCTCTGGGTTCAGGTCAGGTCACAGTTAAAAGGTCATGTCCCGAGTTCCTAAACAGAGGAAACACAATAATTCACACACGTGTTCATTCGGAGTTTTAGAGGGAAAGCAATACCAGCTTTTAGCAAATGGACTGCACCCAGAGAATCTGCATCTGTATTAGACGGAGACGGCTGAAAAGAAAGCAAACAAACACATATTTCCTTTCGTTATTACATTTGTGTTGTGTGTTTGTGTTGCCAAGGAGGTTAAAGGTCTTCAACGCAGCTCCACTTCCTCCCAGTATCCAGCAATTGCGCTAAAACATCCCAGATCTAAATTCTGTTGTCTTGCATATTGCGTTTTGGAGGCCGTGCAGTAGTTAATATATATGTGCTTGACCAATTACGAGTCAGTCTCAGCTGTCAATCATAAAGTTTCCCCCCCATTTGTTTTTATAGCATTAAATTATACATTAAAACCAAACTTATCGGGAAACGTAGACACAAAAAACATCAGTGTGAATGACACAAACCATTTTTATTTTACGTGTACTCTGAAAACGTTTCATTTAGTTCCATCTCCCATCAATTCACATGGAACCAGCCACCAGGTGGCGATTGAGACGTTTTGGCCTTACTTTTGGAGAGCTGCGTATTGTGCCAACTGAGCCATAAAACAACCCTGTGATTCTGGATAAACAAAAAATTACTAGATGAGAGGATTTTCTAAACTTTTTTAATCTGTGTCATCAGCCACGATCAAGCTTCTTCGTATTATAACATTTTTGTGTTATTTAATTCCTGAGATGTGGCAGCTGGTGAGCAGGGGCTGGAGGGGGAGGATGTACAGTACAGGGAGAGAAAAGGAGATCAGACAGTTCGGATCGATAAAGCACAGATGAGGGGGTCCCACGGGAAAAAGCAGGGTGTGCTGCCATCTGGTTTAAAAAAAATCTCAGTTCAATCATCGCATCCCGCAGCAGGAACAGACTGAAATCTAAGACATCTGCACAGACTCACCCATCATAACCTTCACTGTGCTTAATGATGGTGGTTTGCTAGACTTCCTTTGTATTTCTCCTATTCCAAGATGTTCTAGACGTAACAGGGATGCTCCTCCGGCCGCGCTGCACCGCTCTCACAACATGATACCTCTCTCATGCCGGTTATTGCTGTGAGTGCTCTCAGAGTAATTTAAGGGCTTCCTCGGCTCGTCATGTACTGCCTCTCCATCTATTACAGTACATTAGAAGGAAAGGAGGCCGGGGATCACGTTGCCAGAGCTGTTTATGCTCCTGCGTCACTGCTGTGTGTGAGTGACAGGTGAGCGGCTGCTTCACCCTGGTCACTGTCACATGTAGAGGAATATTTACATACACACATATACAGTATGAACATGGGAGATATAACCAAACTATACAGGGGGCGGTCAGAGAATGCATAATTCAGCCAAAACAAATTGTAATGGAAAATTCCACTGATCAATGTCTTATTACTGTGATGAATGTCAGACTACTGTTATGAGTGTTTTTTGTGCACTAAGCTGATGCAACCTCAAAGTTCATGCCCTTACTTGGTAATTCCACGTCCTGTTGACCAGTATCTGTCTAACTGGGTGCTGGGGTTGATTCCTCTTTCTGCAGCAAGTGAGCTGGACAGCAGACGATTCCTCTCTGCTTTTTTTCTTGATTCCTGTTTCTCACAATTGTATAAAAACCTTTCTTTTTAACTCTGAAGCCCTGCTGCTGACCATGATTTTTTCTCAGAGGAAATCAACTAAAATGTTAATAAACAGCCTATTGCACAATTGTAAAGGTTCAGTGTGTAAGATTTAGGTGAAAGGGAACTATTGGCAGATATTGAATATAAAATAATCTTAGTGATGTTTACACTAGTGTTTTTCATCTAATTTGTATGAACTGTTGTTTCTTTACCCCAGAATGAGCCCTTTATATTTTAGTACTTTATATTTACATGAGGAGTGATTCCTTTCTACGGAGGCGGCCATGTTTTTTACAGTAGCCCAAGCTGGACAAACTAATTATATTTTGAGTGTTTAAGACAACTGAAGCTGCCACATGTTCTCTGTCCTGTGTGGAAGGGGAGGGTGAGGTGAGTGGTATTCAGCTGCAACATGCAACTTCACCACTAGATGTCACTAAATTCTACACACTGAACCTTTAAAGTTAGAAAAAATAAAAAATCCTGAATCAACACTTACGGTTTCTTCCCTGACACAAATTGCATTCCCTTCGTCCAGTACATTTTTGTGTAATGCAGCAAACTAACATGGAAAAAAACATGGAAAGTTTAAGACTCACACTGATGACACACACACAGACACACACACAGACACACTTTTCTCCACAGCACCGACCACCTGTAACAGAATCCTTTTCCTGGAACCTGAGCTGGGACAGTGAACGTCTCCTGGACCACCCATCCTGTGTCCCCTCGCCCGGCGACAGATGGTCAGTGTGTGTGTCATTGTATTTGTGTGCATGTGACAAAATAGATATCAAGAGTAGGAAAAAGTCTTACTCTGACTGACAAGCATTTCACTTCTTCACAGATTTTGAGATACTCTTGTGAAAAAACCTGTTTATGAGATAAATTGCTATGGTTGAATTAAAAACTGAAATTAGATTATTAAGTCATGTGATAATTTATGTCACTATCATCTGCTTATCGTCTCCTATTGAATGAGTTATATTCCCAAGTCTTCAACAGCCAGTCTGTGTTAAAGTGGTTGCTTGAGGTGCTCTTATATCATCTCAGTATCAAAAAACATTTTTCAAGAAGAGGAATTTAGGTAGAGTTGACCGTGATTCTTTGTGATGAATCGAACATGCCATAAGGATAGATAGAAAGCAGATTTTTTGTTTTGAGGCACATACATGACTCTGAAATTGTGAAATTGATTATTTCTATCCTCTTCTTTCCATCTGACCCCCCTCTCTCTTTCACGTCATGCATTATTTATCGAACCGTAGCATCCCAGCTTCCCCTCTCTACTTCCCCCATGTCCCCCATCGCCCTCGGTCCTATCGTGGTGTGTGTAAATCACATACTCACCGAGATGATGAGTAGAAACGTCATTCTTAAATCCGAAAAAACCCTGGTACATCAATTAACAAGGTAATGATTGGATGTCTTGAGTCTATCAGAAAGGATCGGTGAGTAAAGATGTTGTATATTACTCCGCCAAGGCCCAACATCCAATCAAGTGGCACTACGATTTCCTTTTTCAGTAATGTTGAAAAATATCTTGCAATGATCAAGAAAGTGAACCAAACTTTACTGGGTTCTTCCTCTGGACCAAGCCAAACCAGAACCTGCATCTGTGTTTCCCCTCCTGCAGTCATACAACAAGGACGTCACTAATCCTTACTATCCTATAGACAACGTCATCACCACTAATACTCCATAATGGGTTGTCCTGAACATGCCACAGAAGATTTTGTTTGTGCACCGCTTTAGTTATTATTATAAAGAGACAAAACCACTTCTTCAGCTGCAGGGTAAACGTGCTAATGAAGACTTGTTAAGCTCACAAACAACTCTGTCAATCTTTGAAATCAACCTGTTCTCTTATTGAATGCGATGACATGTATGGTCATGATCTGAGCCTGAGCAGAACATGATGTGCTCCCTGGTTTATACCAGGCCAACATATCGCCCCAGGTGTCGGCCTTTTCTAACACTGGCTCTCCTCTTCTTATGCATAAAGGCAGCAGTGTTTCTGATGAGAGCCGCCCTGTGTTTTTACTTAACTCCCACAGATTGATGATATTTAACATGGAGGTTTTATAACACAACAGTGCAGTTTCTATGTGTCAAACTTAGACCTTGTTCTAAGAATGGGTGCAGCGATAAAGGTTTGAGGAAGATAAACAACATCTGAACGGATCTGATTCAATTATTTTATTTTAGCTTAATTGGTATCTCAAGTTGATTCATGCACGTAACTGCAAATAGTTGAATAGCTGTAGGGATCTCAGGTTTTCTGGGTTAAAGGTACATTCTGACAGCGTGTCCTCATTGGGGAAGCCTCTGTTGATGTGGCGGTTGTCTTCAGGCACCGACAGGCAGTGAAACAAGGTCAGCTCCATACTTCAGGGAGACGTAGTCACTCAGGCACCAGCACAGTGCAATCAGATGGTTCAGGGCAGATAGAGATGAAGAGAACAGCCAGTGTCTCGGTTGCATGTGAGACTTTTGGGAGATCAGCAGCCCGGGAAACAACACACAAGCCAAAAGCACAGTTTACACAAGTCTTAATTTGTCTGTTGATTAAAATGTAACAGGGTTGGTTTGTGCGACTCAGCAAGAACCTCACATCGGATGATTTAAGATGTTAAAGAGAGGGCAGGTTCATGTGTGTGCGCGTGTGTGTGGGTGTGTGTTTGTGTGTCTGTGTGTACGTTTGTGTGTGTGTGGGCGCGCAGTGGGCGTGGAGAGAGACATGGCTCCTTCCCTGAAGCCGTCGAGCTGCGCGCTGCTGTCATATGAGCCAAGTAAAGCGCACGGAGCCAAACATCCAATGGGTCAACCTCAGCGACTTTACGCACAGACTGGATTCTGGCTGCAGCCGGAGCTCGCGGACTGAGTGTGACACGCACCTGGTAGCGAAGAGTTTCTTGGATGGTTTCATTTTTTTCAACAACAACAACAACAGCAACACAAACCTAAAGAAACAGACGCGCAAAAAAGAAAAGAAAGACGAAGCAGCGATGTTTATCTCACGGAGAAATCACTGAGAGCCGCATCCTCCAGCGTCGCATCCAACCCTTCACCCACCACCACCATCCGCAAATGAGTTACAGGATGAATTCCGCGTTCGTAGCAGTTTTCCTCTCAGTGGTGAGTAGCCTCTTACATCAGCAAAGTGAGCGTTAAATGTGTGCAATGAACTTTACTCGGGTAAATCCTGCCACGCTCTGCGGCGGCACCTGCGCAATTACGCCTCCACAAAGCCCGAGGAAGGGATGTGGGAGTTTGTGACAAAAAGTCAATCTGCACAAATCTCTTTTTTCTTTTGTAATCTTGCCCATAAATCTCTGTAAATGTATGTTTATAGCCCCCGTTTTATTTTATGACAGCTTACATTTCATGCATTTAATGGGATACTTTCTACAAGATGTCTCGGGGATTTTTTATGTGTTAAAAGTAAGAGTCTCAGTCTGTGCACCTGTCCTGAGCGGATGTACACAGCAGCCATTCAGGCTGTTACTCTATAGCTCCAGTTGCTGGATCTGTAGTTCCACCCGTCTCAGTTACATGTGTCTCTACAGACATCAGGACAATAACAATGTCACAGCGGCCGGTGTGGAGGAGCTCACCAATAAACTATCTGCTGAGTTTACTGGATTATTTTTTTACCCCAAAAGTTTGTGAGACTCCAGAGTAACCGAGATGAGGCCGAGAAAGGAGCAGCAATCAGCAGCTGAGATCTTGACTGAGTGGGTACATGAAATCTCTGCAGGGTCTCAGGAGGTCACAATTTCCCTCCCGACTTATCTCGGATTCCCTTGAGAACACGCAGGCCCATTAAGAGAATACACTTTCCGAGTTATGTCCATCTGACAGGACATGGTCAGTAAAGGCTGCAGGCTCCTCAAGGTCCTGGTTTTAGGAACAGGCTGCATCACTGATACATGACAGCTGCTCCCTCTGATGGGTATGCATCCTCTGCTGGCTCAGCACATGCAATATTGATACTGTGAGCAACCCCCCTCCACACACACACACACACACACACACACACACACACACACACACACACACACACACACCACACACACACACACACACACACACACACACACACCAACACACACATGGTTGTCCTTTCCCTTCAGCTCACACTCACGTCCCTTCTTCTGCGTCTGTCTTTCTCTCCCTCTCACCTCATAAGACATGATGCTTCAGTGCAGTTTTGGGGGGAAGACATTAGCGGCTAATGTCATCGCCACCATGTGTTTCCACAGCGGTTCAAGATTCCGCGTCTGGATATTGAACTGGGCCCCAGTTCGTTGGAAAGGCAGAGGAACTCTAATGTCTTAACAAGCGCTGACAGCCGAGAGGTCCAGAGGTTAAGTGCCTCCAACTGAAAATTGACCGGAGCATTAGCCAGATTGGTTGGAGCTCAGAAGTTATTTTCTCCAGATGCTTCTGCACATGCATTTGAAAGTGCTCGTTGCGTTGAGTGCGTGAATCGGCGGCCGTCCTGCTGTAGCTTCAGGGAGATCGGCTGACGAAAAGTTGAAAAGTGCAACACACAAACTCCCATCTAAAACCCAATTACAGGAATCAAGTCGAGCTACAACTTGCTAAGTGCTTTGCATCCTTTACTTTCACTCCACAAGCTGTTTTGCTCAAATCCCATTGCCCTCTAATTCATCTGCATGCACATCTGAGCCGTGCGGATGAACTTTAATGTCAATGTTTAAAATTGTTCGGGCTGTGAGACCTTTCGGTGTTGCACCCACACCTGGAGCTAGAGTAAGGTCAAAGAGGAAATAAGCAGACGGAGCTGGAAACGTTTCGAAAGTGTCAGTCAGATATTTTGGAACAGGTTTGTTCACATTTGAAGTTGTTTATGGGTTTGTGCAAACGTATGTGTGCTGATGGGTGTGTACAGTATATAAGAGGCACTCAGGGAGAAGCAGGAGAGGGACGAGCCTGTGCACTGACTTGATTCACGACATTAATGTTCGTTACTCAAGGTGCGTGTGAGGTGAGAGGAAGACATGTGTGCAAATGTTTGGGACAAGACCAGACATCCTGTGACGCTGAGGGTTGTCTGGTCTAACACGCCAGAGTCACAGAAAAGATCTTTTAAACATCTTTTCACCTCGAGGTTACTTATGTAGGTTTCCCTTGTTTCTGAAATTCAAAAGGCTCGTATTTTATCTGACATTGATGCATGAAACATTTCCATAAAGCCAAAGATGCAATCTGGAACATAGACAGGATTAATATTTGAGTACCTGGAAATGGAATGTGAATGGGCCGTGACACCATCCAGGGCAAGAGAGAAATGTGTGTTGGTACACTTGCATGCACATACACACACCCACATAGACACACACCCACACCTTATCTCCCAGCTGACTCAGAGGTGCCTGAGGGGACACTTGGTGTTTTGTAGACATTCCAAACACACCTGAACCCTGACGATTTTATATTGAGCGTGTAACACGTTCACACTGACTCGAGTCTCAATAAACACATGTTTCCTGGACACACGCACACTCACGCTCTAGCTGCGACTCACATGTTGCTCATATGTTAGTTTGAGGATACTTTAAAATCCCATTATTTATAGTTTTGATGAGGATCAAAAGATAGAGTTTTCGTTTACCTCCACACACTAAGGGAAGAACATCGTAACCTCATAAGTGACGTCTTAAATCACTCGTCTATCTGGAATGAAGGAAAGTCAGACCTCATTACTGCTCAACTTTTAAGGCCACGTGAACTTTAAGGTGTCAGTCTGAAGTGTGTGAGTGTGTAGGAGCTCTAACACACATACACTCGCGTGTGTACAGACACGCACAAACATCTTCACCTGTCATCAGCGGTGAGGACAAAGCACTCTGCAGGTTACAGTTTGAAGAATGCAGAGGCAACGTAATCCAGCTCAACCTGGAGTTGCTGTGTGATTCTTTATTAAGAAGACAATGTTTCGACATATGCTACTAACATTATCCAGAAAATCTCGCCTTAATTTACATCACATCCAATTTACCTATCACATGACAAAGGGAAGACACACTGGTAGCCACTTCACTTTTCACGATTATTCGCAATGAATAAAACCAGAATACGTTACCTCATCCTTGAAAGTGAATTGAATGAGTCGCATCAGGTCGAGAAGAAACAACTCCCATGATCACACGCTGCTACATGACATCATGAAACTAGGTTTTTTGTTATTGTTTTAATTAAAAGACCCCTAGTGGCCAGAAGTGACATATTGGAAGTTTGAGATGTGGCTTTAACTTTGAAAAAGAAAATATGTTAGACTTACAGTTTTTCAAACTTTTTTGGCTTGTGCTCCTTTAGGTCCCATGTGTCTGTGTGTGTGGAGAAACTCTGTCCTGGTTATTTTTCCTCCTCAGATTGATTTGAATACTTCCAGAAGCCTGATAAGGATGAGCTATTTGGGATTACACAAGTACAAAGAAAATAAAGAAACAAGTTGGAACCATTAACAAGTTTGTCTCAATGAAATCTGCATTTTTGTTTTATGCCATTAATCATCTCCCAACAGTTCAGATTTATCTAGCAGCCCCTTGCAGGGTCCTGACCCGGTGCTGGGAACCACTGGTTTAGAGGTTCCAAAATAAATCTGAGTGGAAGCAGAACGATTAGAGCAGTGAGAAAGGGAACATGTTGGCTTCACAGAGTGCTTTTCTTGTGAAGCACTGGGGGTTTTACGTCTCTCATTGTTTGAACTGCTCTCAATGCATAATACCAAACATTGCTTTTATTATGACAATAAAGTTGAGCGCTCACTAGACAATAATTAAAGTCATTCGTGTGTCTTGTTATGCACCAATAAACGTATGAATTGTGCTGAATGTGAATGTTTCTGGGCTCTTCCCACTTTGACTCATCTCTCTCCTGATCGACAGGTCGGGGCTCTGGCCAATAAGCAGGATTGTTTGTCGGGCCAGTACACAACCAGCGGGGAATGCTGCCTTCAGTGTCAGCCTGGAGAGGGGGTCGTCAAACCATGTGGAGCCACGCAGACCGAGTGCGAGCCTTGCCTCGACAGTGAGTAACACACAAAAAAGGCTGCGGGAATGTTGTGTAGCCACATGCAATTTGTAGTGACATTCATGCAGACGAACACAACGGTGTGTGTACTTGAACGTCAGCGATGGTCACAAGCATTAATGGCAGACACATAAAAGCACGGACACACACACACACTTCATGTATTCACTGCTGTGGCTCCGCTGACCTGTGATTGTGATTTAGTGTTTCATTTGGCACAGAAATGTTTCACTGCTGCCACCATGACATCCTCTCTTTGTAAATTACGACCGCCTCATACAAATCCTCGATTGTATTTGCTGTTCCAGAAGAAGACACGCGCTTATTAGGAGACTATTTGTAGTATTTGTGGACCGTTTGTACCACAGTAAGTATTCAGGGGTGTAAATTACGATCCAAACTCTCGTAGCTGGTCTATAAAGCAGTGAATAAATCTAACTATAATGATGATGCTCTTGTTTTATTACCCCATTAATAGTTTTGTAAGCTCTGCTACAGATTTCCCTTTTGACCAGTAGTAGTGGTACAAAGCACTTCATCACTTTTACTTAGTTCTCTGCAGTAGGAATGAATATTAATTAAAAGACAAAGACCAATTTATTATTTTAATCGAATATAGGCAGATTGAATTGTGTGGAGCTTGTTTGTGTCTGCGTTGGTGTTTTGTCCGACCGTCCAAAAACATGCAGATATGGGGCTGGGTCGATTGGAGACTCTAAAATTCCCGTACAAAATCTCAACCTCAGTTTGGGTCAGAGGCAAAAGGGAGTTTTGAAAACTGGACGCACAAGCCTGACATTATAAAACATCCATGTAAGAGGCTACTAAACGTCAAGAAAATATGATAATAAAGATGTAAAGGCTGATTCAGCGAGATTCCAGACTTAGCTGAGCTCCAGTGTTACTCCCCTGCTCGGGGCCCTTACCATGTAGGGAGAGAAGCAGTGTCAGACCTAATGAGGACAGTGATGCTGAGACGATGCACAAGCTGGACCATTCCAGTTGTTGTCGTTGCAATAAAATAATGTATTTGAAGATATCTAGAGCAGGACTTGGATTAAAAGAAATGAGTTCTTCAGGAGGATTTAAGTTCTTCAGCAGGAGGTAGATTTCTGCTTTCGTGCAGAGACACAACATTAACATGTCATGTTTTTTTTTGTAACTCTATCATATGAGTTCAAAGATCAACTTCAGCCTGCAGAGGCCAGGGTTGGTCCTGAGCCAGTTCGGTCTCTGTTCCCAGAGTTCTCCCTGCAGCCTGTAAGAAATCCCTGACTATCCTGCGCCCGTGCCAGGAAGTAGTTGTAAACCTTCCCGGGTCAGTGAAGGAACGCAAACCGTGAGGCCCACAGGCAGAAAAATGATTCTGACTTCACAGGTCATGGGAGAAGTCACAGAGAATGTGGACTTGGAGAAGAGGATTTATTTGTACAGTCTTCTTTGGGATGATGTACACTCATGTGTCTCAGGTCAAGCGGTAGATTTTCTTGCCTTGTATAAAATCATTAATACTCGGACCACTTATCGTCCAACTTCATATTTTAGGCTTAAAATGACAGCTGTGGAGTTTTGCTGCTCTCATGGTGCGAAGGTTCTTTCAGGGTGATGCGTTTTCACTCTGGCCGTGTTTGCTCTGCTCAGACGTGAACAAACACAGACAGTGACAGACTCTCAGAGCTGTCAGGGGGCCAAACAGGCTCTTTAGTGACTGATGGAAAAAGCAGTAATGCAGAGCAGACAGCTCTTCATCAGATAATACATCACAATAGTATTTTAGGAACACATCAAATATTGATTAGGTCTGTAATGCAGGCTGATCGAGCTCAACTGTGCAGATGTGTTTAAACAACATGTTCTGAAGCCTCACGTTTAGTTTCCACACAGTTTTGCTACCTGACCAAAATTCCTTCTCATATTCATATATCATTAAATTGTTACGAATACATGTTAATTATATATATATTTATTTTTGACGTCGTGAATTGAGGAGTTTCGAGACACATCGGAGATCTCGGAAGTTGCCATAGGAACGAATATACTACTGATTGACTTGCGTACGAATACTATGAGCTCCAACCTGTCTGTTAGCCTCAGTAGCTTATAGCTTATGGATACCGTATCTTTGTCATTGTCTAATTCTATATTCAGCTTGTGATAATATGCTAATTTGCAGCTTTAATCTCTATCTACAACAGTTCCTTTCATGTTTATAGCCGTCATGCACACATTCAATACTGTTGTGGTTATTATTAGGTCTGGAAACATAAGAGTCAGCTGCTCACTACGATTTCCATCTTTTTTTCTATCTACCACACTAACTAGCCTTTGAGGGCCAGCACATCACATGACCAACATTCACATCCACAGTCGATTTAGATTCTTATATATTTTCCAAGTAACCCTTCTGCATGTCTCTGGACTGTGGAAGGAAGCCGGAGCACCCGGAGAAAACCCACATGAAAGGCTTGGATTCAAACTGCACCACCCTCACTACATTTGTATTTTTAGACTTATTGTTTTCCAACATCAACTCCCAAACATCATTAGGTCTTTGCGTGTGCATTGTTTAAAAGTGCATCGCCCACGGTTGATTACTTCAAACACGCGAAAGCATCAATTTATAAGAAACAGTCCGTCTTTGTGCAGAGACCTAACAGGGGCCCTGATGTGCTAAAGAAGATGTCAGCTGAAGCACACGGAGGAGTTGGTATGAATGAACAGATGAGTGGAGATGAAACAGAGCGAGTACAGCTGGATGGAAACAAGGAGAACTTCTCAGCCAGCAGCGAACATTCATTCTTCTTCATTCACACACACACACACACAGTCATGTCTAAATTCCTTCAGAGGACATAACGTTAAGTTACACACATTTTCTGAGATTTACACTCACCTTAACTAGAGTTACTATTTCCCTAACCCTAACCCTAACCCTAAACCTTAACCTAAACTTAATACAAAACTAAGATTTCATGATTTACGTAATGGGGACTTCTATTCCCATAAGAAAGTCAAGTCTCCATAATGTGTGGTCCCCAAACCATGCATTAAACCAGGACCACACACACACACACACACCACACACATGTTTGCGCAGCTATCCTTAGGACCCATGAGCTCTACTGGTCTTAACAGGGTCAGGGTTTATACTTCAGTAGGTCCTAAAGAAATGAGTAAAAGAAGTATACTGCCACACACACACATGCACACACATGCACACACACACATGCACACACACACACACACACACATGAACACACACCTCCCGGCAGAGCGGATAAACTCGGGAGTCCTTGTACGGGTGTTGAAAACAAAGCGAGGGATTGGATGTTGGACCAGAGGCGAAGCTCCTGTTATGATATGATATGTTGAGCTCGGAAAAGGCCGTCTGGTCCGTGCCCCATCCCCCCTAATCCCCATGCTGGCTAGTGTTATTAATGTATTGACTTGCATTATTGATGCATGGCATTATGATAATGGCTCTGAGAGCATTCGTGGGGAATGGGGGGGGAGAGTAGTCTAAGTGTGTGTGTTGTCTGTTTGAAGCGAGGGAGGAGATAATGGGGTAAGGGCGGGGGGGTAACAGTATACGACTGGTCACTAACAGGCGGGTGAGGGACGACAGTGTCCACTTCTGAAGACATAATTAAAGAAAAATGCGAAGCTCCCACGTTTGACGCCACCGGTCGAGGACAGACGGATTCGTCCTCTCAAATGACACAGTCTCTGATTTCTTTTCATTCGTCCATCTGTGTCTCCGTCTCCGTGTCTATCACTCCCCATCTCTGTTTTAATCTCGGCATCGTCCGAGCGATCGCCTCGGTTGGTGGGCTGGTGACGCAGAGCAAAAACTTGATATGCTGCGAGACACTGAGCAGGGAAAAAAAAGGTCTTACGTGGAGACTACGTGCCAAAAACCCTGTAGTCTCCTGCCACACACAGTTTAGCTTGGTTTTGTTTCATCTAGTTTAGTGTAGAGCTGAAATAAAAACAACAACAAAGCCAGCTCAGAAAATAATCAACAGCTATTGAGTATTTAAAAGAATCTGGAAGAGAAGAGATCTGGAGCTCACAGCTGCAGTCAGAGCTTTCAATAAAGATATGTTGAGTTGAGTTTATTATAGCCTAACAAAGAAAAGTATGACAGCTTCACAAGTAAGACGCCGGAGTTAGAGAACACTTCATATCTTAAGCAATTATATATTATTAATAATACATTTTCGGTCAATCATCTAACTGATTGATTGTTTCCACTTAACATCACCTCAGCTGAAAATAAATCAAACTTGTGCTGGAAAGAATTAGCTTGTCAACTATTTATATGATAAAGATTTTGAGGATGTGCTTTCACCTCCCTCTCTCTCTCACTCACTCACTCACGCACACACACACACACACACACACACACACACACACCCACACTAACGCACACAGGCTGCTCTTACAAATGGCTCTGTTGCATAATTTAGTGTGTTTCCCAGTTCTCTATCCAGCTGAAATACAATTCCATAAAACATGCAATATTGATTGCATCCTCTGCAGATATATCTATCCTCGAGAATCTTCCAGGTATATAAACGATAAACTAAAAAGACATGTTTGTGGTTGTTTGTGTATATCTTTAGTTGCACAAAATTCGACACACACTCATAAATATCAGTCACCTAAATGTGCCATATCTTTTTCTTGGCCGTGTTCCACCAAGTTTCATGTTAACCTGTCCAGTAGTTTTTGTGTAATGCTGCTAATAAGAGAAAAACAGGATGGTGAAAACACCAACTCCTTGATGGAGGTAATAACCACGTCCTTCTTTCTTCTTTCAGGTGAAACTTTCTCAGAATACCTGAGTCACACAGACAAATGTGTTCCGTGCATACAATGCACTGGTCTATTCCGCATGGAGACACCCTGCACAGACTCCAACGACGCCACCTGTGTTTGCAACTATGGCTTCTTCCTGAACGTCTCGTCCGATCAGTGTGAGCCCTGCACCAAGTGCCCGGAGGGCAAGGGCATGCTGCTCAGTTGTGAGCTGGACCACGACACATTGTGTGAGCTGTGCACCTCGGACACGTACTCAGACCAGGAGAGCTCTCGAGAGCCCTGCATCCCCTGCACCACCTGTGATGATGAGGAGGTGTTAGAGCCCTGCACATCGTTGACGGATACAGTTTGTCAAGGTAAGTTGATAAGCTAGCAGAGGGTAGAGGTATAAAATAAAGTCAAAGTTTATTTGCATGTAGCTGCCCTGTATTTACATATGTAGTTGGTTTGTGCACCACGATTCTAGACTGTGTGCAAACGTTTGCATGGACACCGCCGATCATAAAAATGTATGTCCTGCATTATAAAGGTTACCAAGTCCAGAATGTCTGGCGCTGAGAGGCTTCATGAGGTTGTTCTACTCTTGGATAGAAAGAAAATAATTGAATTCCTCATAAATCAACTAATTCTTGTAACAAGACAATTAATCTACTTGTTCAGAGATTTATTTTTCAGCTATTTAGCAAATGACTGTGGGATGACCCTTATCAAAACAGTGGGCAAGTTTACCATGAACTTCTATGCAGAGCCATTAAAGCTGAATGACGGGGCGCATTGCCCGGGGTCATCATGGACTGATGGACATATTCCCTGCTCAGCGCTGTATGGACAGAAGCCATGATGGCCGTCCACATAATCGGACCATCTCAGCATGACACTATACACATTGTTGGCCCATCGACCTAAATGCCACGCCAAAGGTTGTTGGACTGTCTTCACCGACTCATCCCAGCCAAAGATACAAAGACTACTCTCTCTCCGTGTCGCGGGTTTAGAGGGAGGTCATATCTCGCTGAATTTCTTTTATATCATTGCACCCTGTGGGTATCACACTCTGAATCACAAATTCCTTATGACTACAGTCACTGCTCATTCCAATGACCTGATGCTTCGCAGATTAAATCAACGCTTTTGTGAGATGACAATAAAAGGAGTCTGTTGATCAGCCATGCAGTGTGTTGGGGCAGCAGTTTGAAGGCTGGTGTTAGCACAGTGATGAAGACAGAGCGAGGGAAATCAGGCTGAAGGGAATCTTTTGTGCCTCTCCCATGATCCTGTTTCGCCGGCGAGGGGTTTCTGTTCAGCCCATGGGTCTACTTGAAGCAACGAGTAATGAGTAAAACAGATTTGGGAAACGTATGTAGATTTTTCAATGATATATTGTGATAACTCTTGTGTGTTGTCTTGGATCTGAACTGAAATGACACCAGGGGGTTTGAGCTATTTTAAGGATCTTTTAGAAATCAATGAAAGTTGGCTGCTTATACTCAGCAGACACTCTGCAGCCTAAATCTAGATTTTCACCCTGAATTGTTCCCCAATTTTAAAGATGTTCACCTGTTCAGCTGTGGTTTGATGTTCAGGTTTAGAGGCGTTGATGAGATTTGTCTCATGGATCTCTGGTATGTCAGAAAACGTGGGTGGTTGGTTGGTTGTCTTAGAGTTGAGGTATTTCCATGATCCGATTTCCCACTTGACTGCCATCAAGGGATCCATCACATACTGTAGTGAACTTGTTTTAATATTATGTGGTTATAAAGTATTACAGTCATATTCCCATTCATACAGCATTTCTAAAGGCACTGCTTTTTTCAGCCATCAGGGGCGGAGGGCCAAAGGACACTTTGAAGTGGGGGATCAAACCACTGACCTTCTGGTTAGTTAACAATCACCAGTCAGTCTCTATCATGACATTTTATGTCATCAAATTTGTAATAAAATCAGACTTACCAGGAAAAAAGAACACTGGTAAGAACTTCCTAAAGAAACATAAACCATCTCTGAGTCCATGACCCATCTTCTAACATGGAGGAGAAAGGATTTATGATATGAACTGCAGCCAGCCACCAGGAGCAGTCATATCATCCATCTTTATACAGTCTATGATAAGGAGCGACAAACAAAAGAGGAAAACAGACTTGCATTATATAGTGTGAGCTAATGCAACACACAACATTAACTATATTAACGAATCTCTGTGTCTGCCCGGCGTTGAGAGAACCAGCAAAACCAGTTCTGATTATGTGATAACCAGAAATGGACACAACACGTATTGATGTTGCAGAGTGTTCCTCTTCCATTGAGAATGAGGCTTTAATGCATCTTGATTCAACTTGCGGCCTGAGAGAGAAGTGTGGTGGACGGAGGGATGTATCATCCATGATCAAGATATAAGGAACCAGAACTCCCAATAGGAAAACATCTTCTGGATAACTAATGCAGTATACCTCAAAATTAATGTGAATTTGCTGTGTTTTCAGGCATGATGGCTCACAGTCATTCTGTATGGGCTTCATCATCATATATTGTTCCTCGCTCTAACTCAATCATGTGCTTTTTATTCCTAATGTAATCTCTTTACCGAAGCACAAGTGTTATCAGCGCGTACAAATCGGTAGTGCTGCCAGACGTCCATATCCATTAGTGTTGTGGAGTCGGGCGACACAGGCCTGGAGGCTAAACATGCTCAGGAGGGTGGACGGAGAGGGAGGAACCCACAGGAGACCACTGCTCTTGAAAAGATGATTCGTAACATGAGACATCAGAGACATATTTACACCCGAAGATGGAACGAAGGAGCTGAACATCACTTGGACTGTGGGTTCTCTTTAGGGAAAACACTGGATTGGCTGATTTATTTGAGTTGGGGCTCATGGGGAATTCTCCCTTGTAAGGATTTAGTTCCCCCCCTCTATGTGGCTCAGCTGATATCTGGAGTAAAATCAAATTTCCTCCCACACTTACAAAGGGACTAGTGGTTTGTTTTGGGCCTCACTAACAAAAATTCCCTGTCATGGTTAAAAAATTGTTATACTGACCAGACTTTGTTTGGCTAGACCCACTGAGTTGAGGCTCTGAAGGCAAGATGCTTATCTTGTGAAGTGTGATATGACTTCCACTCTTCTGTAGGCCGCAGAGGTTAGAGGTTGAAGGTCATCAGGGGGTGGGGTTGGGGGGTTGTATGTGGAAGGGATCCTTTTTTTTCGTGGAAGGTTCAGGCGATATTCCACCTTGAAGTTTCAGGTGTGAGCCCTCAAGGCGAGTTGGAAACTTTGACTCCATGATCCTGTTCCTCCTTGAGTTTGTACCAGGGGTTGACTGCACATATGCGGGCTGACCTACCACCCAAAGCCCTGGGTTTCGGGTTCTGTGGCAGCAGCAGCAACTGGTTGTGGTTTGCAGTAGACTTCCAAGTATATTAACCATGCACATACATGCTGGGGTGATTGATAAGTCCATGGCCTATTAGAGGAAGAAGCCAATTTCTAGAAACCCAGCACATGTATTGCTTTTAATGTAGTTCACTCCTACGTATACACACTTAGTCCAGCGCTTGTGGAGCATACAGAGCCCCTCTTTCTTGAATTCAGCATCTTGGACATTCAATAAGTCGTCCACAGCAACAATGGTGCTGAGCTCCGTCTTCATTTTGGGCAAAATCAGGTCGGGAGGTATTGATGAATCCACATTCCTAGACGGGAGATGGATAATGGTACAAAGGCAGATTATGTTTTCAATTGTCTCAGCCGATGTTGACGGACTTGCAATTTCCAGTTGCCCAATACAGAAATACCGCAAAAGTTATTGACTTTCTGCTTTGGAGTTAGTTGAACTACATGTGAATGTAACTAGAGCTCGTAGCCCTGTACCTCAGGCCACACAAATGTCAATTACCACTCGTCATTTAAAGGATTAGTCGAAAGTGAGACTCAAACAACACACACACACACACACACACACACACACACACACACACACACACAAAGCTGTGTATGCAGGCAGGCCGGGATATTCCCACTCCTACAAACGGATTTAGATAAACCAGATGACTTATTGAGCCTTACAGGTCTGAGACAGCATATGGAAGCCTGAAGGTCAAATGGGTGGGTTAGAGAGGAAACCAGAGGGGAGGGGGAGGTGGCGGAGGGGGGTTGGTTGATTGGGCCGAGTGCATTTGGTTATTGAATTGATAAGTGAGGAGGAGGAGGGAGCTGTTTCCTTCCTGACTCTGGTTGACCTTAACGATTGACAGGCTGCCCTCAAGAAATCAGAAAGCGTAATCTGCTAACTAGCCCCATGTATGCTCAGCACTCAGGGCCAGGGCAGTTCAAGTAAATCCAGAAAGAAGGAGGGAGGAAGGTTAAACTGTGGAGGGATAGAGGGAGAAAGGGATGGAAGATGGTAATGAACAAAAGGTGGAGGGCCTTTCTTTACTTAAAATATAAATTGGTTGAAAACATAATCTTTGGCTGAATTTAGTTGTTCTTGAACCAAATGAGGACTTTAGCACTGAAGCACAATCTTCACCAAATCCCAAAAAGAGTCAAATATAAAGTAACATATAACTACACAAAACATAAAGTATTAGTTTGCTGGAGATTCTAATGTTTCCAGGTTTATTTTCAGGTTTGTTACTTTTGGTTTTGAAAAGGTTAAAAAGACACCAAACAGTTTGAATGTTGAGTATTTCTTTGATAAAAGCCCAGTGAACATAGCTTGAACACGCTTCCCAGTGCTTCATTATGGTTGCTCTGCTATCATTAGACTGTCCCTGTATGTGGGCGGGCCTTAGCAAATGATCAGTTGTAGAATGCGTTTGACAGACGGATAAAGAGCGGGAGACAAACGCCAAAATTCCAAACGACATTCCTGATTTCCTGTGTCCAAAGCATTACCACATCAATAGCTGTGAAGAATCCCCCAGCCCCAAAGTGACTCAACAATTCACTGTCTTTGTGTGGCACAGTCACTCATTGTGTAGCTATAGCTTCATCTACACACATCTATTGACTTACATCTCCACTGACTTGGTTCTGCAGTAGAGCCACAGTTGACCTTCCCTCTATAACTCTTTTCCTCCACACTCCACACAGTGTGAGCATTGTCAAGATGACGGAAGCGTTAAAGTCGACTGTGTCTCCGCCAAACAAGAATCGACCTCTTGTGGATGTGACTCGGCATCCTGAAGCCGTCCTGCCACCCCTCGGGAATTTGCCCCTTGAGGTTCAAGGGGACATTTTTGGAGGTGATTTGGCGTAAGTGAGACGTTCTGGTCCAAGGGTGACTAAACACTCGTGCTCTCGCTCGTGCCGTTCATTCATTGCCAGGATATTCTCCCAGGGAGTCAGGGTTTTCGTCTTTGGGAGTATTTGTTGGGGAATTGTGTCTCTGCCAAGCCACGCCTTTGTCTCAGCGAGATTTATGTTTAAATCTCTCATAACTGCCTAAAGCTGAATTACTATGCTGTGGCATTGAAAAGGAATTTCATGGGATTTCACATTGCACAATTTGTGTCACAGTGAAAGTCTTACTTCTGTTTATGATCCATATTTACAGCCATTAATTAAACCGTCTTTACAAGAAAGCAATGTCCAAACTTTTAATTACCACAATAACAAGCAAATCCAAAGCTGAATTGGAGAACAGCAAATAATCAACAATGAGAGTGGTGCACAGGAGGAGCAGCAGAGAAGACAGAGATGGAGAAAGCACGAGAGAGCGGAGGGAGGCAGATGCTGAGAACAAGGTCTGGTCGATAGAAACGATGGAGTTTGCACTCTCGGGTTTCTCTGGTTGACCTCTACGAGTGCTGATCACATTCTGCCGCAGAACAGACACACACATGCAGAGCGATGCAGGCGTGCACACACATGCATCCCATACAAATGCAACAACATACATAGGGGTGTGTTTGCAGCACGTGGACAGAAAAAATTTGACAGTTTGTGTGATGGGAAGAACCGAGCCTGAGAGAAAGAGATGTCAAAACAAGAGATAACCGAAATGTCAAAGTCGTCAGGTTTGCACACGTTGTAGCGACATAAATATTGTAGGAATTGGACTGGTGACAACATTTCAGGTTTTGTGGAGCAGGTCTCGGCAGCAGTCTCAACCGTGCTCAGGTGTAATGACATCTTATAAGAAGCTTGTTTCGTAAGCCCCTCCTCTCGTTTGGTTTCAATCCAGATTCTAAGGAGATGAAACGGCAGCAACAGCTGTTTGGTGGGAATGAGGAGTTTAACTCAGGTGTGGCTACCGCAGTGTATCGCACACGTACACACTTTAAATACACATTACCCACACACTCACAGAAATGACAGATATTTTTCTATATAATTACTCCTGTGACACTGACAAGTACATATGTGCCCATATTTCCAGTCACAAGTTAATTATAAACAGACAAACCCAGAAGGAATATTCCAGTAACAACTGAATAATGCTTAACAATAAACACAATAAATGGTTTGTTGAGAGGAGGCAAAGTTGACTCAACCTATAATTTCGACAGCTGAGTGTCTTTTATTATAATTTATTGAAAAGCAGAAGAAAATCAGGACGTCTTTTGTAAAGGTTAGGATCAGACCACAGGAAATTTGGGGCAAATTTAAACCTCAAGAATCAATGCGAAATCTGGTCTGTAACTTTCAACTGTAAAATCTCTCCTCCAGTTCACGCTGAAGAATAGACACACCATGTTGAAGCATTGTTACTGATTTCAGGGAATCGTTGCCGAGCTAATCACTAAAATGTCTTGACTCTCTCTCCTCGAGCATTGGCCCAGTAACCAGCTGTGTGCACTGGAAACAAGCTGAGCTCAGCAGGAGGCGGTCACTCCCCTCAGACCATCCAGCGAGTGGTTCAGTAAAGGCACTTAGGGCCCTGATTTAAGTGTTAACTACGGAGGGAGGGGGGGGGGAGGGGGAGGGAGAGCACAGTCATGATGCAGAGACCTGGGGAGTAAACAGACGGATGGTTAATGAACAAAGAGAATAAAAGACGTAACCAGGAAGGGCAGACAACCATCATCGTGTTTGCTTTTCAATGAAGGGGCTCGGAGAGAGAAAAAATTCGCCATCAAATCCGAACTGATTGACAGAAACTAAGATGACAGGTTGTGAGCGAGCAGAAGCACAAAGAGAAGCAGAATGGAGAGACAGTGGATTGAAGGATACAGAGATGGGGAAGCGGCATTTGTACCGGACAAAGACGAGCTCTGTCAATGAATGGTGTCTGATTTCGAGTGTGTTTTGTGTTGATGGGGTGGGGAGGGGGGGGTGCGGGTTCGGACATTCAGCATTCAGGGAGAGACAGACAAGCCACAGTGGTGATGAAGATGATGATGAGGATGTGTATGTGTGTGTCTGTGTTTGACCATTGGAGGATAGTGAAGAGGAAGGAAAGGAATTCGATATCTTCCAGACCATCATAAGCAGCCACTTAGTTTTTTATTTTGTTTTATTAGGCATTTGGTTCATAGATATTAGCCTAAAACATCACACTGGTCATGCTTTTTTATCTAACTCCATACTTTTTCACATTTATAGTATTTAGGCCAAGCTGACACCGACTCTCATGAGAATTATTAGATTTATGGTCCCCAAAATGCTTTATGCAACTTGGTTCGCATATGCAATTTTATGGAGTTCCCCATGGCAAGAGTTTAGCTTGGTGTCCATCGTAAACAATTCAAATTAATGTTTCCATCCGCTTCTATGACGCAAATATTAGGACTTGATGATACTAATTCTCTCGACGAGTGTCTTTAAGCTCTTGTAGAAGAAAAGGAAGTGTAACAGTACAACACAGTGACCTAATTACCTCTGTTCACCCCCACCTTTTGATTGGTTTGCCTGTAGGCAAGTTAACACAAGTACTGCTGGACGGATTACAAAGAAAATTGATGTGGTGAGTGTGTGCGATTTGGTTAACATCCAAATAAAAATCAGGCTCTAGATCAATTTAGATGTGGTTTCATAAAGGGAGAGTTTAGGAGGAGGTATGTGCTCCACTGAGTGCCGTGAACCACTGAACCTCTTGGCAAAGTGAACCCAGAAGCAGGAAGCTCTACTAACCTGGCAGTGAAAAGGTGATGCTGGCGAAAGACCAATGCAAACAAACCAGCAGCAACACAATCCGCCAGATTTGACAGTTGTGAAATGTTAATACTGAAAAACCTGAAATCAAATTGGCAGAGAAAAGTAAACAATCCTTTGAGCCAACGAGGTTCTTGTAAGGCCTCGGTGCGACATGGCACCGCATCCATTTAAAGACAAAGTATTTCCGATCAATGCTTTTACATGTTAATGATTAAGGATGACGGACGTCCACCACTTTAAATGAAGAGGATGCTCTGTATATTGGTGCTGCCTTAAAATACTTCTCACATCCTCTTTGACAAACGGCCCACAGCTGCTACGTGCATCCATCTAAATAAGCTCTCTGTGAAAAAATGTTTTGTGGCCTCATTAGTGACAAATGGCCACCTTGCACTCAACGGCTCTCCCGAGGTTTTTCAGAGGCCTTAGAAGCCGACGGGATGATTTCCTGTTGATGATGTGAGTAACTGTAAGTAAGTGACAGGCGAGGATAGGTCTCCACATCCGCGGTGAGCAGCAAACAGGTCCGCTTAGCTTTAATGGCTGCAGGAAAGTGGGCAGGACTGGATGGACAAACTTGCTCTTATCCTCGTTCATGGCTCCCTGGGGACGAGGGGAAACGACCAAGTGATGTGGGATGTAATGTTTGTGTGGGTATGCCTGCTCTATGTGTGTGGGGCATTAGAGGTATTTACGGTTACAGTCGCTACAGTAGATGGAAGCAGGGATAGGAGCTTGAAGATCTACTGTATCTGTCCTGAGCTGATCTTACAAATGAACGCCGGGGAATTGAGTCCGGACTCAACAGACATTCTCTAAAGGTTTACAGCAAATTTCAGATAACTGTCTGGACTTTAGTTTCCGTATTGTTTATTTTCCAGCTGTTTTTAGAAAAAAAAACAAAAAAACATTCTAGCTAACGAAAATACTCGCAGGTCAAGATATATCCAACAGCCGTTGGTGGAGACTAAAGTGGTGGTAAAAATCAAATGAATATTTGAAGTTACATTCAATAAGTTGTTGAAACATGGTTGTAAATAAATGCTAATGTGGCTCCTTATCTGCTAATGCATACATAGCAACAATTTTCTACGAATTTTGCATTGTGTTTACAGTTTGTTTCTGCCGCCCTCAAGTGGCCAAAACAACTGCAAATGTCGGATACATGGACATTGTGTCTTAATAAAATAAATGCTTGTGATTGCAGTACTACTTTGTTTTTTTAACACTTGAATAATCTATTTCCCCCATATGAATATTTCTCCTTCGCAGTTCCATACCCTTCATTTTCCCCGACCCCCTTTCCCCCCCACGTCCACCTTTGACATTTTTTTGACGGATGACCCTCCACCCGAGGGCTCAACGGACCGGACCACCACCACCACGAACGGCGATTCCCAGAAGCGTCTCTACCAGGGTCTGAACGACAAACTCATCCCCATCTACTGCTCCATCCTGGCAGCTGTAGTGGTCGGACTTGTGGCCTTCATCATATTTAAGAGGTGAGGACAGAAAAGTTATGTTGCATCCTGGTGTCCGACCATCTCCCCCCCCCCGAAGAAGAGGCCTGAAAACAGCAAAGTCTTTTCTTCTGTTTTCAGTTTTAGAAAACGTTGAAATCTTTGATTCATCTGTTCTGGAAAGCTCGTGCAAAATCCATTCCTCCGAGGCTTTGTTCAGCAACCTTCATTTTCTCTTTGGCAAATGACACTGTACACCCCACCCCCGTCTGCTGATCTGCACTGCTCACTGTCTATCACAAACAAACATTTGAAATCCAGCCGTTGAAGGGAAGAGAGAGGGGATGTTGCACTCATTACAACTTCATACGGACAACAAAACCCAATCGGATATTGAATTTCCGCAGTTTCATATTTAATGAAATCATCTGCTGCTTTCCTGGATGAGAGTGCACTGCTGCTCTGTGGGTCACAATATGGTCCCTCTAGTCTCTTTTTTCACATTTAGAGCCCATAGTCATGTTTCCTACACAGACGACTCACGGTCAACTGCTTAAATATTGAATGTGCAGTATGTTTATTGGATGGTGTTGTGTTGCGTGTCTGTGCATTAAAACTCTGAAGCCTCAAGACAGATCAGAACACAGGAGGACGAGCACTGAAGCTGGAAGCAGAGTTTTTAACCATTTAACTTCCACTGCCTCACTCAATATCTTTGAATTTCATCAGTATATTAAGTGTGAAGAGGAGGCTGATGATAATCCTGGATCCCTGTGTTCATAGCTACAGACTAAAATAAGCACTTAGGTACTAAACGTACAGATATGCTGTGTATTTACAGTATTGATAAGGTTGGTGCAGCTGGATGAACTGTTGTTTTGATCAAACCCCTCCCTTGTCCTCAAGATTTCCACAAATGTCGAAACAAAAGTGTTTTGCTTTCTTCTACATTGAGATGATCTCCTCTTCTGACTCATCTTCATTCAGGTGGAACAGCTGCAAGCAGAACAAGCAAGGAGCCAACAACTGCCCAGCCAACCAGAACCAGACGCCATCGCCCGAGGGGGAGAAGCTGCACAGCGACAGCGGCATTTCTGTTGACACCCAAAGTCTGCAGGAGCAGCAGGGCCAGACTCAGGCACAGACAGGTGAAACAGTGACACCTGTACCTGCACAGTGGCTTCTCCCTTTCGTGCCAAGAAATACAATCACAATCATGTATCAAACTCTGCTACTGAAATTGGGTGTGAGCACATTTCAGCTCTAAAGCCAGTGTTTATCTTGGGCTGGATTCCACTCGTAATAAGTTTTCTTCTAATCCACATATAAGTCTGATTGATAGCACACCTGAAGTTTGGGTTTCGGTGAATGTGAACAAAGTGTCGGCTGCACCTTAAACTGTCCCACCGGGTCAAAGGTAGAATTTTCCCTCAGGAATGAGCCATCTGGTTGTTTCACCAGCTCCACCTAGAACACCACCTTTCCAACTTACTGTAGCAAATCAGCAAACAAGGATTACAACATTGACAGAGCTATAATGTTTGTTTTTATTTGACAGCCAGTTCCCAGGAATTTCCATTCCTGTCCCGACAAACCAGTCTGGGAGAATTCAGATTTAAAAGACAAAGATAAGATGGTAAAGAAGGAAAACAAAGTGGTGAAAGAAGCAGAGATAAAAACATTCAGACAGTGGGTTTCTGTCCATTCTTGTAAAGTTTTCATCCGTCGGATGTGAGATATTTTTAGAGATGAATGATTGTTGCTGTTGATCAGACAATCAGACAGTGGAGCCAGAGCTAAAAAGCCTTTTTCTCCTATTTTCTGAAATGATTAGTGAACGGAACTTGTCGAGCAGAGAGAATATCCAGTGCTTCTCATATTTGTCCAAAAAAAACCCCCACGGTTGCTGCTGCAGGAAACTCCATCACTTCCTTTTAATCGTTTTTACAGCCAGTTGAGAAGCTCACAAACAGGATGTGAGTTGAGTTCTGAAGGTGGCATCTTTGGCAGTCATGAGCTGTTTCCAGACATAGTTCTCTCATAAACTCACATATGAAGAATGCAACAGGAGACTCTACGGGTCGGATGCGTTCACAACAACAGGAACTCTGGGTAGTTTCAGGAGATTATCCAGAGTTCAGCGCTTGTCTGAAGAGCAGAAAGCAGTACAATGTGGTCATTTGTCAGTTGATTCAGTTATTTGAATTGTTTATTTGTGAAGGTTGTACAGATTTTGTTATCCTAGGGTTCGAACAATAAACCAACTTGTTCTTTTTCCCTCTGCAGTCATCACCATGGACGAGGAGCCCTGTCTGCTGCTTCCTCTTCACACCAGGGAGAAAGTGGAGAAGCTGCTGTTCAGGGGCAACGAAGGGGACGACTGCGACCACATGGAAGACAGCGACTGGTGCAACCTGGCGGGCCTCCTGGGATACGAGGAGGAGCGGATTGCGACCTTCCGGCAGGAAGAGCATCCCGTCCGCGCGCTCCTGTCCGACTGGGCGAGCAAGGACTGCGCCAGCATCGACTCGCTGTGCACTGCACTGCGGAAGATCAACCGTGACGACATCGCCCAGAGTCTGCTGCTCAGCCCGAGCGCTCCCAAGCCAACCGCCACTTCGGTGGTGTGATTTACAGAGAGCGAAGCACCTGGACCGTAATACTCCTCCTTCCTCAATCCAGATAAATCAAGCTACAACCACTTTCAGTTCCTCCCTCGCTAACATGCTGTGATTACACGTGTCATGTGTGGTGCAGTGTTAGGACGCCACGAACCAGACAAATTAATATCAATATACTGAGTCGAGTGAATGAAAAAGACACAGAAGACTCTTCTCTTAAGTATCAAGATGTGCCTGTAATCTGTCCTTGTCACATGTTCTATAAAAACCACACAATAGAAAACCATTGGTGATGAAGGAGAATCATTAGTAATCATTCCATTGTGAGCCTGGGACAGCCGCCTGCCTTTCTTCTCTAGTTCACATACAGCTGACTGTTTCATCTGACTTAATCCACGGAGCAACACTCGCCTTAGAATGTACGTTACTGTTGATAATCATCCATCTTCTTCACTCTCCAACAAGAATAATCCGCTCAGCCCTTAATTACAGCCTTCATACGGCAGTGTTGTACCTCTAAATGCTACCTTTCAAATCTGCGCCACCAAAGAGGAGTAAACGTCTCCAGACGGTACCTGACAAGCGACATTACTGACATGCCATGTTAGGCGTTTTGAATTGAAGTTGACAAGTGGCTTGTGTCTGCAGCTGGGACCGGATGAGGCCTGCATACCGCGGAGGATCTGGATCTTTGCAAACATGACAATCTGAGGAAAGATGCTTGGACGCTTTTCAAATGAGCCTGTTCTTACGCAAGCCAAGTTCTGCTCTCGTGCTATGACTTTGAAATACTTGTGTTAGATTTAAGACATGGAGGTGCAGCACATGTGGGATTCATCTCAACTTTGGCTTAAGTGATTTCTGCAGACTGTTATATAAGAGCTGCCGGCTGGACTCTGCCAACCAGGTGGTCTGTGGGGCAGGTTACAGACGGAGGCAACATGAGACTCCAGTGATCAGGCCTATCCGCTTAACACAGGAGCCCCACAGACTCCCTCATGCTGACTAAGAAATGGGAAGGACGTGGTAAAAAAGTTACCCAACGACGACCATGTAAACTGTAAATAAGAGTGCACACACCAAATAGATTCTGTGTATACATACAAGTACACACATTAGACCCACAATATGTAGCCACGCATGCATGTACTATACAAACACACCGATCGTGTATGTATCTCCATTCTTATCTAATCTAGAAGACTCAGAAAACTCCACATCCTGCCATATACTGCACCGAGGGGACCATACACTGTTTAATCTCACTACTAATAGAACATATAAGGTAACTCCGTCTCTTCTAAATATGTTTAAAAACTATATAATTTGCGGTGTGCACTAAAGATGGTGAAATGCTACGCTAACGGTAAACAGCATGCAGAAACTATAGCAACTAGCGCACAAATTCAAAGACAAAACAATCGCACATGGTGACAAAGTGACAAAATCCAGGGTTTTCTATTATTTTCACATCATTTCTCAGGGTTATCTTGAACGATTGCGTTCAATCGATATTAATACTTTTGCCTTCTGTAGCTAACTGAGCGATTTCATTATTGTTCAAGAGGAGACAGTGATTATCCAAAGCAGTGATCCTTGCGATTGACAATCCTTCAAAACAGGTAAAAAGAGAGGGAGGAAAGAAAAGAGGAGGAAGGGCGTCTTGTTTCCTCATTGTTCGCATCAATGGCCTCTGGATAAAAGACATTAGTCACAGGATGTGGTGTGAATTCCCAATGAGGGAAAACGTTCGGATGACTTAAAACGTTAAAGGCGAAACCCAGGAATCTGCATTTGCATTGTTCATATATGTGATTATTACTTTGTGTTGTGTTGCACTTATTTAGCTTTCGAAATTTGTCAAAGCACACTTCAACAATCTCTTTATCGTGCTGCCAAACCCCTAGGAACTACTTTTTGTTTCACTCTCTGTTCCGGGGGAAGATGTGAAGGAGTCAAACCGCGTTAAACTCACCTATATCTCTGACTTCATGTGTTACTCACTGGTACAAATTGTAACTAACCACTCACATACAGAGCGTCATGTCATAGTGTTACTTTAAATGAAGGTATTCTCACTTGTATTTTAATTCCCAAATAACACGTGTAAATGGTATTATGTTTCGCTCATATTGTCCTAGATTGTAGCACTTAAATGTGTAATTATTTCTGTTTTGCATCTCAAGTGCCTGGGAACTATTTCAGGTGTCCGCTGATGTACATTTGTTTTTTGTATGTGTACCTTCTTTATTTGTTTTTTTAAACTTTATTTTTTTTTATTTCACTTAAAGCCTAGAGGGACGCCACTGTACAATATGTGAATGGGACTTTGTTACGATATCTGCACTGTCCTGGTTTAAAAAGAAGGGCAAAGGGAAGGGAGCTACCTGTGCAATTAGCCAATTATCTACCAGGAGGTGTATTAAGGTCCTGGGGACTGGTAATGAATATTAAAATACCTTTAATTAGTCAGAAATGGAAATGCTCTAATCTCTTCTTTTTGTAAAACTCACTTTTTCAGTCTAAGGGCTTTATGAGATTGACACCTCTGTATTTTAAAAGAAGCTACAGCAACAATTTAAGCTTAGCATAAAGACAATTTATTTGTATCACCTTAAAAACAAGCTTCTTCTCAAAAACTGGGAATGAAGATACAAAGTTTTTGTTACTTTTATAGATATTCAATTTTAATTTAATCACAATGACCAGAAATCTAATTTCCTTTACAACAAACCGAGCTTAAGGTGAACACGTGACATCATTGCACTTGACAGTAACACAGTCAACCTGCAGATGGTGGTGGGAGGTTGAAGAGGGAGAAATAAAAGACTGTGTTTGGAAGGTTCATTGTTTTTAAACCCTGGAAATGTAGCTCAGAGTGACACAGACTGACACCAGGACTGAATTGTACAGATGTTAGAAATACTGAATGTTCCTTGTATACTAATGACATATACTGTGCTATACTTAAATGTGAATGTGCAGATTTCCTACAGCAGACTAGCAGTAAAACCACTAATAAAGCTCTTAAATCCACTTATGCTCTGTATTGATCCGACAATGTCAACACACAAACCAAAGAGTGCACGGAGCCATAAGGACATTCAGTAAGGCTTAGTCTTAACACACACACACACACACACACACACACACACACACACACACACACACACACACACACACAGAAACACATAAGATAAATTAGTCTTTTAAAAAAGGTGAATCATCAAAATTATAAATCAAAAATCTATATAAGGAAGTTCGAATAATATCGCAACATATTTCCCCATTTATTATTAATTTATTCAGATATTGAAACATGTTTTTCATGGATTATTTATTTTGGAAGTGATCTATTCCATTATTATTTGATATCGTCGCTCCGTGGCTCCATACGGTTTCTTTAGTATTTTGCCTTTAGCGAGGACAAAATCCTTCTGTCATCCATCCTGAGCCAAATGAGACAGACTGATCACTGGAGGCTTCACCAGTCACAACACAAGGAACAATGAGGGACTTTCAGACGAGGACGACCTGTACTTCACTGGTTTCCTCAATCTGCATGAAATATGGAGACGTGCGTGTGGTCGGTGCAGCGATGGTGACAAAACACTACCATAATAAACATCAACGGCCTGTCAACACAATTAGGCCGAGTGTGGTGAGTGATGTGGCAAAGAAATGGTGCGTGAAAAGACACTCTGTTTCCCACTGGTTTCATATTTTATGTCACTTTGGACTGAGCCCAGTGATGGTGTTAAAGTGTGAAAATATTGTGATAGGTCAGAGTAAATTATGGTTGAAGGTACGTTATTGACTTTTTGTTAGAGGGTTAATGTTGAGAAAACTGTAAAGTAAGTCTGAAGATTTTAAAAGAAGATAGAAGCTAACACAACAAGGTTATATTTATAATATATACATGCAAATTCTGTGTGTGGACTGTAGGAGGAAGCTGAGTTACCTGGAGAAAAACCCACAGAGACACAGGGAGAGCATACAAACTCCCAACTAAGAGGGGCTAACCACTGGACCACCGTACCACCCTGCATATAAATAAAACAATATATTAGTAAAAAATTACTTTTTAATATGAAAAGAAACTTCCTCACTCGGCTCCCTATTCAATTAAAACTGACGTAATTAAGCAGCGGTCTTTTACTCTCCTGCTTCCTCCAGTCTGACCTGCTTCTGTTTATCCAAATCACAAATGGCATCGGCCGGTTCTGACCCAGTCCCTGCTCCCGGGTTCGGTTTCTAAGTGAACTGTGGCCCGAATGCAAAACACATTCCCCCAGCTAACCGTTGCTAACCTCCAGTGAGTCGTTAGTGAGGAATGCTGATGTGTGAAAGGAACCATGTGTGCAGGAGTGACATGCTGGTGAAAGAGGATAGGCCGTGGCGAGTTTGGATGACCAGATGAGTTTTGGCTACACGTTGAAGAACGTGAACAAAAGGCCGCACTCACTAAATTACCTCAGGTCCCGACTCTGCGGTGGCACTTCTCTTAAGAGCAGAGAATATGAGTTAACAGCATATTCACATCATCTCCAATTATGCAAAAACCTACAATGAGATGACTTTTTAATGTGGTTCATTGTAAAATAAATCAGTGGTGGTGAAAAAGATTCAACCACAACTTTCATTTGATCCATTATTCTGTTGGGACAAGAGAAAATGAGAAATGCGTGAAAATGTAATAAATCAGCTAAATCAATAATTGGGACTAATAACAATATGAACCAATCCCAGTGTCTCTGTGCACTTTACCAGTATATTAATATAAAATATATAATAAATACAATAGCAAATATACATTTCAATTACAGGAAAAAGAAAAATCAAGCGATGATTTTCATGTGGTATCTCTCCCTGCTGAACAGTTTACTGTGATTTACAACATGTTATGGTCACTTTTACGACTCGGTCACAGTCTGAGAGTGACACGATTATTTACTCTGCAAATCACCGCTGGGATGAAGATGAGGACGTGGAAACTGGATTCCCCCGTGGACCGTCCACACATGAGCGGCTGGGAAACCTTGGCAGTGACAAGACCTTTCCACAGGTTTCTCATGATAACACAACAACACATAATAATCTCTCGGGGGCGTCGTCCTTCACGTCTCAAAGGAAATGACACCCTGGTTTGAATTAACGATAATGATTCTTCATTAAACTTGACTTGTGTGCTTGTATCATCCAAAATGTTTTCGACAATGTTCAAACCAAGAGAGAGAGAATCAAAGTTACATGGTACATTTACTTTTGGCGGAGAAACTGAGCTTCAAATTAAATTTGTAACTACTCTCAGTACTGAAAGGAAACAGTCCCAAATACTTGACCCCAGTCTTCTAACCTTTATCGTTTACGCCTCATTCCAGGCAAGTTAGCACAGTGTTCTTTCAGGAGGCCGTCAGTGACAGGGGGTCAGAGGTCGGAAGCATCTTCATCTTTACGACCAGCTGTAGAACACGTCCCGGAGGATGTCACCAGGCGCTCCACATGATGGACGGCTGACTGTAGCAGATAATCCCAGACAAGGGCACACGTGTTCTCTTTGGTCTCGGCGCACCGAAACAGGGGATCAAACTGGCGGCGCGGCCTTTGAAAGTAACTAAAAGTTGTCGCTGGGTGGAGCAGTAGAGAGGACAGGACTGCTCACTGGGGGCAAAGGTCAACATCTGATAAGCTAATAGACGTGGGGCGGGTTTCCTTTTGCGTCTGAGGTACGAATAAGCATGAAGTTTAGGGTCACTTTTCCAATTTGTGTCCTGTTTTGTAAACAATGAATTTGAGGGGGAGCCACTTGAGAACGAAATACAATCTTCCCGATCCTGAAAAATTCTAAAACAAGTTCATGTTTGATCTTTCATCGTCCACTAACGTCCATAAAGTTTTCATGGAGGTCTCCACTGTGCAGGAGAACAAGGCAAGTATGAACTTTCGCTTGAATATTCTCACCAGTATAAATGTCAAAGTCAATGCAGCACATGAGATGAAATAATCCAATTTGGAAAACACTTGTATATTGTTCTCCGTTTCTCTCGGGGACCTTGAGAAAGCTAGCCGCCCCCATATGTTGGCTTGGCTTCGGAGAAACTCGATGTTGGGGAGTTGCATCAGGGGAAAAGTAGCGTCCAGTAATTTACATTTACAAGGAACTGGAAATCAGGATGTCTTGGCTTCTGCTGTTGGGATTTTTTTTGCTATTTTATTTATAATCTGTCAACACGCAGCCTCCACAGCTTCACTCGCTGGAATATCACTGATCCCCACAAACTTCACAGCGTCTTCGTTCAACTCCTATTGACCCGAAATGGATGTATTCATCTAGACAATCCCAAAAACATATGGCCAAACTACCAGCATGTTATAATATCATTTCAGTTATTACATAGCTGATATGATATTATCCCTTCATGGTATTTTGTTATATGATCTCATAGGGAACGTGATCATTTGTGAGTGAGTTGTGTTGTTAGTCCTGTTAACAATCACTTGGTGTATTTCCACTGTAAATATACCGTGTGGTACGACACAGTGTTTCTCCTCGATCCCTCTCAGTGTTGCGCTGTGTTTACACTTGGCTGCTCAGAGGGGACCACGTAACCCATCGCTTTTAACCCAAGCTGTCCGTCTATAAAAATGAAGTGATGTGGTTTCCCACTCTGTTCTATTATTCTGCTCCTCTTCCTCCTCACCCACCTGCCTCCGTTGGCTGGAGCAGAGCGTCGGGGCTCTGCCGGCAACGGGCACAATTAAGTGAAGAGTGATGAAATTATATCTCAGGCCCCGGCAAATGGAGGGACGGGAGGAAGGAGAGGCAAAGCGGGAAAGAGGGAGAGTCCATTCTGTTTCCCTCTGGGGCCATGGGAAATTCTATTAGGCCTATAATAGAGCCATTTTTCACCTCCGTCCAGATCAGTCTCTTGTACAATTCCTCCTCCTGTCCTTTCCTACCTCGTCTCTCCTCTTTAAAGATGGTGCAACATCGTTTAGTGACTTCTTCTCCCTCATTTCTACAAGGAAAACACTTTTCTATTTCTGTCTCTTCTCAGTCACGGGCTTTGTTGTTTTATTATCTTGCCGTATGATAACAGTCATATGTGGCTGCAAACCAACCAAAATAAAGAGTCAAGTGATTTAAAATACTGTTAATTTTGGGATAAATCTAATAATGTATCCACGGCGTTTCTTTGAGGAAACACGCTTGTTGACTGAGGGGTTATAAGAACGTCTGCGGCCTAAAAAGCAGGTGATTAAATCTTAATGACGGTAATGTGCCTCGGAGAGATGTTGCTTTTATCCTCCACAATCACTCCACTTTCACTGATGATTAAGATTTAATGGTTTGAGCAGGAAGTGACAAAATAAGTAACACTGACGCGATTCACAAAATCTCTTTCAGAAAACGTATAACTGGTGAGACATTCCACTCAGTGGCTTTGTGGCCGGAAAATAGGATTTATTTGTTTGTCATGGTTTGGTTCATGGAGGAAATTCTTTGCAGACATTATTGGTTTAATTGCATTTAACGCAAAAGCTGCATATGCCGCCTGCTCACCAGGTCCAACAATCAACTGTGTCATCGGAAAGTTTTCTGCCTGGAAACTGCTTGGAAAGAGAAAATCCATCTGTTTGTCGCTGTAACAACAAAACGTCAAACCACACGAGCAGGTTGTTCAAAATGTTGACTTCACTCATCGCCTGTTCGTGTGAACGGTTTGTACACGCCGGACATCTGATTCCTTTGTGAGACGAGTGAGTCACTGAACCAACAGAGCCCTCGTGTCATAACAGAAAAAGAGATCTACAGCACGGCAACAATTGCACCAAGACAACCGAGTTCCCTCCAGAGCCTGATCTGCACCTAGAGACACGACACCGATACTCCGGGGCAGCTGTCGGCTTCCAATGCCCAACACAGAGGACCGGCTTTGAAACCAATTAGCGTGAAATACTTGATATTGAAACATAGTTTTTGTGTCAGTGGACGTCATTAGACGACCTCAGATGACACGTTTCTGAGAATAACATCAATCGAATATATTCTGTAAACAGGAATCATAAGATGTCAAGAAATAAAACCTTGAAAATGAGTTGAAGACTGTAAACAACAAAGCTGTGAAAAACCATCTTCCTCCTCCTGCTCCTGCTACAGACTCACTCAGCCAATTATTGTCAGTAGCTTATGGTTGCTAAGAGCCAATGATAAATGTTGCCATGTTGACGACATTCTAATTTAATTAACCCGGCATTACTTTCCTAACATAACCCATCCAACTCGATTAACCCTCCAGAGCGTCTCCTGTGCAGACGATGTCAGAGGTTTCCCCGACATTAGCAGCTCTTTATCAGAGTCAGGGAAGTTTCTGCTCTGGGAGACACAGTCAAATTCATTATCTGCAATAATGTAGTGACTCACCAAGTCAATGGTAAAACAAAACTCTCTTGAGGCTTTAAGAGTGGAAACTTACCCTTTGAATCACGTTTACGGATATATCGTGCTGTACAGAGAGATCAGGTGACCGATTCAACATGAAAAGGCTGGTTAAAGACGCATGGAGCTAACATTAGCTTATAAAATCGTCCAGGTGAGAAACAAGAGCCCTGTTTGTCAACCTCTGAGTGAAATCAGAGAATAGCTCATGATTTCAAGTAGTAAAACTACTACAGTTATCAATATAAACTAAATGTGCCATGCAGCAGCATAAGCTTAAACATTATCAAGGGGGTTGAGGCGTAATGGACAATCACTTGCCTCATGGTCTGAGGACATTGTAAGAACGTCCTCCATTGTCTCCATGTTTGTTTCCAGAACCTCTCAACTCTGTGCTGCCCTCTAGTGGATGTGTTTACTAACAGCCACTGTAAAGGACACATTGAAGTATGTCGGCAGTGTAGGTTACATCGCTGGAAACAGACGTATCACTTTTTATACATAAAAGCAGCAGAGCTGAGCCTTCAGTGTCTCCATGTGTGAGACTTGTGACACTTCCACTGTATCTGGTATCTGGACTGTGCTCTGCACACAGGAAACTGGAAATCTGTCGCTGCTCTGCCTCATGAAATCTGATTAGCCTTCAAAATAGCCAAAGACAAGCGCTGATGTGTTGCATCTCATGTAATGCACAGGTTCGAGTTTCAATCTCTGCTGAACGCAGGTATAGAGTGATGGTCATGATGTCACATTGATATGGCCTCCAAATAAGAGAGTGATGTAATGTTGCACTGCGGATGTGGAAGAGGACACTGGAGTGGATTATTGTGCTCCAACAGATAATACAGCTCTCCAGAATGGCACGGACCTTTTCCCACATCTATCTCGACATCCAAGAAAGAGCCTGTGGGTTTCAGTCCTTCATCTCGGATTTGTTTTTGCTATATGAAGTCATTGACACCATGGTAAGGCAGTGTTTTCCAATAGCGTCTTGTGAATGGAGACATCACTGAGACAGAGATGCCAAAGATCTCTTGCGTAAGGTAAGAAAGACCCCACCACCTTCCCGCCTCCGCCCCACCCTGCCGGTAGATGAAGATGATACAGCATTCCTTCAAACAAGATTCCTCAAGGGAAAGTCCAGAATATGAAGTAACACACAGTGAAGAATCCTTGTCTTTCCACTCCATCATTCAGGTATGCTCACAGCTTGTGATGACAGACATGGGCCAAATCGGTCAACATCAGTTCTAGGGCTGACCTGAGGCTGAATGTGTCGCAGCTTGTCTGTTTGTGGTGTATGCAAACTGCACTGGGGATCTTGTGAACCAACAGGCTTGCCTTTAAGTATTTCTGAGAAAACCTGAGCAAAGTACCAAACTATTCAGTGACATGTGATAAGCTCGGTTAAGTAGATACACAATGAGACAAATGAATAACTGAAAGACGACTGGTTCAAAACAGAAAAATACAGATGTCTTTGAATGCCCCATGTATCCCAAGGGATCTTCGGCTGGCCACTGTTTAAAAGGCTTTTCTGTCAATTTAATTCAGCACAGCTCAGATTGCTGATGGCCAGACAGCACTCAGCCAATCAGAGCGTCACAGCTAATGCTGGTGGGGCCCGGCTGTAGCACCTGCGGAGGCCTCACCATTCAGTCCATCTAGATTCCCTCTGATCCGTCCCTTCAGGGGAAATACAGAACTTCAGAAATAAGATCAAAGTTATGACAGAGCTGTCTGAGGTGTCACTAAAATATCTTTCTGAACCCCACTGGTTCATTTCAAGACAGAAATCACTCTGTTATCAGTCATTTACTTCTCCCTTTGTAATAGACACTACTTTACTCACTAGTGAGCAGCACATCATCATCCTTTGCATAACACTGTTAGCTACAGAGTCGAAATAAACCTATAAAATGAAAATTCATTGTAACAAACCGTGTCAAAGTCTGAGGAACTAGAGTAATGCTATATTTATACTAATTTCATGATTCTGGCCCCGTCTGGAATCGTTATGGACTTTTGTTTCATTTCTTTCAGGACCTTTTGTTGGATTCATCTTTTTTATGGAATTTGATCTTTGCTGTTTTTCTACTTTATAGTTGGTCGCCATAAACTGTTTCTAATCATCTCAGGTTTTGCACGTCTAGACTAAAAGTTTTGGGGTCTTCAAACTAAAGTGGGGCCAGCAGTGTTTCTGGGACTGCAGGTGTAAAAAGGTGTAAAAGTGTGGATGCAGTCCGTGTGCCAGCCTGCCTCTCGCCCAATGTCAACTGGGGTCGACCCTCCAAAGGATCAGTAGCATAGACAATGAATGGAGGCTTTTGTGTGACGCAGATGCTGATACACAATCCCACAACACCATCGTGTCCAAGTTATATTTTATGTGTCCTTGTGAACAGATGAAAGTGACAAAAGCATCAAGAGACACTTGTTTACCCTGGAGGCATCCGGCCTGCTCAGCGTGGGCTGTGATCTCCTCGGTTGAGTTTAACCGAGAGGGGTCGCCACGTCTGTCTGGCACACCCAACAAAAGACACTCTCGCATTCAGCCCCTGCGCTTCTCGATCCCATTCTCCTCTATCCCATTCCACATTTCTACAGAGGCAGCACCGAGTGTCGGGTTCGGCTGTGGTATCGACTGTCAGGGACTGGAGTCAGATCAAAGTGGCAGAGAGAAAAGAGCCAGATCCACACCCCGACTTCGGATTGTACAAAGACGCTGAGGAGCAAACCCCCCTCCCCTGGGAGCGGTAATGGGAGCGGCCGATTGCCCCTGTGTAACGCTGCCATTTGGGCCAACCCAAGGGAGCCCTAGTAAAGAGGCCTAGGAAACAGTAGCATGGACCATTTCTAACCCTGACAGTAGTATGTTCTCCTCCCAATGTAAACAATGTCAAACGCTTTGCTCACACACCAGCTGCTCTGGCTTGTCCTCACACAACATATTTCTTATTATTTGAAAAAGGCATTAATAGCAGCACTCAACGGACCCATATTTAACTCCATCCTTGGTGTTGTTCCTGTTTGCTGCATCACAAAGAAGCATCCTCCCCTTACCCCCCCATCCCCCCATGAAACCAGGAGCAAATCAAGTTAGGGCTGATCTGCAGCCCAATTTATCTCAAATCCTCGCCGATGCAGATCTAATTTCAGCCTCTTAGAACCACAAACAGGAAGGAGAAGCAAGTCGATAAACAGCCCATGGTCACTGGCGGAGGGAGAGAAGAAGTGATGATGGAGGGGAAGGACGGAGGAAAGAGAATATGGTGATAGCAGAAAAGGAAAGCATGAGGTAGTCATTATCCTCCGTCCAGTCCATCACTCATCTCCATCAACCTCTGGCCTCTTTATTTCTGGGATAAATGTAATTAAAGAATGGAGGCAAATTCTCTAAAAGGATTTTAAGTAAATTGGAAAGTACTCGGAAAGCTAAATATAACAGAGCAAATTACTTGAATACTGAAGCTGTGATATAATCCCCAGAGATATGGATTATTATTATATTATTTTATTTTTACATAAAATTATTTTTTAAATATTTTTGTTTTGAGGAAAACCCCCCGAAACCGACATGTCCAGATGCCTCTTTAAAGATGTGAAGCCTCTTTGGTGATATACAGTAGATGTGAGGACTAGAGGAAGCAGTCCTGGGCTGACAGAAGAACCAGATGGCAGGAGGAAGCCCTCTGGTAAATCTCTGATCTAATATTTCAAATGGATGGCTGATGGAAACAGCACAACACAGATAACTTCAATATTACCTCACTTTTATTATTATGGATTTGTATGAAAGTATAAGCTTAATCACATACAAAACAAAATGCAGTAATTATTAGAGACACTCACACACAATGTTTAGTACTTGAAACTGTGTTTTACTTTGGAAGGAAGCCACAGGGACGTGGTGTTAAAGCACAGAAACACATCAAGACACTTTATAAAACAGGTTGGAATCTATTTCACTCTCTGATATAATGTTCAGGTCAGTAAAGGCGTCAAAGTGAATCCACACACAGCTCAGCTACAAGTCACGGTACATTCTGAATATGTCACCTTACAAAGAGCGGATTTTTCACACCTGGTTTGCTAAGTCCATTTCATGACTTCTAGGATTGCAGCTGCGTTCCCCCCCCGACCGTTCAGTTTTCTCAGGAGTATAGAATTCACCAGGGAAATTGAATTACTCCGTACGGAAACTGTAGATGGCCGGATTTGTCTTTATACGAAAAAAAAAGGGTCCAAGCAAAACGAAAGGCACAGGAAAGAACAGCAAAAACTTAATACTTCATATTTTAAACAACGGATATGCCTGCAGGAATTTAATTTATCAGTAAAAGTATTTGTTTGACTTATTCTTGATATTAAAATAATACCTAAATACTACATACTAGTATTTTAACACATTATGTCTTTTCCCCTGTCCATATGTTCATTGAATAGTTTGTATGTAAGCGAGGTTTCTCAAAAACAACTGGACGGGTTAGCGAGAAACTTGATAGAAAAACATCAGGCATATTTAGGAGACTGATATTTTTGAATGTGTGCTATTTGGTGCAGATTTGTTTTTATTAAAATTGATCTTAGTTGTGGTTCAACTGATAGATAAATCATTGATTTGCTTATTCAGTGTTATTTTCTTATTCTTCTTATGCCTTCATAGTAAAAGCGTAACTCCACTTTCCTCCTCATTACCCTCAACATGCAACATATACACCCTAGTGTGCAGTTGGTATGTTAAGGGGAATCCAAAGCACAAAGCAAATCTATTCATTGAATCTTGAATAACTGGACTCCAACTCAGATGGGATTATGAGCTGCAGCTTGTAGTGGCCGCTGCTGCCGACATGAGGGGCAGCATGTGGGGAGCAGGAGGTCAAACATCAGATGGGACCATTACTGACCCCTGCAGCACAGCACACTGGGGACTCCATGAGGGAATCCAATTTAGCCTACTAAGCCCTCGACATCTTGTAAAAGTCAACAAGCTGTCACTCATATTTCCCTTAAGTCCCGTCCACCACTTTGTCCTCGTCTCCCTTCACTCCGTCCCCCTTTAAACTCCCCCTGTCAGAGCACGGGACGAGTATTCAAGATGGTTTAATGGTTCACAAAAGGAAACTGCTCTTGAGAAAATCCTCATGTTGATGAAGAGATTTAAACTAAATCAAAGCAAAACTGAGGGAAGCTTCAACTAACAAAAGGAATGTGATATTACGAGGTGCAAACTGTGAAGACAGCTATTCAAACTACATAATAAACTCACAATATAACTATTTACGTAGCTCCAAAGATATTTGATTCATCATTTTCCTCTTAAAGACACTCTTTGGATCAAGCTGAGTAGACAACAGTGATCGTTTGCCAGCAGTTCCCGAATGAAAGATAAGGTACGACTCGCCCACATGTGGATGTTGTTAAGTTTGACATATGTGCATGGGTTCAAAAAGGTGAGACAAAATCTGTGAAGTTTCAGGAACTGCATTCACTTAATTCGATTAGTCACTGCATAGACCTGTGGAAGAAAAGAAGTGAGCCTCTGGAAAGACAGAGTGATGGATTTAAAGGTCACATACATTTACCTTCGAAATTGAGGGTAAAGACTTCAGGGTTATAACCACTGTTCGCCCTTCTACAGAATTTGGTTCGTACATTTATGGTTCCCAGAGGTTGAAGCTTTTGCCGATGTTGGAAAATTTCTCTTGAACTTTCATGTAACATTTATCAACTGAGGTTAAAACTAATCCGGGAAAATATATCAACATCCGAGAGTGATTAAAAACATCACCCCAGAGAAACCCTTTTATTTTCAGGCCATATTCAGTCTCTTATGTATTTTCCTAACTGAACTTCGAAATATTTTAAAAGAGGGGAGAAGAACCACACGTGGGAAAAGATCCAGTTAAAGGATAATATTTATCAACCGTCTGAGGAAGAACATGGTTCCTGTAACGTTTCTACAGCAAATAGAATCCAGAGCTTTTCAGTGAGCAGATCTACTTTCAAACTTCTGTGATATTTTGTTGAAGCATCCATCCATTTCCCTTCCTTCCTTCCTTCCTTCCTTCCTTTCTTTCCCAATTTCTTGGAGGAAATTGTATTTGAAAGTTCTGTTATTTCTTGTTAGTTCTCTTTTAAACATCCTCACACATTGACTTAGACAGCCTGCAAATGCTATAAGTGATAAAACAGTGACTGTGACTCCCATCACTGATTAACGCGATCATACACTTCCATGTTTAAGGCTACTCTGAAGACAGAAGCTGTGAAACATGATGTGTCATCTCCACATAACGTGTCAGCAGTGTGGAGAGCCGGTGTCTTGGGTCATGTGGTGTCGGACACGCGGCTCTTTTCTCTTTGAAGTCTCTGTACTGTAAAATACCATCTATGACAAATTGCATGTTGTGGGTGTGTGTTGCTATGTCTACAGTAGGTCTGGGCCCTGGGGCTCTGCTGTGGACACACTGACTGACAATGATGAATTTCTCCCCTAAAGAGCAGACGTGGGAGATAACGGCTCCGTCCGTCTGCACAAAAGACAGAAACCTGACCTCTTGTATCAATGAGAGCCTCTTTCATGCAAAATGAGAACGATCCTGTATTAGCCATTGAGGTTTATGTTTATCCTTACATTTATGTGTCCGATGCAGAACATGCTGTCCAAGTACAAATTTAAATCAATGCCATTTTTATTGAAAACAAGAGAAAAGAAAGTAGAAAGAGAAGGAGACCTCGATTTTTGGTTTATACAATAAGATTCATATTTTTTTTTAAATGACAATTTCAAATGTTTACTACTGAGATGTCTGATTGATAATAAATGATGCAACTGATAAACATTTTACAGAATAAACCTTGATTTATGACAGATGCTGATGCAAAAGGTATACTTGATATTATGCTGCCCTCTAGCGGTGGAAATATAAAAAAAATACTACATTTCAAACAGGACCGATTAGAGGGAAACAGTTTCGGAGAATGTATTTCAAAATATTCTGTAACACCTATAACTTTGTTCCATAGATTTCTGAATCATTACTACACTTATCTGTGAAGTATAACAAGAGTATATCATAAAATTAAATCAATGCACACAGGTTAAGCTACTGCTCAGTGATTGATGTGTGTATCTTGTGTTTCTGTGTGTGTGTGTGTGTGTGTGTGTGTGTCTGTGTGTGTGTGGGTTTGTGTTGCCACTTTCATTAAATTTCCCTAGGTTAGAACTTTAGCAGTCAGCAAACAGACGAGCAGAGTCACCACGGAGGTCAGTTGTCCTGCAGCACTGCTCTGTCTCATTCCATCTGCAAGAGAAACAACAAATTCTAAATTCAGCTTTTAAATAAAGACAGATGGAGGAACAGTGGCGTCTAATGTCATTAAACAAACACATGAACCTTTTAACCCCCTGATTAAATCAGCAACAAGAATACAGTTACCTTGTTTTGGGGAGAGTGGTCCTATTGAGATCGCTGCGCTGTCATGGTGAGAGACATCCCTCGCTACTCTTGTGTGAAAGCCAGGGTAGCAATGCTGCGGGAAAAATAATGACAGGTTTTCAACTGAACGTAGATCCGAGTGGCTTCAAAAAATCAAAGAAGTTTTGTTTCCGGGACTGCTCTTTAAACTTGACACCGCAGGTCAGGTGGTACATACAGCTGTGCAGTTGCTGTGTGTCAGGAGACAGAGATGGACTTTGCAGTGCAGGTAGATGGATGTGAAGTTGGTGAAGGTGAACATCCTGAAGGAGAAACGGGCGACAGTGGAGATTCCGTTCTGAACCAGCTCCACTGTACCATCCTCCTCATTAGGACACCTGAAAGACAGGGAGGACTGAAGTAGGTTGTAATAGAGGGTATGGGTACTATGAATTAAAGACGGGTTACTGAAACAGCTTTACTCTTCACTAATGAGATTCCAGCGGACAGGGTAGCTGGCATCGTTGAAAGGCGTCGCCCAGCACGAGTCCAGAATGGTGGAGATCTGCCGATCATCAACTCCCTTCGTCTGCACCTCGATGTACAACCTCTGATCGATTTCCATTTCCAGATTTCGGCTTCTCATCAGCGGGAAGCGGAAGCCAGCATCCTCATAGGGGATCATCTTCAGGTGATAGCGACCTTGGCCAGATGGAAGCCTCTTGTTCAAAATGCTACAAAAAAACATGACACAATGCAATTTAATCTTAGATCGTGTGTAATGAACATTGTTAGGACAGTAAGTAGTAGGATTAATGCCAGAGTCTTTTGTCAGGTATAAAAAAAAGGTCTGGCAATAAGTATGCTGATATTTTCAGAACAACATGAGAGTGAGAGAGCTCCAAAGTCTATATCATATTATAAAGTCAAACTCTTACATAGCTCAAAAATCAGCTAAAAGGGTTATCACCTCTCCATAGGGTTGATGCCAACATCCATCGACAGGGCCTGGGCCAGAGGATATTCACAGGAGAAGTGCAGCTGAATGCTCTTCTCACGGCTAATGAGGCCCTCATGAGGGTCAACGTCGCCTTCAACGGTGTTCTCATAGATGAAATGTGTCCCATTGCTCTATAAGAACAACATGACGAAGAAGTCCAACCATGTATTTTTAATGTAATATGATTTTGAATCATCCATGTAATACGAAGCTGTTGGTTAGGAGAGTTTGCTTGTAGACAGTGTTTATGAGATGTGTGGTCTGTACCCTGAGAAGTGTCCCACACAGCTGGTCGTCATTATTGAAGTGGAATACCAGTCGTCCGTCCTGGAGAGAACCATTGCAGGTGTCGTCCCGCAGGTGCAGGCAACCAGGATGGAAGCCAGCCTCAAACAGCTGGCAGCGGGACAGCGACATGTTGGCTGAACTACTGACGCAAGTGATGGACGAGTCTGTGTAATAGAAAGGAATAAAAAACATGATGCGTTTGTAGCTTGTACAAGGATTTGAAGTTAAAGTCAGTGATATGTACATAACTGTGAATATCATTGACTTTTAAAGATCACAGAAAACCCTAAAAATAGAAGAATAAATCAAGTACGAGTTGAATAGACAACGATTATTAGTGTTAGAGGCGTGTTACCCTCACCATAGCTCTCGTTGTTGGGCCGATGGTGGTGTTCGTCACACAAGCAGCCGTAAACTCCATCCTTCTCACCGCACCACTCATGCTCGGAGCAGTCCTGCTCTTCACAGGGGTCGGACTCAGCTGCAGAAACCGTGGAGAAAGAACAGAGGAGACTCAAAAGGAAATAGAGACAATACGTTTCCTTAATTTTTCTCCTTGATCAATCCACAACATACCACATTGCAAAGCCGGGCGCCACTCAGGGATGTTCAACCCCAGCACCGAGCAAGTGCCCTCATAGGCTGAGATGGCAGAGCACAGCATGCCATTGGCTGGAGTGTAGAGGCAGAGATCATAAACACAGGAAGTGAAGAACGGTTGGGGGTCAGTGTGCAGGTGACAGGCTCTGAACGGGCCGCTGGTGTTGGTGATGATGCTGCACAGCTCAGTGTATTCTTCCCTATAGATGCAGTTGTTCAATCCATCATCGTTTTCATCATCTGTGGATCCACATCTAGAAAAATGACAGATCATGTGCTGCCATTATTGTCTTCTTCAGTTTTCATAAACTTATCCGACATGTTCTTTTCATAGCAGCTCACCCTGATTGGCTTGTAGGTGCCTTCCAGCTGTGTCCAAACTCATTGTCATTTTGTGCCAGTGTGCCATTGGGCAAGACTTTATCATCTGCAGGATCACTGTTGAAATTTCCACACATCCCAGTGACTCTGCTTTGATGATTTTGTCCGATTCTGACCAGTAAGGTACTTGTGCCGTCAAACTGGACCACCAGGTCATTGGCATTGACCACTATGTAGCTTCCCTGCCTCTCAATGTGAGCTAAAGCTCCTCCGGTGGTTGGAAGAGAAACCTCACCTCCATTTACCTGGAGGGATGAGAGATTAGTAAATGACAAGAGTGACGCTGACACAAGACAAACGTAGAAAGTTACACAATAACACAATAATAAGTCTGTATACCTTTACTCTTTTGTTGGGTCCAATCCTGATATAGACTCTCTCTGGTTGATTTGAGAGGAAAATATCCACTGCTGATACAAATGACACACGGTTGTTGCCACGGTGTTTATTGGTGGCTACTACCAGGAACTGGGTTTCATTGGTGCCGTGGCTCACACTCTCAGTGATGGTGTAAGAGCAAGTGCCCTGGAAATGAGCCAGTGCCCCATCAAAGGTCTGGTAATGTGGATCCCCCCACACGGTGCAAGTGGACATTGTATCGAAGCAGCCCAGCTGGCCATTTCTGATGGTGCACTGTTGTTCAGGCGTGCAAGATGCAGCAGAGCAGCGCAGGTCGTTTGGAGCATGACATTCACATCGCTCTGAGCAGCCGTCTGTCCAGAAGGACTCACCCGCCTGCAGCGTGGGAGGAAAAGAGACACACATTACATAATAGGCCAAATGGGAAATGCACAGTTGGACGTAACAGTATAAGCTGTGTTCTGTTTAGTGGAGCCACGTCTTGGTACTGATATTCTACATCTCGGGTCCTTCAATGGAACAGAGCCATTACTAATATCGTTCTGACACCACCAAGTGACAGGGGTAACAAAACATAATTGTTTATTCTGGCCACGGTTGATTGTCAAGTAAGCCTAACCCTGGAATGCTACCTGTGAGGTTCTTTCAGCTGCTGCATTCCTGGTTGAGCAGAGGTTATGATTCATAGTTTATCCTTTTGTGTCTAATTTAAAATATCAGATTAAATCTAAATGAAATGAATAGGATTTTGCAGGATTTCTCAAGCATTCTTCAGCATTTTAAATTATATAGTAGCTCTGCGGATATTTTTTTATATTTATTGAGATGTGACTTACATCATAGTAGAAGCCGTCATATTGGCAGCCACAGTTTTCCACAGGGACACACCTCGTCCCACTCCTGACGAACCCCTCATCACAGAAACATCCCTCAGAGCAAACCTGCTCACAGGTGGCATCAACGCTGCTGGCACAGGTGTGGCCACAGTCGGTACCACACAGCTCATAATGGCTGTTAGCTGGACAGCTGAGTACTTTTTAAGAGAGAGACAATGGTAAGTGTCAGAAGCTTATGAACAAATTATTTTATCCATTTGTCCGAAGTGGATGACTAAGTCTGAACAAATGTTTGACTCACTGCAGGTGGTGTTCTCTCTCCAAGGGTAGATTTGTACATTAGCAGACTGACAGGCAGTGACATAAGCTTGAATGGCCCTGCACAGAAGATCATCACCCGCATTTCCCGACACACAAATGTCAAACACACAGTCATTGAAATATGGCGCCGGGTCCACTACCTCGTGGCAGAAGCTAAAGGGGCCGTCAGCTGCTTGAATCACTTCACACTGAGCTCGAGCAGGGCCCTCATCGGCACACTGAGGGCAGGAGGAACCACAGCCATCGCTGCAGGTGTAGTTTCCTGCCACCTTCCAAGATGTTCCAAATTGACCTGGAGTAGGGACTATTGCACCAGATGGGGTGCGGAAGTCATCACTTTGATTTCCATTGAAGTTTCCACAAAGTCCACATGTCTTTCCTCTGTGTGGGTGACAAATAATTAGGTAGATGCAGTGTCATAAATCAGAAGATACGTGATAATGAAAATGACACATGAGTCATATTTAAGCTTAGGTGAATGAGAGATACCTGTAAATGGCAGGTACAGAGATGAACACTGTACTAAATCCATCATAAGTGACACTCAGGCCAAAATCAGCACTGACAAATACACGAGATCCACTTGCATAGATAGACACCTGACTTCCATTTAAGAGAATAGGTAAATTTCTGTTTATTCCATTGACCTAAAAGGGAAATTGGACAAAATATCAGTTGTGCTTTTTGCAACTTTCACATATTATTCTACCTTCACCTTATTTTCTAATCAAGATCAAAAGTACTTGCTTGCAATTAGATTTTATCTAAATGATGCATGGCAGTTATCTGATAAAACACTTTAAGGCAAGATTTGAATGACTTACTTGAACCACATCCGTTCTCTCCCTTAAAATATGCAGTCGGTAGCCCCACACATTCACAAAAACCTCAGCTGTGATTGAAACGGGCAACCCATTCCATGGCTCATTCTTAGCCTCCACTGAAAAGTGGTGAAGTCCATCAGTGTCATTACAGAGGGTTGCTAGAACATATCTGCAGGTTCCCTGGAAATCAAAGGCCTTATGATCAAATGTGAGGTAATGGGGGTCTCCAGAGGCAGAGCAGGTGCCATGAGGGTTGGGATGGCACCCAAAGTTGCCTCCCACCACACGACAGGACTCCTGGGGACCACAGGAGCTGGGACGACAGTGCACTAACCCAGTTGTGCCATTACAGGAACAGAAGCTCTGACATTCTTCACTGTCCCAGAACTGTTCTCCACCTTGCCGATAGCGTCCATTGTGATGGCATCCGCAGGATGTTGGTGGCACACACTGGTTGCCATTGAGGACAAAACCATCATCACACTGGCAACCCTCCTGGCACACAGTGTTACAGGTGAATGGGAAAGAGAGGCTGGGGCAAGTGGAAGGACAAGTGGTTCCACAAGGTTTATAGATGACTGTTAAAAGGACAGGTTTGATCTAGAGGATAACAAACAGGTTGAAAGGGTCAATACTTTGTTTTATACCATATTTAAAGTTAACACAACAGGAGGACAAGTGCTTACCACAGCTAGTTGCATTCCTCCAGTGTGGCAAGGCGACGCCCTTCTGCTGACAAATCAGTGCATAATCCCGTAGGACCTCACAAAGTGTGGATGCTGGATCACTAGAGCTTCCCAGGATCTCCATGCACACTTCCACATGTGGTCTTGGGTCGACCATGGCCCAACACTGAGTAAACGGTCCCTCCCTTGAGCCAATGATTCCACAGTACTCGCTGGAGTTGTAGTTTGTGTGTAGAATTATTATTTACACTTTCTACACAGTGTGCAGCGAGGGAACCGTCTCGCCAGCTGTCTCCAAAGACCTGAGAGCTGTTGACCAGAATGCCATTGGGTGTGCGGAAGTCGTCATGTGAGTGACCATTGTAGTTACCACAGAGTCCACCCAGGGAACCATTGTAGACACCAGGTGCAGTGACGCGCACAAAGTGAGGCCAGACTGTCTGCACGGTCACACCAAAGGACGTGCGAATGATGATACTGTGAATGCTGCTGTGGTAGATTTGGATTCGGTTGGATGCTGAGCTGAAAGGTAGTCTGATCCGCTGACCGTCCACCTAGAGAGCCATTCAGTTTCAGACTTTGTAGTTAAGACTTCAAAAAATGTATATGCCGTTAAATAAAAAAATATATAAAACAGTGTTTTGAGAAGAGACACTAGTACACACAGATAATAATCCCTTACCTGAACCATGCTGCCGTTTGCCATCTCAATGGAGACTTGTGTTCCCTCTGCCTCAAACTTTAGCAACCTTGCAAAACCGTGTTGGCCTCTGGGTACTTTTTCTGCTGTCACCACAAAGTGAGTGTGAGCAGACAATCCCATCACTTTGGCCAGAGTCAGTCGACACGCCCCAGGATACTGGTACATCAGTCCATCAAATGTTTGATATGACCCTGGTCCCCTTGTCCAGCATGTTGCATAGCCATTAGGTCTACACCCTCTTTCTCCCTCCTCCACCCTGCAGGACTCAAAAGAACTACAACTATGTGAACGACAAGTCATGCGGCCAAAACTGCAGCTGCAACGTCTTCCACAGTCCTCATCAAGCATCACAGTTTCCCCAGAGCTGTAGTAACGACCCTCAAAGCTGCAGCCACACTGAGCATGAGGGACACAGACCCCAGAACTGAGGATGTAGCCTGAATTGCAGATGCAGCTCTCCTGGGCAGGGAGAGGGCAGTTGTTGGTAGAATTGGGATTGACACAGGTAGCTGGACACCCTGTGCCCTGGGACTCAAAGTGGCTGTTGGATGGGCAGGGGATTTCTAGACAAAAACATAAAAAATAGACATTGACCTCATGGAAATGTTGTAATAAGGTTTTAACATAATGTTAAATGAGTGACAGTCATACCACAGAATCCTTCTCTCCTCCAGCTTGGCAGCTGGATCCCACTCTGCTGACACTGACTTGCGTAAACATTTAGGGCTTGACACAGAATGGGCTGGTACCCTTCTCCTACACAGAGATCATACACACAACTCTCCACATAGATCTGTGGGGGAAATTGTTGATGGCAGGCGGCAAAAGGTCCAGAACTGCTCTGGAGGATACCACAATGGTCTGCATTGCTGTATAAAGCCGTCTGCTGTTCAGTGCAGGCAGCACAGTCCAGGCCTTCACATTGTGCCTCGCATCCAGGCTCATCATCGTCTAATGCCTGCCAACTGTTGGCAAATACCAGATCAGAGCTCACGATTTCACCTTGGCGAGTTTTAAAGTCATCCCTGGTGTCATTGTTGAAGTTTCCACATAGGCCACAAGTTGCATTCTGGTAAGTGTAGGGCAACCGGATTCTGACAAACAAACTTGTGTCATAAGAAACCTCCAAGCCAAAGTCTGTACTGATGATCGCAGAAAAACCTGACTGGTAAACCTGTACAGTTCCGTTATTGAGGTAAAGCGGAGTGGCCACAAAATTTCCATTTATCTGTAAACACACAAGCATTTTATATGAAAAAAATAAATACATTTGGTTTTGTTTTTAAATACGTACTGAGATTAACTGTGGTAAAAATCACCAACCTTGGCTTTACCAGGATGTCCCTTGAGAAGTTCAATAGTGTCATCGTACACAAACACTTTAACCAGTCCAGTCCAAGAGACTCGTGTACTGTCCCGATGCTCATTCTTGGCCTCTACTCGATAGTACGGCAGCTCATGACCACATTGTTCCGACAGAACATAAGTGCAGGCACCTTGAAAGTGAAACACTTTGCCATCGAAGGTATAATAATGTGGATCCCCGCTCACGGTGCAGGTGCCTTTCTGCACCGTCTGGCAGGAGAACTGAAAGGCACTTGGGCGGCAGATTTGGGAGAAGGAGCAGGGTTGACTGAAACACTGCAGCCCTGCTGAGGTGCAGGTGCACTTCTTTGCACAGGTTCTGTCACTCCAGAATGAATCTCCAAGCTGCACAGGTTCACCTTGACAGAAATCAAAATAAATGTTCACTTTAGCGCATCAATTTATTTGCGCGGCCACTACTGCATTCAAACCATTTCACTTGTGAGAGAAAAGTTTGCGAATGACACACACAATAACCTTACAATTTGGATTTATTATTGTTTAAAGTAGGGAATTTTTAGTGCTCTATATAAACTGTGTGCGTAATTTATTGGGTCTACAACAAGCCAGGGTGTATTGTGTTGACAGTATATAGCCAAGGAGTGGCCACCACTGTTTCACTGATCTGAATTTCACAATCTGACCGGGAATCAATGATTTCCAGCTTTGGGTCATATTGGTTCAGTGTTGGGCAGTTTTGTTGCACAGGACCTCAGATTTGGCCTAGTTTAATGTGAAATATGTTGGATTACCCTCATGAAGGGGCATACAGTGGACAGCAGTAATCCACCTCTGAGTTTGATTTACCGTTAAAAGTGCAGCCCCTGGATCCATGGTCCGTCCGGAAGACCCAGCGACCGGGTTCATTCACATTGCTTCTCAAGCGGAAAGATGAGCTAGAGCCTGTTGCGGCACCAGTGAATGACCCGGGAATGGTGGAATGGTGAGCAGAGCTAATTGTATCATAGCCAGCCTGCAAAAACAAAAACATAATATCATATAACTTTATCAAGTTCATCTAGTAGTTAGTCATGGCAACTATTTATATAACAACTGAAATGAATCAGACCTGCACAGAGCTCGAGGTTGAGGCTATTATCCCATAGTTCATCATGACAAACGAGTACTGGCCTCCAGAGATCAACACGGCTTGGACAGTGGTGCTCTAGAAAATATGAATGGATCATCATATGTACAGCTTTATCTATGCTCTTCTGTAGATACAATATATATATATATATATTTTTTTTTCAATTTATTCATATTTCAATATCATCACAACAATAAGGAACATTGGCTTTGAGTTAAGTCTGTCACAAATTTTATCTTTGATGATTTGTCATTGTCCTCTCACCATTCAAGAGGTAATTCATTGGGTAATGCAGGATTAGGTTTAAGAAGCAAACTACAACTTACTGTTCCTGATGTGGGATAGTAGGCCACCCCATACCACGTTGCAACAAAGACCCAGTTGGCATTGAAGTTAATGCTTGGGAAGTAGGTATTAATGTCCTGTGTAGCTTGTTGGAGGACACTGCCACTGGTGTACTGGTTGTAGTAGATCTGACCATTTTCCCTGTTGTCCAAATCGGTCCAGAATGGAGCGATGATGTCAATGGAACCATGCATTGGAAACCTCTGAGGCGTGTAACTTCTCAATGGAGCAGTAAAAGTCAGATGTCCATTCTGGTTGACCTGCAAATATGAGTCAACAATCATCAGCTGCAATTTAGTAATATAATATTTTATAATTCAATGTAACAAAGTTTTATCTCACAGTTTGTAATCTGTGGTGTGGGAATTTCATTCAATGGGAAAATATAAAAACATATAAATTATTTTTGTCTGATGATTCTACATACATAAATGTAATTATATGTCTGTCCAAAATAGACAAAAGGTCTCTGCAGAGTAATCCGTGGAGAACTTCCATCATCTGATGGAGGACTTGTTGTTCCAGATACTGGGTAAAGGGGTCCTAGGAAAAAACAGAGGGTCACACACAAATATGTATAGTATTAAGTATATCGGTCTGGAACAGCACAAGGATATTGTTGGTATTGCTATTCTGATGTGGGGCAAACTATTTGAAACACCAGACATTTAATCTTTACGGGAGATGTATGAATGACTGTAATACTCTCATACACTGAAGTGATGAAAACCACATTTTAAAAAGGCGTCAAGACACGTGAACTTACTCACAAACTGAGGAGTCCCAAAACCTGACAGGGAGACAAAAGAGGCAGATGAGGAAAGAGATTTGTTTCTGTATCAATGCAACAACCAAGGATGATTAGATATAATGATAATTATAATGATAATAATAATAAGAAGGATTTGTATTTACACAGAGCCTTTAACAAAGTCTCAAAATGATAGTAAAATGTGAACGAGCGAGTAAAAACAAATAACAAAAAATATAAAATTTACATCGGAATCACGCAGATTATTAAATAAATTAAATTACTTACTTATCGTCCCCAAAATTAGAATTGCCAAAAAGATTTGATTTGCCATTCTGGTTGGCTCCGGAATCAAATCTGTTCAAACATTAAGACAAGTATAAGTTTAATACTGCAAGTACAACATTTATATAATTGAAATGTTATGGATGAAAAAATATTCAAATTCTTTAAAATAGTCACCTGCTACCACTTAGGCTGTAGCTCTCATCCGTGTGAGACGACAGAGCTGGAACGAGGCTTTAAACAGTAAAAGCTGGCATGGTTCCAACAACCTCATTCACTAGTTGCAGATTTGTTAAACATTTGTTTTCTCGTCTCTTTTTGGCTCATTTCAGTGGATTAAAGTAGCAGAATCAACTTCCCCTCAGATAACCAATAAACCCAACATTTCTTTAAGCACAAATAATGATAAAATGTTTATTGCTATGTGCAGCATAAGCATAACAAAATGTAATTGAATACTGAGCCTTTAACTAGTTGTCGAAAGGGTATTTCTCAATGCCAGTTTATAGGATAGAAGAACTGGGATGGTGAAAAGCTCTGCAATAACTTTTAGTGCCTTAGAAACTGAATATATTGCCCCATGTCCAATGATTTACTCAGTAAATAATTATCACAATATTAGGGATGGGTTACCTCCTCTCAGGAGAAAGACACAAGGACGTATTGTTCTTTATTGTGGGTGGACACAGTTGAACTCTCGTGCATGTTGATGATGTAGTTGAAAGTTCAGCCTGAATCAAAGACCTTGCACTGCTCCACCATACCACAATCAAATAATTCATAAGCAACCATGTTTATTCCGTCTCTATTCTTTGGTTTGAAGATTCTCCTTCAAGTTTCTGGCCCCTGCAAGTTGTGTTAAATATCACAGAAGAACAACAGGGAGGATGTGTTTGTCTGGAAGGGAGAAAGGTTCTATAGGAAGTTTTGAAATCATCTGTGCTTGTCCCAGATGAGGGTTTGCAGCTTTGTTAAGACGTGAATTAGCTACAACAGGAAAAACTATTAACTTAATATCCCCACGACTCGTCGTAGACAGTCATGTCAGTTAACAGCTAGTTTATAAGTTTGATTGAAACAATTCTAGATGCGCCTGAGGAAATATGAGTAAAAAGTACTTAGCTTCATTAAATCCTCTTATGCATTTGAGTAATAATCTCAAATTGACCAAAAGCTGGACTCAAGACTACAGGATGTTCAGCACTCCTGAAAATCACAGGAGCAATCTGTTCTGGAACCTTGGTAAATATCCTGGGTACCAATGGTTGGTCCAGATCCTCAGGTTATGAGAAGGGTTTACACACCACATGTTCTTTCACCAGGGAAAACTCCCGACAGGTAAATCTGGACTCATGAAAACACATGAGAAGTGACACAGTGAGTCTGAATGATCCTTTGTGTTCCCACATTACAGACATGTGCAGTCCCCCCATTCTCCCCTCTGATCGCCTGGTGTTGTCACTGACACATCCAGATATTTAGTGAGAGTCTGCATCATGTCATTATTCCCCCTTGAGTTGCATCTCTGACGAGTTCACACTTTGCGATTGGAGTCCAGTGATCGAACGCAGATTGAGCTCTAATCTGGAGCGTTTGTTAGCGACTGGAAAGTCGGGCTAAAAACTTTGTGGCGTGAACTGGGCTTTATTGAATTATACACTGTGATAATTGGTCATTGATACACTCTGCATCTCATTTAAAAGTTGTTTATTATAGTAATGCAACTCTGTTTTAGTCTGTTGTTTTATTGCCTTCAATGATTTTTAGCTTTTTATTGTAGTCTTTGTAATAGTCGTTTCGTTTTCACTATAAACTGACAAAGTAGTCTTTTGTTTTTTTGTGTTTTATGTGAGTAGTAAAGTCTGGCAGACAACCAATTTCCTCCTCTGGGGCAATTGAGACTGGTTGATGAACCTGGATTCCCGGTAACAAATAATAATTTTATCATGCAGGAGGAACAGGATCAGATAAAATATATAATAGCTTTTATAATAGGTTATCATCCAAAGCCTTGTCCTGAAGGACGCCGTGCATTTCCTGACAGCTTCAAAGAAAGAAGAGATTGTTGTGTCAGAACCAATCCTCTGTTACTCACAAAAATGAAATACCGTAAAAAAAACAGTAAATTGAGAAAGAGATGGTTCACGGTCAGAAGACACAAATGTTGCTAAACTCAGAGTTTGGATCAACCTTTTTGACAAATGAATGACTTACTCCAACAAGGAGGTCCCAGTATGTCTGCAATTCTGTTTGTCTGTGAGCAGGGATTGTGTTAAAAAAATCATAGGCAACAAATTAGATATATTCTCCCCACATGAAAATTCTTTAATTACACATGGAAACTTTACGATACATGATCATTTGATTAGACACAGCCAATTTATTACATTTCATTTCATTTAGCTGACCCTTTTATCCAAAGTGACTTTGAATAAATGCATTCAAACATGAGGATACAAACCCAGAGCTACAAGAATCAAGAAAGTGAAATTTTTCAAAAGAGCATGGGATTCAATCAACGAATATAATCGGAAACTAACAAATATCCGCATGTTTCTTATATTTTTACATTTTATCGATTTCCCATGTAGAAATCCTTGTATTGTAATATAAAGCACCCTCCACTATGAACAATCACATACTTCA